>JARQOC010000002.1:226770792-226817124 GCA_033576535.1 Allobates femoralis
GGCAGAGCTATGCATGGACATACATACACACATATATATGTGGAGGCTGGTGACTAAAGTGTGGGTTAAAATTTCCCTTCAAAGCATTGTGTATGACGTTCCATGAGTCAGCTGAGTTGGAAATATACTAGCTGTATTTTCTGCCTATTTAGTGACTTTTTTTAAACAATCCTCTTTTTAAAAACCATTCGTTCAAGTGCTAACATACAATCATATACACCTTTTGTATACAAAGCATATGTACAAAAATATAAAAGCAGAAAAAAATGTAAACCCCCTCACCCAAATACAAACTTTTGCCTACAATGCCTTCACTTTTAATACATAGATTTGATCCCCCCTAGATTCCAGCCACCAAATATCTCTAAGTTTACAAAACAGAGGCATCAAATTTATCACCTCGTCCTATGAACTTTGGTTTTATCTATAAATCAACTCCATTTCTTAAAGAATTTCTCTGTTAACTTGGGCTGTTCCTCTCGGCTTCAAATTTTCTCTAGATACTGTCTTATGTTGTTCGTCAGTTCTTTTATGTAGGACTGTTGTCTAAGTTCCACTTTGCAGTATACACTTTTTTGCCAGAAGCGCTATCCTGTGAAGTAAGATATGTCTATTCCTTTGACCTCCGGACTTTCCCCCACTCTCCCTGCAGCGTATAAAAGATCCAGAACAACGGTTCTACTCCCATACTTAGGACTATTTCCTCCCCCACTTTTCCCCAAAATTACTGTATTATCGCACAGTTCCACAGCCCATGGAACGTATGGGTTAGTTCCGAATGACATTTAGGGCATTATGGAAGTCTCTCCACATCCCCTCTATACTTTGGAAGATTAAACCTTAAATGGCCCTGGGAATAATCTTAAATTGTGTGCCCTTTCCAGTTTTCATTGATCACATTTTTCTTCATTGTAGACCACCCCTGGAGGATTTTATCTGGTATGTCTGGATAAATTTATTTTGCCTTATCCACCTTTTCAGAATTTTTCGCTGGCTTTATAGGCATCAGTAGTTCTCTCAAGGTGCCATATATCTGTGGAGCACCTGTGGTCTGGTTGACACAGAGGTACTGCACTAACCTATAGGTGTGGTATCCCACTCCCAGGTAGGATGGGGACACAATACTAAGACACACAGACGCTGGATGGTGGCTAGACCTAGGGTCAGGGGATGTGTCAACCGATGCTCAACAGGGCCTGCAGCCATCAGCTTGGGACACTTTAGCATAAAGGCCGGGGAAAGGGAGTGGCAAAAAAATCCAGTGCAGAAAAGGGAAACCCCTGGAAAGGCACACAAAAGGGTATCTTAGTGGATTTGGACCTGGATTCCCTGGGAGTTGGCTGGGCTACTGACCCGGAGGGCACCGTTCCCGGCTGGTTGCTTTGCACAAGTGTCAGTAAAAGGTAAAAGAACTGAAACCCTTTGTGTCCTCCTGTTATTCCCCAAAACCCTCCTTGCCATCCCTTTACCATCACCATCATTCCCAAAGACCTTGTATCATACTCCAGGGGCCCGCTCCACCTTTTGAGGAAAGTTACCATCTCGGCTGCCCCAACAATCTATTCCCTGGAGGCTCTTCCAAGCAGTGCGGGTCACCCTTGACCAGGTACCACAGATGGTGTCATTAAGATTTCCATTATCCATGTAAAATACCCACCATTCCTGCATGACAAGGGCCACCAGAGCTGGACCACAGCCAACGTGACCTCCCCAAAACATTGCCGCCCGGTTACCCGAGTATCCCGAGCCCTTGCCGTCGTTGCATATAAGAGACACATTCGTGCTCTGAATATCACATTCCAGTAGTCATCAAACATATTCATACACAGTTCTTTAGAGATCTCACATAAGTCTAGCATGACAAAGTTTTTCAATTCGCATAATAATTTGGAACCTACCTAGTCCGAATCTCTGAAACCATTTCCGCCTCAGACATCCATCTTCTTTCAGTCTCATGCATTATATCTTTCATTCTCCTCACCCTCTTTTGCCTTCCATTCCCCGAATAATTTGGTTTCTCTATCACGCTGGAAGTTCGGGTGGGCCCAAGGGTCAAGTCCCAATTTTTTTTTCTTCTATGCAACTATTGTGTCCCCCACATACTAAAAACATCGGATTACTAAACTCACACTCAGTTTGGGGGCGCATGTAACACTGATGCCAAGGCCCAGGCTTGCAAAATTTCCCCCTTTCCCAAAAGATTTAAATGCCGCAAGTACCTCTCAGCCAATCAATCACATGACAGGCCAGGTTATACTCTCTAACATTTGGCAAATTGATTCCCCTCCATTCCTTAGGCACATTAGCGTGCTTAATTGATTCTAGATTCCCTCCCCCCACCATAGAAAGTTAGCGGATGCTCTGTTCAGCCTAATAGTTTTCTCCAAAGTCTAAGCAGCAGAGGGCTCGTCTGGAGGGGATACAGCAGCCTCAGGAAAACACATCATTTTAATCAAATAATTCTTTTTCCAGCAAAGAAAAAACTTCAAAACCATAACATGCCGCAGCAATTAATCAATTTCATGGGTTTTACATCCACTATGGGGGCAGGTTTTAAAGGACTATGTAGGAAACACTCCATCAATCTACAGAATAAGTGCAAGCACTAGGAGTTTAATGTTTTTATAAATTAACACTTTATTGAACATATTTAAAACAAAAAGACAATACACCGTTAAAAATGAAGTGTTTGTTATGGATGAATCCAGATATGAACCACATAGAGGTAATTGCACTCTCAGGGTGACACAGTGTTGCACCCTTATAATACCAAATGGTTAGTTTTGGGTTCATTGTTATGGGGAATCAGTGGTGACACAATCACTCAATCACTGGTTTTACTCACCCATAAATGTTTGTGCTGTTCCCCGGTCCATCAGTGCCCTCAGTTGTGGCCCCCCCTACGACCGTTTCGCAAGGCTTTCTCAAGGGGTTTCTTTGTGATGTTACTGGCGACTTCGCCGCCTTTTATTTACTGCCGACCGCCGGATTATGGTCGCCGCCATTGCCGTCGCGTCATTTCCGCCGGTAACTGGGTGGAAAAGAAAGGGTGTGCGCATGCGCGTACCGCGTCATTGCGCGTGCGCACTACAGCCCGATTCCCCTCAGCCATAAGAGCCCGCACCGGGTTTTTTAGTTTTTGGATGACGCGGCCATTTTGTTGGGAGCACATTTACTTATTAGTTTAGTGTGCAGGGCGGCTGCCCTGGCAATCTAATTACAGACGGACTGTGTGTGTTTCCCCCCCTGGGGGTCATCTCATACATACTTAGTGAGTGTCCACTCGTTCAACAATACAGGTGAGGTGATGGCTAGGGATGAGCGAGTCCGAAAAGACTCGGAAACGCAAGACCCCAACGAGTCGAGTCAAGGACTCGGGACTTTGTTGCGAGTCCAGCGAGTCCAATGTTAATGAATAGGACCCGAGTTAATAGCGAATAATGAACATTTACAACTCGCTGATGTGTCCCCTGAAAGTGTGCGAGTCCAAACTCGCTGGGTTTTTCTCTTATTTTGAGGCTTGTAGCCGATGATGCGAGGGGAAAGGGGGTTTTCCAGCACACACTATGGTTTAAGGAAACAGGAAGCGAGTCGCGCTGACAGGCGCACACACAGAGCGATCCATTCATCAGTGCAATCATGGCAGCATGACGTGGCATGGTGAACACGCTGCGTCTTATTGCACTTGTGGAGGCTCGTCCATTTCTATGGCTCCCTACAGATCCGAGTATGGGGATACGACCCTTATTTAATACAGCCTGGAGAGAGACGCCCAAGAGATGTTCCCTGCGTTCCATCGGAAGTGACCAGAGGAACAGAGCAATCTAAGTAATTAAATGAGTTCACACGTTATATATTGCATTTACTGTATATATACTCGTGTATAAGCCGACCCGTGTATAAGCCGACCCCCCTATTTTTGCCCCGAAAAACTATGAAAACATATTCACCCGCCATCCTGGTATACAGCGGCTATCACTGGTAGACAGCCCCCCAGCAGAGTATACACCTCCCCCTGCAGAGTATACAGGCCCCAGCTGGTATACATGCCCCCATATTGTCGTATACAGGCAGGGGCGGACTGGCCCAGGTGCCACGGGTCATGCGGCTGCAGGAGCATGAATAATCCGCATGTCCCTGAAGCAGCAGGCGGAAACGGAAGCTCCTGGCCGCGCGATGACGTCATCAGCACGCGGCTGCGTCCGGAGTGAGCGTCTGTGAGTGGCGTGCGGCTGCGACTGTTAGCGAGCGGCTGTGAGGAGCGCGAGGGCTGCGGCTGGGAGCGAGCCATAGGATAATGCGGGAGCTGCGGTGACTGTGAGGCGGGCCGCCAGTCATCACCCACCCCCCGTCCTCACCTGTGTCGGGCCAGTGAGGGAGGGTTGCGACCCAAACTGTAGGGTGCCAGTCAGTCCCTGTATACAGGGCCCTCAGTGTGTGTACAGGCCCCCCCAGCAGTGGGTATACAGGGCCCCCCAGCAGTGGGTAGACAGTGGCCCAGTGGGTTTACAGGGCCCCCAGCAGTGGGGAATACAGGGCCCCCATAGCAGGGTATACAGGACCCTGAATGTGTTATCATGCTCCACCGCATAGTTGCCTATATTTGGATGGGGTCACAACAGTACAATGAGTTTAATGTCTTATCCTCCTGGCTCTTTCGGCCAAGGGGTTGGGTGTATATAAATACCACTAATGACCAGAGTCTGGTGCCCGCACTATTACATTCTCTATGCGTTGACATGTGTCCTGCCTCATTTGTGATTGTGGCCACGTGAGCTCAATGTCCTAATGCTGTTGATGATGTTCCACACTGTCGTGTCACTGTGCCTTGTATACACATTACACACACAAAATGAATAAAATGTTATTGTTGATTTGTACACATACTTTTGTTTTTTCAAATATTACACATCTCTAAAGCCGGTTTTCAAATCATTCACAGTTGACCATCTTAAAAAACGGTGGAGGAGCTGCCGGGACCAGCATAAAAAGCAGTACCGGCAGTACTCAAGAGACAACCGGGAGCCGCTCCATTGCTCAACCACTACCACTTTTATGACCGGCTGTCCTTCCTTCACCCGGTGGCCGCTATGCCAAGGTATGTATCTGCAGCACTGTTGTGTACATTTAGTATTATTTATAAATTATATACATTAGTTTCCATTTTGGCTCTGTGGGTAGCAGAGTATACAGGCGGGTCTGAGGTAGCAAGTATACAGGCGGGTCTGTGGGTAGCAAGATATACAGGCGGGTCTGAGGTAGCAGAGTATAAAGACGGCTCTGTGGGTAGCAGAGTATACAGGCGGGTCTGTGGGTAGCAGAGTATACAGGCGGGTCTGTGGTAGCAGAGTATACAGGCGGGTCTGTGGGTAGCAGAGTATACAGGCGGGTCTGTGGGTAGCAGAGTATACAGGTGGGTCTGAGGTAGCAGAGTATAAAGACGGCTCTGTGGGTAGCAGAGTATACAGGCGGGTCTGAGGTAGCAGAGTATAAAGACGCTCTGTGGGTAGCAGAGTATACAGGCGGCTCTGTGGGTAGCAGAGTAAACAGGCGGGTCTGAGGTAGCAGAGTATACAGGCGGCTCTGTGGGTAGCAGATAATACAGGCGGGTCTGAGGTAGCAGAGTATAAAGACGGCTCTGTGAGTAGCAGAGTATACACGTGGCTCTGTGGGTAGCAGAGTATACAGGCGGGTCTGAGGTAGCAGAGTATACAGGCGGCTCTGTGGGTAGCAGAGTATACAGGCGGGTCTGTGGGTAGCAGAGTATACAGGCGGGTCTGAGGTAGCAGAGTATACAGGCGGGTCTGTGGGTAGCAGAGTATACAGGCGGGTCTGAGGTAGCAGAGTATACAGGCGGGTCTGAGGTAGCAGAGTATACAGGCGGGTCTGTGGGTAGCAGAGTATACAGGCGGGTCTGAGGTAGCAGAGTATACAGCGGGTCTGTGGGTAGCAGAGTATACAGGTGGGTCTGTGGGTAGCAGAGTATACAGCGGTCTGTGGGTAGCAGAGTATACAGGCGGCTCAGTGGGTAGCAGAGTATATAGGTGATGAGAATAGGGTTTTAATAGATGGTGCTACAGTGTTGGGGCGTGCTAGAGGGAGCAAGATCCGATTACTGCCATCATTTCTGACCTTATTAAAGATAGGGCCGCAGCTAAATGACATCATGGCAAAGGTAAACATGGGGTGTGTTAGCTGCAGGAGGTTAGTGAGAGTGTGGGGTTGTTTGGCAGAGGGCGTGGTGTGGGCGTGGGAGCGCGGCTCCAGCGTCAGATACGCTGCGAGCGCGGAACCGCGGCACATCTCCAGGAGCAAGGACGTGTCCGGTACGTCCGTAGCCCCCGGCCTCCCCCCGTTGTCCGCACACACAGCCCCGCTGTGACCTCTGCAGTGTTCACAGGCCCGGCGGGCGTCTGTCATCTCCATCCTGACACTGACCTCCTCCGATTTTGATTGTCTGTGTTTGTCCCCCCCCCGCTGTCAGCATCAGTGATCTGCTAAGACCTGTGGGTGCACAGACGGGGAAGTACAAATGCCAGCATGCCGGGGCGGATTGGGCGCTGTGAGGGGCGCAGGTCTTGCTGTGAGCGGAGGGCGCGAGGCCGCTAGAGAAAACGCTATAGCGGCTGTGTGAGTTAAGCGTCTGCGGCTCGCGAAGGCGCATACGCGTCTCCGCTCGCATGACGCTAAGGAGTTTGGGATTAGGCTACAGTGCCGGAATTTCAAACTCCCGATTTATAAATAGATTAATATATATATATTGTATACCTTTCAACCCCTTCCCCTGCTTTATATAGATGATATAAGCTAAAAGTTTTGTGAATTAAGTATGTCAAGTAAAAAGTGAAGTCAGGGGACTTTTTTTTTTTCATGTGAACCATTGGTGTTATTGATCGTCTAGATTAATGGGATGGGGGGGGGTGGGTGTTAATCAGGGGGTGAAAAATTATGTATTAGTATGGAATTAGCAAAGAAAGTCACGTATTCCTTTATGTTATGTACAGTTGGTTATTCTTTCATAATAATAACAAATATCTGATTAATAATACACAGATACACAGAGTCTAAAAAGCGTGCAACTTAATGTTTGACCTATGTTTTTGTTTCCAAATGCAATGCATTCACCAAATTTTTTTTTTACTTTACCCACAAGAAGCTTACTACAAGAGGGCGGCGTGCTGTGAACCCTCCACCGCCAAACAGAAGGCGGCGTGGAGAACACCCACCACCACCACCACGCCGCGCCACCACCACCGCCGCCGCCACCAGCACCACCAACACCACCACCACCGCCGCCACCAGCACCAGCACCACCACCACCCGCCGCCACCAGGCAGCAGCAACAACACCACCGCCGCCACCAGCACCAGCACCACCGCCGCCACCAGCAGCAGCAACACCACCACCGCCGCCCCCCAGAACCAACACCACCACCGCCGCCACCAGCACCAACACCACCACCGCCGCCACCAGCACCAACCCCAGCTTTGGGGCATGTCCGGCCGCAAGAGGAGGAACCTGGATGCCCACCTCACACCAGCCATGGTCTGATCCCGGGGTCACCTAATAGACGGCGTGCACAAAGTAATGCTGACTTTGCCCACAGTCTGATACCATTCCTGGATGAAATTCCATTTCACAGGCTACTGCGGGCAAGGTCAGCATTACAGATTGTGCTTGACGCCAGTCGCCCACCAAACCACCCAGGTGAGGTTTTCAATTTTTGGAGGGGTGGCAACTCAGACACTACAACCTACTAGACAGGCCCACACCCCCGGGACAGCCATGTGCCACCACAGAGGCCTGTACCTACCATTCCACAATGGCCACCTAACAGGGACCTACCATTTTTCCCCACACCGGCCCAGAGGATCCACCCTCAAGGGTTGCCGGAGGCCATTCATGGGCCCTTGACCTCTTGCAGGACCAGGGTGATGGTGTCACTTTACTGGCAAGCCGGAGGATGCGGCAACCTACCAGCAGCTGTAGACCCCTTTTTTTTATTTTTTTTTTTTGTGTTCATGTGCATTGCACAATTTCATTGTTATTATTTCTTATATTTTCCTGTTTACAAAGTTGTACCAAAAAAAAAAAAAAAAAAAAAAAAAAAAATTCTGACATTTTTACCATTATGGCGGAATAATACCCAGTTTACAAAAACTGCTTTGTGTCTGTCTTTTTTCAGGGAAAGGATGTGTAGGTTGTTTTGTGGGTGGGCTTAAAGTCATCATCATTATAATTATTATTTATTTATATAGCACCGATAGGTTCCATGGCGCTTTACATGAGGATAAGGTACACAAGGAGAAGTACAATAAACATAGACAATAAGGTCATATAGGTACAACAGGAGAGGACCCTGTACGCGTGGGCTCACATTCAACGAGGGGTGGGTGGGGATACAATAGGGTGGGGAAGGTGTCGGTCGTGGGGCGTGTAGCGGGTGTCATGGCAGGTTGTAGGCCTGTCGGAAGAGGTGAGTCTTTAGGTGTTTCTTGAAGGTTCCCAGGGTAGGCGAGTGAGTGATGAGGTGGGGCAGCGAGTTACAGAGCATGGTTGATGCCCGGGAGAAATCTGTATGCGGTTGTGGGAAGAGGAGATGAGGGGGGAGTGTCGGAGAAGGGTTCTTTGGATGAACGCAGGTAGCGTGAGGATGGTATCGGGAGATCATGTCGGAGATGTATGGTGGGATAGGTTGTGTAAGGCTTTGAATGTCATGATGAGTGTTTTAAAGTGAGCTCTCTGTGGGGCGGGGACCCAGTGAAGGGCTTGGCAGTGGGTGTAGACAGGTGAGTAGCGTGAGGACAGATGGATTAGTCGGGCAGCAGAGTTTAGTATACATTGGAGAGGTGCAAGAGAGTTGGCAGGAGGCCTGTGCGAAGGAGGTTCCAGTAGTCAAGGCGTGAGATGATGAGGGCATTAATGAGTGTTTTAGCTGTGTCAGGGTTGAGTAACGAGCAAATTCTTGAAATATTTTTGAGTTGGAGTGACAGGGACTTGGTTAGGAACTAGAGGTGGGGCTTGAAGGAGAGGGATGAGTCAAGGATTACCCCGAGACATTTGGCGTGGAGGACAGGGGAGAGAGAGCATCATTAGCAAGTACTTTACGGACCGCATGGAGCATGAAGTCACCTTGGTTACTAAGTGTAAAATCATGACTCCACAGACAAATGTTGCTGACAAATAAACAGTGCCTGTGTTTGGGGGTTACTTAATGCCTCGCTATGGCAACAAGACTAGGAACACACATGTGAGAGGCTGGGACATCTACCTGCTACACATCGCGTCTACGCGTTTTCTACAGAGCGTACAGTGGGACCTTTCTCCAGGCTCCAGCAGGATGATAGTCCAAGCAATGCCCACGATGCAAGCATAGGCTTGTTGCCTAAAAAAATTAGCTGAAGGGGCTTCATATACATTTTTTTCAGAAAGCAGGGTGCTTGGCCCATACAATAGAATTGCTTGTACTAGGAGCATAGTACATGCAATGCCCACGATGGAGGCATAGGCTTGGTGCCTGGAAAAATTAGCCCAAGGGGCTGTTTTGCATTTTGGGTATAAATGCAGGCCTAATGGCCATGTTCAGCTTGTTAGGCTGGGTGTTTCCAAAAATTAGCCCAAGGGGCTGTTTGGCATTTTAAGTGTAAATGCAGGCCTAAGGGCCATGATAAGCCTCTTAGGCTGGGTGTTTCCAAAAATTAGCCCAAGGGGCTGTTTTGCATTTTGGGTATAAATGCAGGCCTAATGGCCATGTTCAGCTTGTTAGGCTGGGTGTTTCCAAAAATTAGCCCAAGGGGCTGTTTTGCATTTTGGGTATAAATGCAGGCCTAATGGCCATGTTCAGCTTGTTAGGCTGGGTGTTTCCAAAAATTAGCCCAAGGGGCTGTTTGGCATTTTTTAGTGTAAATGCAGGCCTAAGGGCCATGATAAGCCTCTTAGGCTGGGTGTTTCCAAAAATTAGCCCAAGGGGCTGTTTTGCATTTTGGGTATAAATGCAGGCCTAATGGCCATGTTCAGCTTGTTAGGCTGGGTGTTTCCAAAAATTAGCCCAAGGGGCTGTTTTGCATTTTAAGTGTAAATGCAGGCCTAAGGGCCATGATAAGCCTCTTAGGCTGGGTGTTTCCAAAAATTAGCCCAAGGGCTGTTTTGCATTTTGGGTATAAATGCAGGCCTAATGGCCATGTTCAGCTTGTTAGGCTGGGTGTTTACAAAAATTAGCCCAAGGGCTGTTTGGCATTTTAAGTGTAAATGCAGGCCTAAGGGCCATGATAAGCCTCTTAGGCTGGGTGTTTCCAAAAATTAGCCCAAGGGGCTGTTTTGCATTTTGGGTATAAATGCAGGCCTAATGGCCATGTTCAGCTTGTTAGGCTGGGTGTTTCCAAAAATTAGCCCAAGGGGCTGTTTTGCATTTTGGGTATAAATGCAGGCCTAATGGCCATGTTCAGCTTGTTAGGCTGGGTGTTTCAAAAAATTAGCCCAAGGGGCTGTTTTGCTTTTTGGGTATAAATGCAGGCCTAAGGGCCATGATCAGCTTGTTAAGCTGGGTGTTTCCAAAAATTAGCCCAAGGGGCTGTTTTGCATTTTTAGTGTAAATGCAGGCCTAAGGGCCATGATCAGCTTGTTAGGCTGGGTGTTTCCAAAAATTAGCCCAAGGGGCTGTTAAATGTTTTGCTAACAGAAAATAAAGGTTGATTCCTTGTGAAAAGGTGTTGTGATGGTTAATGAAACCGAAGTTAAGGTGTAGTGTTGGTTTAAGATGAAGCAGCCTCATTACCAGGTTGCAGGAACATGGTTACGCAAATCGTTACTGGTCTTGGACATACTGCTTGTACCAAAAAGACACAATATAATACAATGATTAATTATATCATATTGATGATGAACGTGGCACTTCAGCTCTGAGTACTGTCGTCTTCAGGGCTCAAGAAGTCTTGTGAAATCCAGTTCCTATTAAACTTAATTAGAGTAAGCCTGTCTGCATTCTCTGGAGTAAGACGTGTCCTGGTATCAGTTATGATACCCCCAGCGGCACTGAAAACCCGCTCTGATGTCACACTAGCTGCAGGGCATGCCAGCACCTCCAAGGCATACAACGAGAGCTCGGTCCAAGTGTGGAGCTTGGAGACCCAGTAATTAAACGGGACTGCGGCATCAGTCAGGAAGCAGGTACTGTCACTTAAGTATTCTTGTACCATGTTGGTAAGTTTCTGTCTCCGAGAGATGGTTACTGGAGCAACATGGCGCTGCAGGTTCGATGGCTTATTGAACATAGCCCACTTTGCGGACATCTTTCCAGCATCTCTTCTGGACAGCGTGGATGATTGTGCCCCGACCAAAGGCTGCTGTTGCACAGAGTTGCTAACTATGGGCAGAGTGTTGTCTGACGGTGATATTCGAAGCATATTTTCCACAAGAACACTCTTGAAATAGTCAATTGTCAAGCCACGTGGTGACTGAAACAGCAGTGAGGTGAATTTATCTTTATAACGTGGGTCCAGAAAGGTGGCCAACCAGTAGAGGTCGTTGTGCAATATGTTAATCACTCGTGGGTCTTCTAGCAGACAAGTCAACATGAAGTCAGACATGTGTCCTAAGCTGCATAGAGTCATGTCTTCAGTGTCCTCAGAACGATGTTCAATACCCATTGTATCCGCAAAGTCTGTCTCCGCCTCCTCCTCTCCAGGCCACCCATGGTGGACAGACACAAAGCTGGGGTTCTGAGTACCATCTGGGTTGACATCGGCACCAACAAAAAATGAATCCTCTTCATCGTCTTGCTCCTGTTCCTCCTCAGGAGCCATTGTTGCCTGGTCATACTGGCTTTGCTGGCTAGGTACTGCGCTGTTTAAATCTGGCTCCATAGCCATCTGCTGGGCTCTCAATGCTTCATTTTTCTGATTAATGAGGGACTCTTTCAGCAGACACAGCATGGGTATAGTGACACTGATGATGGACTGATCACCGCTCACCAGTTTTGTGCAGTAGTCAAAATTATCAAGAACCTCAGATGTGTCAGCGATCCACACCCACTCCATTGTACTAATATGTCGTGGCTGACTGCCGGTCTGACGGCATGTTGCAACTGATACTCGGATATTGCCCTCTGCTGCTCATTGATCCTCGATAACATATGGAATGTAGAGTTCCATCGTGTCGGCATGTCACAAATGAGTCTGTGGTTGGGCAAATTCAATTGCTTTTGAAGCAATGAAAGTTTTTCCAACCGCTGTTGACGAATGACGAAAATGTGCACAAACTCGACGCACCTTCTCCAGTAGGTCACATAGCTCTGGGTATGTACGCAGGAATTTCTGCACTACCAGATTCAGCACGTGAGCCATGCAAGGGACGTGCACAAGGTTTCCGAGCTTAAGTGCAGCCACTAGGTTACGACCATTGTCGCTCACCACGAGACCGGTCTGGAGTTGGAGTGGGGATAGCCACTCATCTGTCTGTTCCTTCAGACCTTTCAACAGCTCTACTGCAGTGTGCGGTGTGTGACCTAAACAGATCAGCTTCAGCAGAGCCTGTTGGCGTCTTGCTGAAGCACTGCAGCAAACCTCCCAACTTGGCCGTGATGTTGTGGGCAATTGAGGATTGGTCGAGGAAGCGGAAGATGGGGTAGTGGACATATAGGATGATGCAGAGACCCTGAATGAGGTTGTGCCAGCTATCCGTGGCGTGGGTAGGATGTTTGATGTAACACTAACATCGTTTGGCACACTCTCCACAACGTTGATCCAATGCGCGGTGAGCGAGATGTACCGGCCCTGTCCTGAACTGCTTGTCCACGTGTCCGTAGTAAGGTGTACTTTCCCGGTTACAGCGTTGGTGAGGGCACGCTTGAGGTTGTTAATGACATGCTCATGTAACGCGGGGACGGCACAACGTGAAAAGTAGTGGCGGCTTGGAACCGAGTAGCGTGTACTGCCACAGCCAAAAGCTCACGGAAAGAGTCTGTACCCACAAGCCTAAACGGCAACATCTCGACTGCTAACAACTTAGCTATCTGGGCATTTATTTTTTTGGCTAATGGGTGGGAAGAGTGGTATTTCTGCTTCCTTTCGTACAGCTGTGTCACTGATAACTGTAACGATGTTGCTGACCGACAACTGTCTGCACTCGTGTTCAGTCTCTCTGCAACCGCTGCTTGTGATGAGTACATATGAGCTGGACCAGCTTCAGCAACACTTGATTGTGACGGACGTATCTGAGTTACCGTCGCAGTCTTTGGGTCAGATGACACTGTTGTGGAAGGCTGCACTTTTGACCACTGAATAGGGTGCTGACCAGCCATGTGCTTCCGCATACTGCTGGTGCTCTGGTTTCCTTTCCCGTGGCCTCTGCTGAGCCTTGCATGGCAGATGGTACAGATGACCACATTTTCTTGAGAAGGCCCATCTTTAAAAAATTTCCACACAGTGGCTGACCGACCTCTAGGCTTGACTGTACTCCCTGAGGGATTACTGAGGCCCACATTTGAGACATTTTGTCCACCAGTTGACAAATTTTGAGCCACAGTGGACACATTTTGGGCAACAGTGGTGACTCTTTGAGTTCTGGTGGGAGGAGTCAGCCTTGCTGCCTTTGTTGGTGGGACATACACACTTTCTTCCTCCGTGCTGCTCTGCTGGCTCTGCATCGCAACATTCCACGTGGGATCAGTTGTCTCATCATCAACCCCTTCCTCTTCTAAATCTTCCCGATAACAAGATAGATTTTGCTCCCCAGATGACAAGTGTGTCACTGTCTCATCATCATCCTCCAACTCCTGAGACGGTCTAAGACTTTGCTGAAAGACACGTTCATGTGGCCGGGGTGTCTCTAAAACTTGTCCATGAATGGACAATTCTTCATCAAGTATGTCATCTACTACGGAGTCTGGCAAACCGGATTCATGTAAAGGATTATATGTACCAAATAAGTCATCTGAGTGACCCATGTCTGTGTCAACATTTTCATGGGGCTGCTGTTGGTCTGAGGAACTGTGAAGAGGTTGTGGATTAGATGACCCAGCATGGTATGTACCAACAGTAGATACAGTGCTCAAGGAACCTTGAGTGCTGCAAGAACCTGTTGTTGAGGTCTTGTCTGCCAGCCAAGACGTTAGATGCTGTTCGTCTTCCGGCCTCAATACTCGTTTACTTTCCTGACGGGGAAAGTTAGACAGGAGGAACGATCGATCAATCCTCGTCTGTCTGCCCGAACTGGTGGATAGTTGGCCACGACTACCAATGCCTGTACCTCGTCCCTGTCCCTTAGCAAGACTTTTTTTGGGATTTGGTTTTTTGTGTGACATTTTGTAATTTCTGGTGGCTTTCTGGGGGCTTGTAAAACAAGTAGCAGGCACTATTTCGTGAAAGGTACACACTAGAGGCTAAGATATTTTTAGAGAGATGGAAGGTACCGTGCGAGCTGCAGGCAGGACACCGTACAGCTACGCACTGGCACAGGAAAAAATTGTTTAGTACGCACAACCAGGCACACTTAGGCTGCGGTGCTGGCTGCGTGCAAGTTTACAAGTACCGTGCGAGCTGCAGGCAGGACACCGTACAGCTACGCACTGGCACAGGAAAAAATTGTTTAGTACGCACAACCAGGCACACTTAGGCTGCGGTGCTGGCTGCGTGCAAGTTTACAAGTACCGTGCGAGCTGCAGGCAGGACACCGTACAGCTACGCACTGGCACAGGAAAAAATTGTTTAGTACGCACAACCAGGCACACTTAGGCTGCGGTGCTGGCTGCGTGCAAGTTTACAAGTACCGTGCGAGCTGCAGGCAGGACACCGTACAGCTACGCACTGGCACAGGAAAAAATTGTTTAGTACCAAACCAGGCACACTTAGGCTGCGGTGCTGGCTGCGTGCAAGTTTACAAGTACCGTGCGAGCTGCAGGCAGGACACCGTACAGCTACGCACTGGCACAGGAAAAAATTGTTTAGTACGCACAACCAGGCACACTTAGGCTGCGGTGCTGCTGCGTGCAAGTTTACAAGTACCGTGCGAGCGCAGCAGGACACCGTACAGTACCACTGGCACAGGAAAAAATTGTTTAGTACGCAAACCAGGCACACTTAGCTGCGTGCTGGCTGCGTGCAAGTTTACAAGTACCGTGCGAGCTGCAGCAGGACACGTACAGCTACGCACTGGCACAGAAAAAATTGTTTAGTACGCACAACCAGGCACACTTAGGCTGCGGTGCTGCTGCTGCAAGTTTACAAGTACCGTGCGAGCTGCAGGCAGGACACCGTACAGCTACGCACTGGCACAGGAAAAAATTGTTTAGTACGCACAACCAGGCACACTTAGGCTGCGGTGCTGGCTGCGTGCAAGTTTACAAGTACCGTGCGAGCTGCAGGCAGGACACCGTACAGCTACGCACTGGCACAGGAAAAAATTGTTTAGTACGCACAACCAGGCACACTTAGGCTGCGGTGCTGGCTGCGTGCAAGTTTACAAGTACCGTGCGAGCTGCAGGCAGGACACCGTACAGCTACGCACTGGCACAGGAAAAAATTGTTTAGTACGCACAACCAGGCACACTTAGGCTGCGGTGCTGGCTGCGTGCAGTTTACAAGTACCGTGCGAGCTGCAGGCAGGACACCGTACAGCTACGCACTGGCACAGGAAAAAATTGTTTAGTACGCACAACCAGGCACACTTAGGCTGCGGTGCTGGCTGCGTGCAAGTTTACAAGTACCGTGCGAGCTGCAGGCAGGACACCGTACAGCTACGCACTGGCACAGGAAAAAATTGTTTAGTACGCAAACCAGGCACACTTAGGCTGCGGTGCTGGCTGCGTGCAAGTTTACAAGTACCGTGCGAGCTGCAGGCAGACACCGTACAGCTACGCACTGGCACAGGAAAAAATTGTTTAGTACGCACAACCAGGCACACTTAGGCTGCGGTGCTGGCTGCGTGCAAGTTTACAAGTACCGTGCGAGCTGCAGGCAGGACACCGTACAGCTACGCACTGGCACAGGAAAAAATTGTTTAGTACGCACAACCAGGCACACTTAGGCTGCGGTGCTGGCTGCGTGCAAGTTTACAAGTACGTGCGAGCTGCAGGCAGGACACCGTACAGCTACGCACTGGCACAGGAAAAAATTGTTAGTACGCACAACCAGGCACACTTAGGCTGCGGTGCTGGCTGCGTGCAAGTTTACAAGTACCGTGCGAGCTGCAGGCAGGACACCGTACAGCTACGCACTGGCACAGGAAAAAATTGTTTAGTACGCAAACCAGGCACACTTAGGCTGCGGTGCTGGCTGCGTGCAAGTTTACAAGTACCGTGCGAGCTGCAGGCAGGACACCGTACAGCTACGCACTGGCACAGGAAAAAATTGTTTAGTACGCACAACCAGGCACACTTAGGCTGCGGTGCTGCTGCGTGCAAGTTTACAAGTACCGTGCGAGCTGCAGGCAGGACACCGTACAGCTACGCACTGGCACAGGAAAAAATTGTTTAGTACGCACAACCAGGCACACTTAGGCTGCGGTGCTGGCTGCGTGCAAGTTTACAAGTACCGTGCGAGCTGCAGGCAGGACACCGTACAGCTACGCACTGGCACAGGAAAAAATTGTTTAGTACGCACAACCAGGCACACTTAGGCTGCGGTGCTGGCTGCGTGCAAGTTTACAAGTACCGTGCGAGCTGCAGGCAGGACACCGTACAGCTACGCACTGGCACAGGAAAAAATTGTTTAGTACGCACAACCAGGCACACTTAGGCTGCGGTGCTGGCTGCGTGCAAGTTTACAAGTACCGTGCGAGCTGCAGGCAGGACACCGTACAGCTACGCACTGGCACAGGAAAAAATTGTTTAGTACGCACAACCAGGCACACTTAGGCTGCGGTGCTGGCTGCGTGCAAGTTACAAGTACCGTGCGAGCTGCAGGCAGGACACCGTACAGCTACGCACTGGCACAGGAAAAAATTGTTTAGTACGCACAACCAGGCACACTTAGGCTGCGGTGCTGGCTGCGTGCAAGTTTACAAGTACCGTGCGAGCTGCAGGCAGGACACCGTACAGCTACGCACTGGCACAGGAAAAAATTGTTTAGTACGCACAACCAGGCACACTTAGGCTGCGGTGCTGGCTGCGTGCAAGTTTACAAGTACCGTGCGAGCTGCAGGCAGGACACCGTACAGCACGCACTGGCACAGGAAAAAATTGTTTAGTACGCAAACCAGGCACACTTAGGCTGCGGTGCTGGCTGCGTGCAAGTTTACAAGTACGTGCGAGCTGCAGGCAGGACACGTACAGCTACGCACTGGCACAGGAAAAATTTTTTGTAGAAACCAGCAATTAGTGGTGCTGGTGCGTGAAGTTACAAGTACCGTGCAGCTGCAGGCAGGACACCGTAACAGCTACGCACTGGCACAGGAAAAAATTGTTTAGTACGCACAACCAGGCACACTTAGCTGCGGTGCTGGCTGCGTGCAAGTTTACAAGTACCGTGCGAGCTGCAGGCAGGACACCGTACAGCTACGCACTGGCACAGGAAAAAATTGTTTAGTACGCACAACCAGGCACACTTAGGCTGCGGTGCTGGCTGCGTGCAAGTTTACAAGTACCGTGCGAGCTGCAGGCAGACACCGTACAGCTACGCACTGGCACAGGAAAAAATTGTTTAGTACGCACAACAGGCACACTTAGGCTGCGGTGCTGGCTGCGTGCAAGTTTACAAGTACCGTGCGAGCTGCAGGCAGGACACCGTACAGCTACGCACTGGCACAGGAAAAAAATTGTTTAGTACGCAAACCAGGCACACTTAGGCTGCGGTGCTGGCTGCGTGCAAGTTTACAAGTACCGTGCGAGCTGCAGCGGACACCGTACAGCTACGCACTGGCACAGGAAAAAATTGTTTAGTACGCACAACCAGGCACACTTAGGCTGCGGTGCTGGCTGAGTGCAAGTTTACAAGTACCGTGCGAGCTGCAGGCAGGACACCGTACAGCTACGCACTGGCACAGGAAAAAATTGTTTAGTACGCACGAACCAGGCACACTTAGGCTTGCGGTGCTGGCTGCGTGCAAGTTTACAAGTACCGTGCGAGCTGCAGGCAGGACACCGTACAGCTACGCACTGGCACAGGAAAAAATTGTTTAGTACGCACAACCAGGCACACTTAGGCTGCGGTGCTGGCTGCGTGCAAGTTTACAAGTACCGTGCGAGCTGCAGGCAGGACACCGTACAGCTACGCACTGGCACAGGAAAAAATTGTTTAGTACGCACAACCAGGCACACTTAGGCTGCGGTGCTGGCTGCGTGCAAGTTTACAAGTACCGTGCGAGCTGCAGGCAGGACACCGTACAGCTACGCACTGGCACAGGAAAAAATTGTTTAGTACGCACAACCAGGCACACTTAGGCTGCGGTGCTGGCTGCGTGCAAGTTTACAAGTACCGTGCGAGCTGCAGGCAGGACACCGTACAGCTACGCACTGGCACAGGAAAAAATTGTTTAGTACGCACAACCAGGCACACTTAGGCTGCGGTGCTGGCTGCGTGCAAGTTTACAAGTACCGTGCGAGCTGCAGGCAGGACACCGTACAGCTACGCACTGGCACAGGAAAAAATTGTTTAGTACGCACAACCAGGCACACTTAGGCTGCGGTGCTGGCTGCGTGCAAGTTTACAAGTACCGTGCGAGCTGCAGGCAGGACACCGTACAGCTACGCACTGGCACAGGAAAAAATTGTTTAGTACGCAGAACCAGGCACACTTAGGCTGCGGTGCTGGCTGCGTGCAAGTTTACAAGTACCGTGCGAGCTGCAGGCAGGACACCGTACAGCTACGCACTGGCACAGGAAAAAATTGTTTAGTACGCACAACCAGGCACACTTAGGCTGCGGTGCTGGCTGCGTGCAAGTTTACAAGTACCGTGCGAGCTGCAGGCAGGACACCGTACAGCTACGCACTGGCACAGGAAAAAATTGTTTAGTACGCACAACCAGGCACACTTAGGCTGCGGTGCTGGCTGCGTGCAAGTTTACAAGTACCGTGCGAGCTGCAGGCAGGACACCGTACAGCAACGCACTGGCACAGGAAATTTTTTGTGGAAAAATGGCACCAAAATTATTTGGTAGACTAGTGCCAAAAATAAGAAAAAGCTTAGGATTACAGCTCTGCGGAAAGCTGGGTGAACTAAGCTCTGAGGATGGTGCTGGATTCACTGTAAGGCTGCTCCTATCTCCCCTTCCTTACAGTCCTGTACAGCAATCCTCCGTCCTGGTAGTTCTGAAAAGAACTTTTGGGTTATGTGTGAGGAATCTTGACTCCTACACTGCGTCCTGTTAGTTCTGAAAAGAACTTTTGGGTTATATGTGACTCCTACACTGCCTAACTGTCCCTAGATCTGCTCCAAGTCTCCCTGCACTAGGTCAGCTCTTCTCAGCAATGTGCCCAAAATGGCGGGGGCAAGCCTTATATACTGCCTTGCCTTGTCATAGATGACATAGGCATCACGATGGACAGCAGCCAATCATAGTCCTGACACAACCAAAGCTGCTATGCCATTACTGACTATGATTGGCTATCTTCACAAGTTTTCTGACCTAACACGCAATGCTGACTAGTAACATAAAAGATTCTGGATTCGCGAGTCCCGAATAGAGAATACAGGACTCGGAATCGCAGACTCGCTAGGATTCGGACTCGTAGACTCGCTCAGACTCGCTGCTGTTTGGGGAGATTCAAGCTATATAGCGATGTGATAGAGCGAGTCTAGCGAGTCTAGCGAGTGAGAGAAAGTAAACTATGACAAAACTAAGATTGCCATTCACTTGCATTGGACTCGTTACTGAGCGAGTATTCGCTAAAAGACTCGCCGATTCCCGAGTCCAGCGAGTCCCTTAAGAATCGCCGAGTAACGAGTCCTAGCGAGTAGACTCGCTCATCCCTAGTGATGGCCATACATTATATATATGTCTCTTTCTTATAAATACAGACCTATGTTACAAGATTTGTGAAATGATTGTTTACATTATATTAAGTGAAATAAAGTGCATGTAGTGCATAATGAATATCTTTACTATGAACATTTATTTACACACAGTAAACACCCCCTAAGTTAGCAACAATCACATGTCTAAAACAGCATGTCATCTCTACTTATTTCCATAAGTGGAACACGTAACAAAATTACAAGCAAAAGGTCACCACATGAGGAACAACCAGTTCATCTGTTCATTGCCATACTGCCGTCCGGCCCCATAAACAAGATTTTTCTCATTATTCCTGTCTTCCAGCTTATATGTTTTCCTTTTGTTCGACAGTTTCACATCAGCAGCTCATTAACTTCATTTATGAATAAGTACACCTTTCGGATAACTACAATAATAAACGTAAAGTTAAAATCACACAGACAAATGATGACAAAAGGAAAAACGTTCCATTATTCTTTTTGACTTTTTTAGTCTTATTGCCACAATCTAATGTGCATTAAGGTCAAGCTTATTATAGGAAAGGGGAAAAACTCAATTTTTCGTTTAACCCCTTGGGGCCATAGTGTCTAGTTCCACAATCCACTTGCACTCAACTTGTGCAAGTGTTTTGGCCAAATCTCCTCCCCTGATTCCACCCTGCACTCGGTCTATCCCTTTTACTACCAATCCAACCGGATCACATCCATGAAAAAATCTGAAATGTTTGGGAAGAGTTTTTAACAATTTAATATCATCTACTTGGCCAGCATTCACAACGTCCCGCACGTGTTCACGGATCCTTACACGCAACTGTCTCGTGGTCAGGCCGATATAGATCTTCCCACAGGGACAAGTTGCGTGATAGATCACGTGTGTCGTACTGCAGGTGATGTATTTATTGATCCTGTGTACTTTTCTACCATTTGAGGCATGAAATTCAAAGGCACGTTTTATATTCCCCTGTGTACAAGCCAGGCAGTCACCACACGGGTAACATCCCTTTAATGGTCTTTTTGCGTTACCTAAAAATGTATTTTTTCCTTGTGTGTAGTGACTGCTGGATAGAATATCCTTCAAGTTTCTACCTCTACGTGCGGTAATCATTGGTCTTTCTGGTAGACATTTTTGCAAAATCGGATCTGTTAAAAGAACAGACCAATGTTTACACAGCACCTCCCTGATTTTGGGCCATTGTGCGTTATAGGTGGAGATAAACCTCAACACTCCTGAATTTTGAGACCCTGGCACCTTGGGTTTGAATAGTAAATGTTCTCTAGTCGTTTTTTTTGGCTCTCATGTACCCTTTGTTTATACTTCTATTGCTGAACCCCCTTGTTTCGAACCTCTCTCGCATATCACGGGCCTGTGTCTCGAACTTTTCGTCGCTTGAGCAAATGCGCCTCAATCTCAGAAATTGACCAGTTGGGATCCCTTTAACTGTACTAGGTACATGTGCTGATGTGGCATGTAGCAAGGAGTTGACCGCTGTGGCCTTACGGAATACATCTGTTTGAATTGTCCCACTTTCTCCCACTTCCATTGCTACATCCAAAAACGTTATCTTTTTCTTGTGTGCCTGATATGTCAATCTTATGTTGAGATTGTTTTTATTTAAAGCTCCCATAAATAAAATGACGCGACGGCAATGGCGGCGACCATAATCCGGCGGTCGGCAGTAAATAAAAGGCGGCAGAAGTCGCCAGTAACATCACAAAGAAACCCCTTGAGAAAGCCTTGCGAAACGGTCGTAGGGGGGGCCACAACTGAGGGCACTGACTGGACCAGGGAACAGCACAAACATTATGGGTGAGTAAAACCAGTGATTGAGTGATTGTGTCACCACTGATTCCCCCATAACAATGAACAAAACTAACCATTTGGTATTATAAGGTGCAACACTGTGTCACCCTGAGAGTGCAATTACCTCTATGTGGTTCATATCTGGATTCATCCATAACAAACACTTCATTTTTTAACGGTGTATTGTCTGTTGCTTTATATGTTCAATAAAGTGTTAATTTATGAAACATTAACTCCCTAGTGCTTGCACTTATTCTGCAGCAAAGATAATCGCGGACCACTCCAGGTTTCAGTTGTATCTCCATTTTTTATATCAAAGGCATAAAATGTAATCTATAGACTGACCACAGTACGGGTCAAATGGACACCAAGTTTTTGATTGATGACCTCACCACTGGGATCCCGCAAATGTCATTCTGTTGGTTAGCTTTATCCACCTTTCCTCTCTCTCTTAAAATCAAAACTTTGCATTTCCATTTCTTAAGTTTAAATTCTGCAAAGTTCCCAAACTTTTCTATTACCTGTAGCGTCTGATCTAAATCCGCTCACAGATCATGCATAAACCGCACCATTCTGTCCCACACTTTAATGCCTGTGTAGCTATCATCACTATTCAATACTCTTGATAAGGGATCTATTGCTAAATTGAACAGCAGGGTTGACAGGGGGCACCCCTGGCGAGTTTCCTTCTGAGGAAATACATCAGAAAGGAATCCTGGGGTATACACTCTCACTTGAGGATTGAAATAGAACATCTGGATGTAATTGCGCATTGCCCTACTCAGACCCATCCTCTCTAAGACCTGTTCCAACCGTGGCCACATTATATTATCAAATGCTTTTTCAGCATCTAATATGACCATGGCTGGGGACCCAGTGTGCCCAGTTGTATCGTGTCTCGCTGCGTCTATAACAAGCATAGCCTGTCTGATATCCGTAACCGCAGATCATCCATTTACAAATCCCACCTGGTGGGTGATGATCACTGTAGGTAAAACCACTGCCAGTTGGTCAGCCATGATTTTAGACATCAACTTCACATCCTGGTTAATCAACGATATTGGCTAGTAGCTGGCAGGGTCATCGAGATTCTTGTCGCCTTTTGGCAACAATTTAACATAAGCTGTATTAGCGTGTGATATTTTCTCTTCCCTCATCATTTTATTAAACATCACTGCCAAAATCAGAGAGACATGCTCCTTTAGGGCCTTGTAAAATTCACTATTGAACCCATCCAGGCCCGGGGCCTTACCAGTTCTGAGCCCCCATATGGCCGCCTGGACCTCCTCCACTTTTATTTCCATATTCAACATCTCTAGCTCCTGTTCTGAGAAGATAGGCATATGGGCTTTCCTCAGCCATTCCTCCCCCCTTCTCCCTCATTTTGCGTTGTGTCCTGTAAAATGCTATAGTATTCACCCAAGATCTTATTGATCTCCTTAGGGTCAAACTTTCTTCCCTCGCCCTTTTCTTCAAGCTTAATATTAGAGTCAGAGGTCTCCAACCTCTGATCAGATTAGCTGACATCCTCCACACCTTGCTACCAAACCTATGGAGATCAACCTCTTGTTGTGAACACAATAAGCATTCTTTTTTTGTGCACCCAGGAATAAAAGTTATGTTTCGCCGCTATCCACCTCTCTTTTGTCTGGGCGGAGTGGTCTGCCAGTAATGCTGTGAAGACCTCCTTCAAGGCTTCACTGGTTTTAGCATATTGTTCATTTGTCCTCCTCTTGATTTTAACCATGTATCCCAACAGACAACCCCTTAGAACTGCTTTGGCTGTTTCCCAATACAGCAGTGTATTATGCTCATGTTCCCCATTCGTCTCTTTGAAATCAATCCACCACCCCACCAAAATCCTACTGAAATTTTGATCTATGAGCAGGAACATTGGGAACCTCCAGATAATATCAGTTCCCTTCCTAATTCTATCCTGTACACTCACACTTACTCGGCTGTGATCTGGTATGATAAGGTCTTCAACCTTGGCACTAAAGACTTACTCATGCAAATCTAGTCTTCACAAGACCAACTGTCATGCAGGTGGGAATAATGGGTAAATTCCCTATTGTTAGGGTGTTGTATTCTCCAGACGTCTTTAAGGCCTATCCTCTCCCATGACACTTCTCTGCGTCTTCTCTCCTCCCCAGACTCAAGCCCCTCCATGTTCTGTCTACTATCCTCTACATAACATAGAACCCCACTAAAGTCCTCTCCCACTATTTTGTGTGTTTATTCTCTAAGATGTTATTTTTTAAATCCCTGAAGAAAATTTCCTGCTCTGAGTTAGGCCCCTTTCACATCAGCGGTTTTTTCAAATCGCGGCAGATGAGGTGAAAAAACCGCATCTGCCGCGATTACCGCATAACCGCGACACTTGCAGCACACTTGCGGCAAGCCCCATGCAATGTCTATGGGGCTTGTGGTAAGGGTGCGGCAGATGCGGCAAGTGCGGTTTCGGCACTTGCGGCAGGTGCGGCCGAGAAAAAAACAGCTGCAAGTTGTCTGGGGCCTTCATGTGTGTGGCTTCTTTTCCAGGACCAGTTTAATCTCTCATAGGTTCCACCCTGTGTGCTTTCTCCACTCTACATTTGTGCTTCAGTCCTAGGGCTTAGGGTAGCTCCACCTCACAAATGCCATCTAAGAGCCCTGCTAGGACTGATTCTGGTGGACCAACAATTCTCAGATTGCTCCATCTGGAGCGATTTTGTAGATCGTCCACCTTTGCACTGAGTTAGTTCGGTCAGATCTCTTAATTGATTAGTCATAGATGTCAGCACGTCCTCAGACTTTCACTTGAGAAAGGCGCAATTAGCGCCGAAACGCGTTGTGGAGACTGGGAATCCCTTATTGAATCAATAAAACCTAAAGGTAATTATTCACAGAGCGATGTCCTGGCTGTGTCCTTAGCGCTGACATATTATCACCTTTTATTTGATTGAACACATCTCTTCCCTGCGGGAAGCGTGATATTCAGCAGCTTGGCCTCCAGGACCTGTCTTACGTCACAACACCACTCCCTCGAGGCTATCACGTGAACGAGGAGCTTGTGAACCACGCGAACTCCCTGTCCCTCGGCTCCGGTCGGCTTGGAGACCTCTCGGGGTCGATACCCAGCCTACTAACTAGTTGTGCAGTCAGCACAACTAGACCAGGTGAGCACGGGGGTCTTTTAACCGATCCCATGTTTTAATTGCTAGCAGTGTGGCGCAACCTTGTTTCTTTTATATTACTAGCACGTCCTCAGAGTCAGAGATCCCTTGTTCTGCCTCTCTAAACCTGGTATAATGAGCCTTTAGCTTGGCCTTCAGCATGGATAGAGAATTCTGGATTGTTGATGCTATTGTATTTTTAATCTCTTCTGATAAATGCGCTGGAACCACGCTTGCTAGATGCCCATAGTCAATGTTACATTCTTGCATCTGGCACTCCATAGATGATTTGTTTATTATGCCACAGCGCCTCCCTCTGCCCTGAGGCTTGCACACCTGGACGCTCCTCTCTTCCCTCTATCAGCATGCATAGTATTGGTGTCTGTACAGGGATGTGTGCGGGTCTGGCTGTAATCATTTTGCCATTCAAATGACCCAGGTGATTCATATTCAGCTTCCTTTTCACCACCTCTCCCCCTCAACCTCCATGTCTTTGTCATCATGCTGGTTTATTTCACAGAGTCCAGGGGAGGGATCATCCCTCAGACCTGTCCCTGAAGCTGCCTCCTGAATCTCTTGTCTATCTCCCTGCTCTGGTCGCATTGATTGCACATCCTCCCCCTCCTCTTGCAGCATCTCCTCCTGTTCCCTGCTTCTCTTCTGTGGGGACGGGAGAGCCTTGCTGCCGGCGCAATGACAGGGTTCTGACTGCGTACCTCTCCATCTCGCATCCCTGTGCGCTTTAGGAGGTATCAATCTATGGCTCTCAGCTCCGGTGGGTCCTCTGAGGTGCGGGTAGGTGCTGGAGAGTCTCAATAGTTCTGTAAGTGTTGCTCTTCTTCAAGGGACTGTGGGAACAGTCTCACTACACCGCTGCTGTTTGTGATTTTTATGTGCAAAATAATCATTCTATTTTGTTATAACTAGGAACAGTTAGTTACTATATCCGGGCACCTCATAGTGGCAAAAAAAGGCCTATTCATTGTTTTTTTTTTTTAGAGTTAGCTTGTATATTTATTAGGTGACCAATAACTTACCATATATGGAAGAGAACAAAACAGTGATGTTCAATAAAATGGATCAAACGCAAATTCACCACACAAAATCACAAGTAGAACTCAGGAGACACCAATACCACACAAATACAGTGACATGACTCGGAATGTTATAGGCGGACATTCTATTCTATTGTTACATCACTGTTTTGTTCTCATCCATATATGGTAAGTTATAGGTCACCTGATAAATATGCAGGCTAACTGTCAAAACAGTATCTATTACTTCATATATACAAACAGTGAATAGGCCTTTTTGTGGCGACTGACTGTAAAGTTCAGGGTTAAAATTTCCTTTCAAAACATAGTCTTTGATGTTCCCTGAGTCAACTAAGGTGGCAATATACTAGCTGTTTTCTCTATCTATTTACTTTGTGACTTTTATGTGCAAAATTATCATTCTATTTTGTTATAACTAAAAACAGTTATGCCCGTGCAAACGCTGGGTTCTACAGCTAGTAAATAAATAATTTAAAAAAATTACATAGCGCTTTGCCATATGTTGAATTCTCAGCCCAGATAAAGCAGACAGCTACGGGCTGCCACCTCCAGCTGCCTGGTTTTACCTTGACCGGCAATCATAAATAAAAGGGCGACCATTAATTTTTTTATTTCAACGAATAATTGCAAAAAAATGTGTGGGCTTCACCTTATTTTTGATTGCCAGCCAAGGTAAAAAACAGGCAGCTGGGGGCTTGTATTTTCAAAATGGTGAGGCCCATAGTTATTGGTTCCCCCCAGGCTACAGAATAGCAGCCCACAGCAGCCCCAGAAATTGTTCCATTCATTAGAAGCACTTTACCTGGCTCTTACCGATTCCCTGGAGCAGTGGCATCAGGGTGATAGATGGGGTCAATGACAGCTGAGCATTGACAACTGTCATTAACCCTAAATTGAAAATGTTCAGGCTTCTATGAGATCCGCACATTATCAATCATGTGAGTATACAGAGAAAAATGCTTTATTTGAAATAAAACACACAGACAACCCTCATTTTCCAATTTATTAACCCCAAACATACTCTCCAATGGTAATCCACAATGATGTCCCATGAAGCATATCATCATGGATCTGCTATATCCAGATTGCCGCAGTGAGCACTGAGTGACTCAGCGAGTGATGTCACCTTCTCTCCGCGGCAGACAGTGTGATGCCAGAGACTGCAGCATTAGGATGCTTGTTCAATTCCTACAGTCTCTGGATGTAGTAGGGCCAGGATCATGTGCTTCACTGGATATTGCTATGGATTACCATCGGAGGGTATGGTTGAGGTTAATTAATGGGAAAATAAGGGTTGTCTGTGAGTCTTATTTCAAATAAAGGATTTTTCTGAGTTTTGTTTTTTAACTATTCACTCACAGGATGGATAATGTGCGGGGCTCATAGAAGCCTGACCATTATCAATCTAGGGATAAATGACAAGCTGTCAATACAAGTTGTCATTAACCCGTTCTATCACCTCAATGCCACTGTACCAGGGTATTGGGAAGAGCCAGGTAAAGCACCAGAAATTGGTAATTTTAATTAATGTGTCAATTTCTGGGGTTGCTGTGGGATGCTATTCTGTAGCCTGGGAGGCCCAATACCTTTGGGTCTCACCATACTGAGAATTACAGCCCCCAGCTGCCTGTTTTTTACCTTGGCTGGCAATCCAAAATAGGGTGAAGCACACACATTTTATATTTAAATTATTTATTTAAATACTTAAAAATAAATAATGGGCTCCCCTGTAATTTTGATTGCCAGCCAAGGTAAACCCAGGCAGCCTTACACAAAAAAAAAACAGGTTGATCATTAAAAAATTTTTTTTTTTTTTTTGCGCTAGCTGGGTCTGCCGACTCTTACTTGTCTGCTTTATCTACATTGAGAATAAAAAATACGGCAAAGCTCTAAGAACATTTTTTTAAATTATTTATTTGCACACCCCACATGATGGCAGGTTCGTTGCCAATGGCAATCAATCACAGATGTGGCACAATGAGTGAAGGGCACAGCAGCCAATCACAGACGCTGTCACAGACAGTGGGCATCTGTAGTTGGCTGTTGGAGCCAGTTCAGTGAATAATCAGGAAGTTAAAGAGCAGCCCGGAAGTACAAGCATTCTCGGTAAATATAACACTGGTGTTTAATCACTGTTTTGCTTATTTTTACAGCCACCCAGCCTCAGTAGCCACCATTTTATAAGTTTAAAGGGAACCTATCAACTAGTTTAGACCCCCTAAGCCAGGGGTCTCAAACTCCAGGCTTCGAGGGACGCATACAGTGCAGGTTTTCAGGATTTCCATAGCATTTGACAGTTTGTAATCAAATTACCAACTGTCAAATGCTAAGGAAATCCTGGAAACCTGGACTGTGTGCGGCCCTCGAAGCCTTGAGTTTGAGACCCCTGCCCTAAGCTATCACTACCTGTCCCTGCAGATTCCTACTACATCCCTAACCATCCCTGTCTGACCTAAATGTGAAGCATCAATGTGGAAAAAAAGTGATTTAAATCTTACATTTTACCCCTATTCTGAGAGCGTTCCTAGACAGATGGGCGAGCTGTGGGCAATGGGTGGGCAGTCTCTAATTGTCCACCAGGGTGTGAAACCAGTAGCAAGGGGGAGAAAATGGACCCGGAGAGACTGCCCACCCGTCACCCAGAGCTTGCCCACCTGTGTAGGAACGCCCTCAGAACAGGGGAAAAATGTAAGATGTAAATCACTTTTTTTCCACATTTATACTACACATTTAGGTCAGTCAGACAGGGATAGTTAGGAATGTTGTAGGAAGCTTCAGGGACACATAGTGATAGGTTAGGGGGTCTAAACGAGTTGACGGCTCCCTTTAATTTCAAGGTTTGGGGGTTCAGGCTCAAGTTCAGGTCAAGTCTGGCCCCGAACCCTAACTTTAAAAAAAAAGTCCATCCGGATGTGCTAAACCAGAACATCGGTGTGTTTGCCCATCTCTAATCATAATCTGTAATATAAATAAAAGATAGAAGTCTAACAATTTTTACTCGGCCCCCTATAACTTTTTAAACTCTAACTTCCTGTTGTTTCAGGAAGCAACACATGTAAATAGCCACAATGGTCAGATCTTGGCCCTATCTTTTGTATTAAAATGTCTAATGAGCCAGTACAAAGGTCAATGTGAAGGGAAGGGAAGCAGGGTCAGCTGTGACATCACCTATTGTGATTGCTGGATACTGTGTTATCGTCTGTAAATAGAGGTATTACCTGTCATTATAATCTTGCTTTTGATGTTAATGAGGCGGTCGACAGGGTAGGGGGTACTCAGATCCCGGGACAGGAAGACTGCTTCGATGGGGGATCACAGCTGGTCGGTTCCCGGTTCCGTGCCCTGGACCCTCAGTGGCGGGAATTAGGGGGAATGGTGATGAGGATGGGGGTAGTAATGTGACGCCACCTGTGGTACCTGGTAACGGTGGATACCAGCGCTGCGGCCGGCCGCTGAGGTGATGGTGGTACAGCTCAGTGTAGTACAGCTCCCCATAGGCGGAGCTTTACCTCAGGGCAGCGAGGGTGGATGAGGGGAGTTGTAGTAGCGGCTTGCAGGGGACGCTGTGGGCAGCGGCGGGGAAGCAGACTCACACACACAATAGTCTTTGTTTCGGTACCTTTATACTGATGTCCGGTAACAGGTACAGTCCAAGAGGGAACCAGGTTCTCGGAACAATTTGGGATTTTCACCTTTAGAGTTGTGAGGCCTACTCTGCTTCTGTGTACGGTGGTTTGGGGTGAATTCTGCCTATAACTGAACTCGCCGCTTCCTTCCCTCTCAGGGCTTTACTCTTTAACTGACAAAGAGGGCCTTCTGTGGAGTCCCTATACTCCTCTTGGGCCCCTGGTCCTGTGCTTGGTCAGGTTTTGAGTGTCTCTATTAAGTGGTACCTCAGGGGATTAGATCCTCCTGGTTTCTCCGGGCTTTGCCTGCTTCAGTGTTTCTCCAGCTGGGTCGGACTCCGGTGTCCAGGTGAGCTAAAGGGATCCTAGATCTGGTCCCTTGTTATGACCTACTGCTCCTTCCACTGGCCTCCGTCTCTCTCTTTGGGGTGCTCCACAGTGGGTGGCGGGTCAGTGTACCTTGGTTCTGGGTCTTGCTTTTCCCAGCAACCGGGTCTTTCCAGCACCTTCTCTAGGCTGCTCCACTGGAGTGAACTGCTCTCTTCACTGCTCAGAGCAGACTAACTGCCTAACTGCATAACTGACTCCTCCCCTCAGGCCTGGATCTTTTATAGGGGATCTGGCTTGAGGCAGCCAGTAGAGCTTCCCCACCAGGTCTGGGGTGGTAGATGTTGTTTGCTGTGGGTACCAAAGATTAAATCCCTCTTTACACTGCATGGGTCCTGTGGCAATCCCCAGCAGGGGTGCCACATTAAGGAATCTTGCTGAAATATTGCTGTTCCTGAAAGACCAGGAAGTCTAGATCAGCCCGATTGGCTAGTGTAAAATTATTATTTTGTTTTTTAGTAAAAAATTATGATCTGAATAAAAGAAATTATCTATTGTTTTTGTGTTACATATATTTGAAAAAAGGTAATTTTCTGATGATAGCTTCCCTTTAAGAAAGAACACCATTACCTAAATGTCTCACTTAGGGTACTTTTACATGCCGCCACCACGGCGAGAAATCTGACTGGCAATCTGTAACCCCGTCACCATCGCCGTGAAATTGCCTCACAATTGCAGCGTGTATTTGGGCAATTCTGCGGCGACAAAAAAGGTTGCGCCTGGCTTCGATTTCACAGCACTGCTCCAAAATCAGAGGCAATCAGGAAGGCAAAATTCCCGGCTTTTGGCGTGTGAACGGGCGATAGGGATGGAATCAGCGTCGTCTATTGATTTTCTGGAGGCGTGCCACAGCGTGCTGGATACCGCCCCTGGCTGCGATGATTGGTGGTGGCTACTGTGTTTCCATTGGCTGTCCCTTCACAGGGCACCATATTTGAACAGCTGTCCATTTACACTATACAATGGCAATGGCGTCATGTATTAGCCAGCCTTCCTACGCAGGTTGCCCAATCATAACGCTAATGCGTTGTCTAATCAGCGTGTTTGGGGCGCGGTGTAAAACAATTTGGCATGCCTATGTTCTCACCGCGCTAAACAGATACGCCCACATCCCTTTGGGGATTGCGGCGTGTGAAGCGGCGTCGGGAGTCTACCGGATGTTTCCCGCTGTTGGTGTGGGAACTTCCGGGACGACACATCGCCTTAGGTTGAGGGCGAAATTGCGACGTGTAAAAGCGCCTTTGGCGTTCGGAGGCAGCCATGAATAATGTGCACGCGCACGTTAGATTGCCTCCTATCACCGCCAAAAGTGGCGGCGTGCAAAGGTACCCTTACAGTGGGTGAAATAAGTAATGAACAAGTCACCAATTTTCTAAGTACTGTATAGATGATGCAAGATAGCATCTTGCTAAAATGTATATGTGTCTTATAGTCTCCAGTCGGTAATGTCAGCAGTTCCAATCTCCCGGACTGCTTTCTTAAATCACAGGGTAAAGCATTCATAAGTGCTGTGCTCCAATCGCTGAGATCAGTGCTGTGCTCCAATCACTGAGATCAGTGCTGTGCTCCAATCGCTGAGATCAGTGCTGTGCTCCAATCGCTGAGATCAGTGCTGTGCTCCAATCACTGAGATCAGTGCTGTGCTCCAATCGCTGAGATCAGTGCTGTGCTCCAATCGCTGAGATCAGTGCTGTACTCCAATCGCTGAGATCATTGCTGTGCTCCAATCACTGAGATCAGTGCGGTGCTCCAATCGCTGAGATCAGTGTGGTGCTCCAATCGCTGAGATCAGGGCTGTGCTCCAATTGCTGAGATCAGTGCTGTGCTCCAATCGCTGAGATCAGTGCTGTGCTCCAATCGCTGAGATCAGTGCGGTGCTCCAATCGCTGAGATCAGTGCAGTGCTCCAATTGCTGAGATAACAAGTGATCAGGCCCCTGCTGTGAGGTCGCTGATAGCTGCACATGGTTCAGGACCATTTTTTGGTCCTTGGTCTCCCGCTGGTCAACACGCATTGCTGCGTGTGACAGCGAGAGACCAGCGATCAGCGACCTCACAGGCTGGTAACCATGATAAACACCGGGTAACTAAGCAGCGCGTGCTGCCTAGATACCCGGTGTTTATCATGGTTACCAGCGTCCTCCCTGCTTACAGGTTGCGCTAAGCAGGGAGGATGCTGGTAACGATGATAAAGACCGGGTATCTAGGCAGCACGTGCTGCTTAGTTACCTAGTGTTTATCATAGTTACCAGCGTCCTCCCGCTTCCAGTGATGTGGAGGTCACGTCGGCTCCCTGGTCGCTGAGGAGATCTGCCTGTTTGACAGCTCCCCAGCGACCATGTAGCGACGCTCCAGCAATCCCGGCCAGGTCGTTATCGCTGTCAGGATCGCTGGAGCGTCACTCTGTGTGACGAGGCCCTAAAAGATACAACATTTCCAGTGTCCTTGCAACATATAGAACACATATGTAATGCTGTCCTTGTTTGAGCACATTTGTTTGTGATCACGAAGGTCACATAACATCAGTGTAGCATAGGACTGCTTGATATAAAATATGCATTAGGCATTCATATAAGTAGTGTGGCTATTATGAACAATACATTTTAGTAAAAATTGTTATAAGGAATTTAAATGCCATAAATGACATTACACGTGGAAGACACAAGGCACTTATTTAATTGTACAATAAATGCCCTTGTGCTCTTTAAGAACGTTCGTAGAAGACAACCAAAGTAAATTGTTACAGCATTTGGTATGTTTCGGTTGCAGACAGTATATGATACCCTTTATTTTTTTGGGCAACCCCCCAATATACTTCTTACTTTAGAATAATTAATTACCTCCTCTTCTGTTTTAGAGTATGGTACCAAGAAATGAGCACATATTTAGACCACCAAAATTAGTGATATTACCCCACCCACAATTTTACATCACCAGGCAGTGATGCAACTTGAAGCTCCTGGTGCCCAGGTAAAAGCTACAACAGGGCCCACAATTAGCATTCTATAGGCAAAAGGGAATTTTGGGGCCCCTTTGGCTTCGGGGCCCGTGTGCGATTGTAACCCCTGCACGTATTGTAGTTACTCCACTGTTACCAGGACAGTTTTAATATTAATATTATATTCTGTTGTCCAAATCTGGTTGCATCCTATAGTGAGGTAAAAAATACATATTTTTCTACAGATGTCAATAACAACCCATCCAACTCACACAGGCAAAGAAATTAAACTGTATGTGTCCTAAATTACGTTATGTGTAGTAATGAGAAATGATGCAAGGAAAAAGTATTGAAGTCATAAAGAGGTGCAAAAAGACATAGAAAGTCATAACATGCTGAAATGTAGCAGTAATTAGAAAGCAATCCTGCCACTTAGTGAAAAATAATATCAGCTGGTTTAACAGATGGCCTATAAAGAGGTGTCACATTAACAAGCTGCTACACAAGAAACATATGATGATGTGTAAAACCAGTGAGTTGTTTCAAGACCCTTGCAATCTTATTGTTGTAACACATACTGAACGCATTAGTTACAGGAACATTTCTAAACTACTGCAGGTTTCAGTGGTACTGTAGGTCCATAATTCAGAATTGGAAAGAACATAATTTCACCATAAACCGTCCATGACTAGGTGCTCTCCGCAAGATCTCTGACAGGGGAAAGAAAATAATTTTTACAAGAGTTGTCCAAGAGTGAAAAATCACATGTGGAGAGCTACAATAAGACTTGGAATCAGCAGGTATAGTTGTCTCAAAAATAAAAATCATATTTAAGCTCATTTAATGTTTACCAACATTTAGACAAGCCATTGACATACTTGGATAATACAGTCTCATCGGATAAGTCCAAAATTTAACTCTATTGCCATAATACACACCATGTTTGGAGACCAAAATGCATATCATCCCAAAAATGCCATACCAACAGTGATGTTTGGAGGTGGGAACATCATTGTGTGGGGCTGTTTTTGAGCATATGGACAAATTTACTGAGATTGCTGCTAGTTGAAGAAGATAAAACGAGTGTGGACATTTCAGCAAAATAATGATCCCAAACACACAGCCAAGGAGACTCTCAATTGGTTTCAGAGGAAGAAAATAAAGCTGCTAGAACAGCCCATCCAATACCTTAACCTAAATCCAATAGAAAATATATGGAAGGAACTAAAGCTCAAAGTTCATAGAAGGAGCCCATGGAACCTTCAGAATTGAAAGAGTGTTTGTGTGAATGAATGGGTCAAACTCACACCTGAGCATTGCATGGCACTAGTTTCTTCATACAGGAGGTGTCTTGAATGTTATCATTAACAAAGGCTTTTCTATGAAGTATTAAATACATTTCAATAAATGTATTCAATACTTTTTCCATCATAATTTCTCATTACATATCACTAAATGTAAGAACATCTATAGTTTGATTTCTTTGCATGAGTGGTTTTGATGAGTTGTTACCAATATTTTGTGAGAATTTACTGTACTATCAATAGCACCTTCAGAAATATATTTACCGTACTTAGAAAATTGGTGACATGCCTGTCACCTATTAGTGAATGCTATTGAATCCTGCTTGGAGCATGGGGTTGGACCAGATGACCCAGGAGGTCCCTTCTAAGTCTACCATTCTATGATTCTATTTAATACTTACTTCACCTGTTGTACATCTTGCAGTTTGGTTCCCAAATTATTTATCCCAATGTGAAGCAAAAAGAGGACATGTCACCACCCCCATGGATGTGAATGTAAGTGCAGCCCTGAATGCAGCACGTATGCTGCATTCAGTCAAGGGGTCCCCCATGTGTTTGTGAAGCTTGTACCTGAGATATAAGCTTTTTAAAACTTAGAAGCCATGGAACTGTCCCTGGTGCTTGGAGCCACCTCGCTCCACGGCTGCATTTGATGCCCCCTACGTCTCTGTGCCGCCTTGTTTACAGCCGTTTCTGCCTCCCTCCTGCCAGTTAATTCTTCCTCAGCGCCTGCGCCTCCTTGTGAAGCTTTACACAGGCGCAGAGCGGGGTATCGCTTCTTGTGGTCAAGGCCGCCTGTCCCACCTCATGCTGTGACATATTCTCATTTCCCTGCTCTGCTCCGTGTATTCAGCATAACACGGAGCAGGGCAGGGAAATGAGAATATGTCACAGCATGAGGCGGGACAGGCGGTCGGGACCGCAAGAAGCGATACCCCGATCTGCACCAGCGTCAAACATCACAAGGAGGTGCAGGCGCAGAGGAGGAAGAATTGCCTGGCAGGAGGGAGGTAGTAACGCCTGTAAACATGGTGGCACAAAGACACAGGGGGCGTCAAATGCAGCCGTGGAGCGAGATGGCTCCAAGCACCAGGGACAGCTTCCATGGCTTCTAACTGTAAGTTTTAAAAAGCTTATATCTTGGGGTACAAGCTTCACAAACACATGAGGGACCCCTTGACTGAATGCAGCATACATGCTGCATTCAGTGCTGCACTTAGATTCACATCCATGGGGGTGGACAGGTCCACTTTAAAGATGACAGAAGCATTGACTTTTATACTGTGATAAGACAAAAGCTACATAAAATATTACACATTGAGTTATTTGTTATTCTCTCTATGTTAATTTTTTGGTATCAAATAGTTATGTTATTCTATTGCACGGGCCCCCACCTTACTTTAGTGGCTTTGAGTAAAAAACTGACATATAAAACACTAGTCTTGATCATTTCCTTCATATTCTGAAGATTCAATTAGTTATTAGTTATCTCTTCAAGTAGAACTAGTCATGGTTGGTAAGCAAAACTAACATCACAGGATATTCAATTAAGATAAAAAGTTTGGGAAATCTAGAATTCATGGAAGTAAATGTACTGCGCCACAAACTAACAAAATGTCTGAATGTTTTTTCTATTCTTACCAGGTCGGAATGTCGGCAACATTTCTGTTCTTGCTTCTGTTACAGAACAGTGTACCCGGTCTTTTTATTGGCACAGCTTTTCTTGGGCTGTTCCTCAGCAGTGTATTCCCCAGTATGTTGGCTTATATTGAAGATATGCTAAATTACAAAGGTGGGTAGAGCAGTTCTGACCTCTAGGATTTGCATGCTGTCATCTTTTTTCTGAATGCTAGATGTAAGAATTTTATACAAAAATTTGAAGTTATGCATATACATAAATAGTATTATAGATGCATGTTGTAGTCCTCATGAATACTTCTTTAATACACTGCTTTGGGCCTATACTTGTAGATACACAAAAGCCCAGCATCCATAGAGTTGTTGATAAAAAAAATATCAGAATGCAAGCATAAGGCTGTGTGCTTAATATCTGGACGCCTTCACACCTGTAGGAACCCACGGGTGAATGCAGGTAAACCGCAGCCACCCTGTACTCGTGATCTGCAGTGGGTGCAGGGCGGCTTCTCCCTTCATGCACCCGATGGTTATCTCTTCTGCCTCCGCAGCATGAAATAAACATGCTGCGGAGATGTGGAAGTCTGGAAACCCATACCACAGCTGAAATAACGCTGTTGCTGGGAGAAACATATCGGGCATGGGATATCTACAAATCCCACCATCTATGTATGTACTGTACAACGCAGCATTTTGGACTAGTAACAGCACGCTGCTTCCAAAACACAGCAATTCCTGATAGAGAGCACACACCCTAAAGATACCGCCACACACGGCAATATTGTTTGCAATTTCACTGGCAATTTGCTGGTTGCAGTGAAATCATGGACACATTGTTCCATTTGTACACGGCAACAAAATAGAAAAATGTGTCCAAGATTTCACTGCAACCAGCAAATTGCCAGTGAAATTGCAAGCAATATTACCGCGTGTGACGGTACCTTAAACGTGTCAATATCGCTGTCAATATCGCTGCTGCACGTAACAATGCAGCGATATTGACGCGTGTGACATGGTGAATCAACCAGCGACTAGGGACCCTAGTTACCCGCTGTGTACCTTGGATACCAGCCGGTGAGCGGAGAAGGCTGGTAACCAAGGTATACATCTGGTATCTAGGCAGTGCGCGCTGCCTAGTTACCCGCGGTTTTCCATGGATACCAGCCAGCAGACATTGTGGAAACGATATTTAAATCATTTCCACGATCCAATGATCGCTGATGAGTCTGCCTGCGTGGCAGCTCACCAGCGATCAGCCATCAATGATGTGTGTGACGCCGGCTTAAGGGTTTGCACATGCATGTGCAAAAAAATTCTGACTCACTTGATAAAGTCTTTAGATAAGCAAATTGTGAGTATTCTAAAACAAATTTTCTTGCAAAAATAACCAAACATGCAAGACAAAAAAAAGGATAAAAAATGAAACAGTCTCACCCATTCCTTTACGTCCTGGGGATGGGAACCTCTTGTCGACAGTGGTCCTATACTCAGGCGTCCTTCCTATTCAGTAAGGCCGCACAATCACCCTACGTGCCTCCTAACATGTTTCTTCCACAAGGGGAATTAGCATACACAGAAAACAATAAATAAAGCCTGTGGGCTGTAGTGCCACTATCCTGGTGGTGGATATGGCAATCAAATGACTAATAAACAGTAAAGAATTAATGTCTGTTCTGAAAACACAGGTACATAGAGATCTTGCACTCATACATCCACTCTGTGTGGGGCATTTCATCATGTCCCTGGAATGCACACCAGTCAATGAAGGGAGGACAAGTGGAAACCACCAATTTTCTGTGTATGCCACCTGACAGTCAACACTATATGTCAGCAGATAAGGTTATAGTGTCTCAGTGGGCATACGCATGATCGTATAGTCACATTCAAAGCAAACGTTCACTGATCCGACAAGTCAAAGTCGCCCCCATTCTTTCGTCAGCTGTAGGTGAATACATTCTAAAAGAGTCATGCCAAATGGCAGCGGCATTAGATTATGCTTGCTTCCTGGTTATTCCCATACAGTTCTGACTCCAATAAAGAATGAGGACCCAGGAGGTATCTAAGCTCATACAGACACAATCATATATGTCATAGTAGAAAGGTATCAACCACTGAGGACTCTCAGATTCTAACATTTTTCTATCTACTGGCTAACACGGTACAAACATGTTTTACCTTATCATAGTAGAAACCCATACATTCAACACCACAGCAACAAGAAGCAGTAAAATACTCTATGCCTGGCTTGTAGTGGAGGGCTTCTTATTTAATCAAAACATTGGTAAGATCAGCACTGTGGTCCAAAAACAATAGCCCCATTTTCAGCCACTAAAGATGCACTCTGTCATACCATTATAGCAGCCTTCCCAAGTCAGCTGGGATCATTAGTTACATGGGTTATCAAAATAACTACTCCTGAAGAAAAAGTATCAAGTTCATTTGGCATATAGTTTTATTATGTGTGACCATATTGAAACCAGTGTACATTAGACATATTTTTTTAAACATAAATCTTTGCTGATATACGTTAAGATGTATACGGATTATCAGCTGAAAAAAACTAAAATTCAGTTATTAAAAAATGGGGGGGTTGTATTGAGACAAAATATCCATCTTGTTTCTCTCTGAAGGATCAAACGGTCCCAATCTCACCGACTGAATCCTCAACCATTCATTGTAGACTGTGAAACCTCATGGGCAGGGTCCTCTCCCCTCACCTACTGTATCCTCACCCATCCCTTGTAGACTGTAATCCCTCACGGGCAGAGTCATCTCTCCTCATCTACTGTTCTCCTCATCTACTGTATCCTCACCCATCCCTTGTTGAATGGGAGTCCTCGTGGGCAGGGTCCTCTCTCATTCTGTACCTGTCTATGACTTGTTTTGTTTATGAATATTGTACTTACCTCTTTCATGTATACCCCTTTTCAAATGTAAAGCACCATGGAATATATGGCACTATAATAATAATAATAATCCCCTCCTCGTTTTGGTTTTTCAACCTTGTCCATCCCCAGAAATTGACAGAATTGACATGTCTTGCTAGGGGTGTGCTTCTCTCATGCTCAGTGTTTTTATGGTGATCACAAACTCACCCTAACCTCCCCCATAGTTTTCCCTACATACTCCAGTCTGCTGATGCAGATTGTCTTGTATATTATATCCTGTGATAAGCAATTTATGAAGTTGGCAATTGCTAACTTTTCCTATGTTACGTTGACTTTGCAATTCCCTCACCTAGAACAACCTTTGGTATCAGATCTCACCCAAGCGGTCTTTCCCGGGTGCAGAAAAATGACTGTGAACTAGTCTATCTCTTAAATACCTGCCTCTTTTGTATGCAATATATGGATATATAGACCAAGCGTACAACCTATGTCAATGTTCATCAACAGGTCAGCAGGATCGGCCAATATCTCTCCAATATAGATCACACATCATGTGCCTTGTTGGCATATGTGGTGATAAATCTTATACTGTTATCATATTCCAGGCTGGATACAAATAATTGTGTCTTCCATCTAAATCTCTGTAATTTCTTTCCAAAACCTTCCCAGGGTAGCCTCTGTGCTCGAATCTGTCTCTTAAATCATCTGCTTGTTTCTTAAACATCATTTCATCAGAGCAATTATGCCACACCCTCATCTTTATTCCAAAACAATTGGAATCCACATGTAAAACCTTGTCACAACTCTGCCCAGTAGAATTAGCAAAACATGAACCAAAATATAATAATGGGCGAGTTTATATTCTCTCCCCTCAACTTTATGAACAATAAAGGTCACAAAGGTACACATTTTGCTACATATGACATCCTTCTGATCACAAATTATGACCATTGAAAGTAATGTTCTAGATAATCATGCAGGAAACCCAACAATTCTAAAGCACTTAACAGTTCATTGTATTTAGAAGGGTGGTCCGGAACCTAAAATGTCCTTTCTAAATATCTATTTTTACACCCTTACCACTATTGTAATTGGCTTTTCTTTTTTTAAAAAATGACATATTTTTTATTCAAACGTTCAACTTCATACAAAGGCAAAATCGAATTAGTGCATGGAAACCAGTATACAGTAAACGTAAAACCCTTCCGTCACAAGTTTCCCCACCCTCCCCCTCCCACCTGAAGCTACCTTTTTCTCTAATCTAAACTGAAGCATGGCTGAAATTCTAAATAGGATGCAGGTAGAAATCATATCTTACACTCAATGCGCCTATGTATGACACTCCCCTATAATCCCCTAGAATCAGCTTCCTCACGGCCTACTAGCACATCCATCAATAATTTTCAATCTCCCCAACTTGCCCTGTATATAAGTAAATACCACTCTGTATGGACAAACGGCAATACCACATTTTTTTTTTTTTTTTTAAATATTCCTTTTATTAAATTTTTTTACGAATTTTGGTAACAGACAAGTTCAATACAAACATTAACCTGTACATTTCAGACAGTATTATACATATTCCAGTGAAATTAATGCGCTTGTCCACTCAAAAGTCTTTGCTCAAGTATATACAATACACAGTAAATATTTCTCACATATTAATATAGTCAAAATCCTCTCTCTGGACAGTATCATCCAAGTCCCTCGACTCCTTAAATCCCTATCTTCTGTTCACTAAACCATCACATTTATATGATTCAAAAATTTTAGCCTTCCCAGGGTGACTCCAATATCTTCCAGTAGATACAACTCTTAATTTGTAAACAGCCCAATCACCTGCTCTAATTCCTCATTTGTTAATTGCGTTTCAATAAACTTTCTCCATTTCTGGATTAATTTGGCCGTTAGTTTATCTTTATTTATTTCAGCTTCTCGCTTGTCAATATTTAGAGCAGACTTCAGACCTGATATCATCTCATTTACGTCTGGTAACGCAGTCAAGACCAAGTTCCTAAGAAGCAAACGTTTCGCCAAAAGTGCTATGGAATATCCCCTGTAATCCTCCACTTCCCAGTACATCGGCCAAATGATGGAAAATCCAGCACATAGGGTCAAGCTCTAACATATGCCCACAGACATCATTTGTCAATGTCTGTACCATTTTCCAGAACACCTGGGTTTGGGGACAACTCCAAAGGCCATGTATCATGTCAGTTTTTTCCTTTTTACACTTTGGACATGTCAGAGATCTTTCTGGTTGAGACTTATTAGGGGGAATGTTTAATGCTTTCTAACTCTTCCCCACCCTTCCAAGATAATGACTCACCGCGGCCGGCTGACTCCGGTTTAGACAGGCGATTCTTCTTCCCTCCTTGTCACGGGTGGACTGCGCCTGCCGGTAGTGGGGCCCGATGTAGTGCAGATCAAAAGTGAAGACTTAATCTGTTCCACAAGGACAAGGGGTTTAATTTGTTTCATTCGTGACGCCACCTATGAGTAGATTCGGTAAGGGCTACCGACGCTGCGGAACCCCCGGGGGATGGACAGCAGCAAGATGTTACGCTCCCCACAGGCTGAGCGGTGATCCCCAGGGGCTGGAGCTGCTCAAGATGTTGTGCGGCAGCTGCGGTTACGTTATTGTGCGGATGGATAGTTCATAAGGAAGCACGGACACAGGTAGTCTCTGCAACGGGTCTTTACTGTAACCAGCAGGCAGTACATGGCATACAGTGGTTGAGTAGTAGACCGGGTGGACTCAGCAGTGATAGTGTCCCTTAGAGATCCGCAGTGTTCCTCCATTCTACCTACTTAGTTTGCCAGCGTCGCCCAGGAATACCAGGTCGGGTACGGGGAGGCTGCTTCAATGCCCTATCCATGATGTACGTCCTGGATGCTTTGGGGAGCCTTGGATCCCTCAGTGGGTACACTGCTGGTTAGACGACTGGAAACTGGCTGGTGGTGGGGTGCTCCTGTAAAGCTGATCCTCCACTCTTCTGGTTCGCGTGACAGAGGTGAACTGCTGCCAGCTTCGGTACCAGTGAACCGGCTGTGAGTTGTGGGCACGGGAGTCTTTTGGGAACCCGTGTAGATATGCCCTTTCCCGGTGGTTAAGGCCTCAGGTGGTGACACCCGACCGGTGACGGCCCAGGGGCCCGCACGGGGTGCGGAGCCCCCGCTCCTCTCCAAGTTCTAGTCTCTCTTCCGAGTTCTAGACTATTCTCTGTCTAGATTATTGTGTGTTCTACTACACTACCCTAACACTCCACCCCCAGGACCTATGATTGGTCCTCTGTTCTAGGTGTTGCATGTAGGGTTGGATCTCTATGTTAACTGAATCATTGCTGAGTCAGAGGATATTGCGGCTGCATTTATGGCTGCAATACCCTCTTGTGACGCACTCGTTGCGGGGCGCCACACTCCCCCTTGGTTGAATACGCTTGTCCCCAAGCGTCACACTACTCACATTACAGAGGTTTTTATATTTTACAACAGGTAATACACTTTTATTAATGACAAGTCATATATGCATAAAAGTGGGGTAAATAAACAGGTTAACACAATGCGCGGACCCGGCGGGCGGTCGGCTGTCCTTAGAATAAAAGTTCAGGCTGTAGCCGCCAAGTCGCGGTGTTACGGTGCAAACAGGAAGAAGTCTCTTTTAGTAGCAAAGTTCAAACAACAGTCACTTATGGAGGGCAGTGTTCCGGACTCGTATAGCGAACCACCCCTCACAGCATACATATCGCTCATAGGTTACAATGTCCCCTCTATACAAGTCTCGGTTTGGATGACCTCGCGGTAGGTGTGATTCCACATCACGGCACCCCACAAACACTTCAGTACTCACACCCTCCTCAATCTCTCCTTCGATGACTACGTCGGGCTGCTCGGCTGACGAAGACGATGGGATGGAATCCTCTGTATCGGTGGGTGGCTGTGCTGCAAAGTTCTCCTCGGGGTTGTTGTGCAGGACTTCCAGGCTGCCTGCCTCTTCTTCTGTAGCAGCGGGAAGTGGTGTTTCGATCCCGGTCACCAGGTAGGCCTCTGTAGTTGCAGAGGAGGCCTCCGGTTCAGGGGAGAAACAGGCGACTGTCTCGGTGGTGTAGAAACTAGTCGCGGGTTCCGCAGGTGGAACCAGGTAGGTGTCAGCTTCTTCGTGGGAGCGTATTGGAAGCTCCGGCTCTGGAACGGGATCGGCTGCGGTTTCAACCGCTGGAACGGGTCGAGGGGTAACTCTCACTGGGATGACACAGTCTATGGGCTCCGGTGACGAAGCAGGACAGGTGGTGGGCGACGGTGAGGCTGTTGAAAAGCTGGCGACGTCGTCTGGGCTTGGAGAAGCTGTAACCGGTCGGCTCTGCTGCATCGCATGATGGAGTCTTCTGCCTAGGGTCGCGCTCCAGCTGCGAACCGTCCACTCCACTGTCTCAAGTAACCGCACCCGGAGGTCTTGTAGAGCCTCTAGCCAGAAGTCGGGGCTGCCGTCTATGGTAAGGGCAGGATCCGGACCCGGTTGGCCTATGGCTGCTCTGGCCTCCGCCTCGACCTCCCGCATCAGGTCTTGGAGTCTCGTGCTGGCCATTCTTTTCATTGAGGGAAACCACACCCGTTCAACCGGTAAACGTTCTGGTAGAGCTGGTGAAGAAGCCTGACACTCCCATTTCCTCTGGGCTTTTGTAGTCCAATCGTGGGAAAAGTCTTTGGGGTCCGCCCCCATGGTTGATTCGAGCAATCAGGGCGGACAAAGAGTTTGGCGCCTTTTGTCTTTAGCCCTCCCACGATGAGGGGGGGGTTGACTCACTCCTGGGCTTGCACGTGGCGGCTTCTTGTGGTGGGAACGCCATCTTGGGCGCCATCTTGACCCAATGGTGAAAAGGCGGGAAAGTTCTTTTAGGGACGAACAAAGTCCAATTGTAGACAATAAAGTCCAGTTTAAGCACAATATACCCGTTGGGTAACGGGCCTGCTCGTATCCTGTTCGTGACGCCATTTTCTGACTCACCGCGGCCGGCTGACTCCGGTTTAGACAGGCGATTCTTCTTCCCTCCTTGTCACGGGTGGACCGCGCCCTGCCGGTAGTGGGGCCCGGTGTAGTGCAGATCAAAAGTGAAGACGTCCTTGTGGAACAGATTAAAAGGGGTTTAATTTGTTTTATTCGTGACGCCACCTATGAGTAGATTCGGTAAGGGCTACCGACGCTGTGGAACCCCCGGGGGATGGACAGCAGCAAGATGTTACGCTCCCCACAGGCTGAGCGGTGATCCCCAGGGGCTGGAGCTGCTTAAGATGTTGTGCGGCAGCTGCGGTTACCTTATTGTGCGGACGGATAGTTCATAAGGAAGCACGGACACAGGTAGTCTCTGCAACGGGTCTTTACTGTAACCAGCAGGCAGTACATGGCATACAGTGGTTGAGTAGTAGACCGGGTGGACTCAGCAGTGATAGTGTCCCTTAGAGATCCGCAGTGTTCCTCCATTCTACCTACTTAGTTTGCCAGCGTCGCCCAGGAATACCAGGTCGGGTACGGGGAGGCTGCTTCAATGCCCTATCCATGATGTACGTCCTGGATGCTTTGGGGAGCCTTGGATCCCTCAGTGGGTACACTGCTGGTTAGACGACTGGAAACTGGCTGGTGGTGGGGTGCTCCTGTAAAGCTGATCCTCCACTCTTCTGGTTCGCGTGACAGAGGTGAACTGCTGCCAGCTTCGGTACCAGTGAACCGGCTGTGAGTTGTGGGCACGGGAGTCTTTTGGGAACCCGTGTAGATATGCCCTTTCCCGGTGGTTAAGGCCTCAGGTGGTGACACCCGACCGGTGACGGCCCAGGGGCCCGCACGGGGTGCGGAGCCCCCGCTCCTCTCCAAGTTCTAGTCTCTCTTCCGAGTTCTAGACTATTCTCTGTCTAGATTATTGTGTGTTCTACTACACTACCCTAACACTCCACCCCCCAGGACCTATGATTGGCTCTCTGTTCTAGGTGTTGCATGTAGGGTTGGATCTCTATGTTAACTGAATCATTGCTGAGTCAGAGGATATTGCGGCTGCATTTATGGCTGCAATACCCTCTTGTGACGCACTCGTTGCGGGGCGCCACAATAATATCTTCTGTATCTTCCCTCCGAAGGAATTTTTCCCATTGTGTAAATAATTTGTCTGGCTCTGATGGCATCAATGACTCCCTGGTTAAACTATATATAAAAGAAATATTAAGGTCTCCTATATCCCTGTTTACTAATTCATCCCATAATACCACATTCTTAATCTCATCTTGATCACAAACATTTAACAGGAAGGGCTTCCATTTTTTTTTAGAAATTTCTCTGTCAGTATTGACTTGCATCTTACCGCTTCTAGTTTTTCTAACTGAAGGAGCTGTTTTATGTTGTTCAATTGCTTATTTATTGTGAGGTTCTTATATGTTATCCAAAGTTTCAATATGGATCTCTTTGTCAAGATCTCTATGTCATATTTCAACAGTTTTCCCCAACCCCGTGAGCTGCCATTTGTCCATTTACCCCATCCCTTGTCGGTGAAATAATGAAAGATCCAAAAAGTTTGATCCAACTTCCAGCTTTCATTTGACACCTTTCTTGCTAGCATGAACACTTCCCTCCAGAATTTCTGGACTTCCACACACTCATATAACCCATGATATTGCCTCTACATTTGAGGCATATGTATTATGTATACTGATCGACCAAAACAGACACTCGATCACCAGATGATTCCATCTGCTTGCATTGCCATCTTTCTGCAGTTTGAGACTATGTACAAGATGCTTGCTGACCAGAATCAGTGTGCCTGCTTTTCTGTCCTGGGCTGGAGAACCATATACTGATCCCATCCATGCTTTACACATCCTAAAGAAATCTTCTCTTGCTAAATGTGTTTCCAGTAGTAATGCTATCTCAGCTTTCAGCCGGTGGACCCTGATCATGTGACCAAGTGCCGTCACTCAGTCACATGGTGCAGTGCCAGGTCCTCGAGCACCGTGCAGAGAGCTCTGAGTGGATTCTACAGTCTCCGGAATGAGAGAATATTGCTGGAGATCATAGTGACAGCATGGGATGTTCTCTCATCCTGGAGATTGCAGAACGCACTGAGAGCTCTCTGCACATTGCTCGAGAACCTGCCATTGCATCATGTGAATGAGTGATGTCACTTGGTCACATGATCAGGCTCCTGGAGGCACCGATCACTGCAGCCTCCGGGATGAGCACCTATTTTGCTGTTGAGAAATTTAGATCCACCTAAGCCATGTAATGGAACAAGACTCTTAATTAAGAACCTCTTTTCACATGCACAGTGGGGGAAATAAGTATTTGATCCCTTGCTGACTTTGTAAGTTTGCCCACTGACAAAGACATGAACAGTCTATAATTTTAAGGGTAGGTTAATTTAACATTGAGAGATAGCATATCAAAAGTAAAATCCAGAAAATCACATTGTCTAAATTATATACTGTAAATGTATTTGCATTTTGCAGAGGGAAATAAGTATTTGATCCCCTACCAACCAATAGGAGTTCTGGCTCCTACATACCAGTTAGAAACTCCTAATCAACTCATTACCTGCATTAAAGACAGCTGTCTTAAATTGTCCCCTGTATAAAATAA
>JARQOC010000002.1:226817224-226921330 GCA_033576535.1 Allobates femoralis
TTTCTCTGACTGACTGTCCTAAACTGTTCTGTCTCTGTCTCCTATTCCACTCTGCTTTTCCTACCTTCTGTTCCCACCCCCTCTGCCTATTCCCTCCTCTTACCAGCAGATGGGGCTCCTCGTATGAGGTCACTTTCGCCCCTTTTCTCTCCAGGCCAGGAATTAGGATGGGTGTTGGGTGCAGTTGTCTCAGATTCATGTTCCCTCCGTACCTGGGAGTAGGATGCCACACCTATGGCTTAGGTGCAGTACCTCTGAGAAAACCAGACCACAGGGGTGCCACACTTGCATCCATAGGGTTCCCGCCATGCCTACCTTTGGGATTATCGCATCGAGCATTCCCACCTTCATTCAGCACCTTGGACAGCTGCTGTCAGTAGATGACGGGTATGTACTGTACACAAATTGCATACAGCACCTCGGACAGCTTCTGTCAGGAGTTGCCGGGTATGTACTGTACGCAAATTGCATCCAGCACCTCGGACAGCTCCTGACTTCAGGAGACTGCACCAATGTAATGTACGCAAATTGCGTATAGTACCGCCACCGGCATTAAAAGTGAATTTATAAAACCCGACAATTGCCGGCTTTGATTTAAACAATGGATTAACCCCTGCACAGCCAGGGTGTGATGTCAGCATGTGTTCAGGGCATGCGGACACACCCTGGACACAAGCTGCACCACATCAACATCATTTTAACCCTTCAAACACCGGGATATTGGCCGCATCTGCAGTCTCTGTGCTTACATGCCGCATGGAGGCTGCAGATGGGGTTAATACGCAGCGAAACCCGGGATTTTTAAATGTTACACATCAGCTCTGTATTAACTAATCATCTTGCACCGCTTCTGTCACAGCGGTGCAAGATGATTGGTTACTGTACCGGGAAAGCAGAAAATTCAAACCCCGCGACTTTGACAGCCGTTGAGTTTGAAGCGATTTTTAATGCACACACGTGGGACTATCGTACCATGTGCTGTATGGGTGCGAGATTTTCTCCCACCCATAGACTTTCATTGTCACCTCGCGCAGGGAAATCACATTCAATCGCAACATGCTGCGATTGAACTCGCATTTCCCTTGTAATGTGAGTGTAATACGAGGAACTCGCACTAATGGGACCAGTATCATTTAATGATACTGGTCTGAGTGCAATGCAAGTCTCCCTCGCATTATACTTGAGCGAGGCACACGGACAGTGTGTCTTCAGCCTAATTTGTGCCTTTCTCTCTGCTCTGTGTGCTTTCAGTCGCTGTGTGCACCGTCTCTCCCTACGACTCTGCCTCCCCCTGTGCCCCTGCCTACCCTGTGCCTTCTGCCTCCTGTGTCCCTGTGTCCCCTCACTGAGCCACCATACGATGACCACCACTGAGCCACCATACAGTGCTAACCACTGAGCCACCATACAATGCTAACCACAGAGCCAACGCTCAGTGCTAACCACTGAGCCACCGCACATTGCTAACCACTGAACCACCGCACAGTGCTAACCACTGAGCCACCACACAGTGCTAACCACTGAGACACCGCACAGTGCTAACCATCGAGCCACCGCACAGTGCTAACCACTGGGCCACTGTATAGTACTAACCACTGAGCCACTATACAGTGCTAAGCACAGAGCCACCGTACATTGCTAACCACTGAGCCACCATATACATTGCTAACCACTGAGCCACCATAAAGTGCTAACCACTGAGCCACCATACAGTGCTAACCACCAGTGGCATAACTGCAGACCCAGGGCCCCGATGCGAAAGCTCCAATGGGGCCCCCAATTATTGCAAATCTTTAATAGCATTAGTCTTTTTCTATAGGCCAAAGGGACTTTTGGGGCTCCCCTAAGCTGCAGGGTCCGGGTGCGATAGCAACCCCTGCACCTATTGTAGTTACGCCCCTGCTAACCACTGAGCCACCACACAGTGGTAACCTCTGAGCCACCACAGGTTTTTTTTCAGTTTTTTTTTAAATCTCCCGCCAATAATGTGCTTCTCAGCTGATTGGTCGCGCGCCGGGCAACACATTATTGGCAGGAGATTTCAAAATGCCTACTCGCCGCTCACTGCTACACCGCAAGGAGATCAGTGGCGGAATAGCAGTGAGTGGCTGACCACTGGGAGATCAGCGGCGGGCTCATTGGCCAGGTTTTGGTGTTGGATTTGAATCCCGGGCCGCTAGCCAATGAGTTGTGCCGCGCGGCTTGGCAGGGAATTTGAATCCTGGCCGCCATTTCAGAACACCCATAACTTGGGTGTTCCAATATGGCAGTCGGCGTACTTCCGATGCGAGTGTACTAAACACCATGTGCAGGCCCGGGGGTGTGCCTCAGCCCCTAGAAGAAGGAGGGCCAAGACGGAGGCGCCAAAAAGTGTGGCCGCCCCGATTGCCATCAATCAATCAGGGGATCGGCCCACAGGAAGTTCTCTGTTTTATTGTACTTTTTTTTATCTGCGGTTTGAGGCCGGGCCCTTTGGGGGGCGTCTGTCATTTTGTGAGGCATGTAATCAGTGCGGAGCGGCTCGCCTGATCTAATAGAAGGGAGTGACCAATAGGCTGCTCTGACACTATGCCTTGCATGCACCGTGAGTGGCAGAGCCCTATGGTAACCTCGTGTCTTTAGATGCCACCATTCACCTCCCTGACAGCATGGTCAGACGCTGGTACCACAACCGCCCCCACTGTGGGTTGCAGGTGATTGAGTACCGGCATACAGACACCTGTGTTGCCTCTCAGAGGAGCTGGCAGCTGCTGCTAAGTGCAATGGGTATTTACCTGCCAATTTTTTGGTGAGTTTATCCTCTGTTTCTATGTCCTGTTCGGTGAACCAAGTTAGATCATGTTTACCTGCAGATAGTAAATCCGGAGAGTAAGAACTTTGCCAACAGGTGACCTGAGGACCGTTGGGTCTAATATACTAATTACTGCAATGTCTATATATATGTGTAACGTTAAAGAAATGTGCCTTCTAGCAATAGGAAGAAAACCAAATATGCATGATTGTATATAGTTTACCTGTTAAATAGAAAATATGAAAAATGTTTTTTTACTTCCTGGTTAACAGGTACAGATACTCGCGGATGAGTATATTCTATTAGGGGGGTATGTGGCGCCCCGCATATGAAGGCGTCACACAGGGGTATTGCACCCGTAAAAGAAGTGTAATTGCCCCAGCTGCAGGTGGACCCTAGGATGGTGGGTGGAACCCATTCCCAGCACTCCCACATTAGTTGAGCGGTGGGAGGTTACCCGGGAGGGGATATATTCACCTCTAGGGGGATCAAGGAGGTCTGCCTGGCTATCTGTCTGTCTTTCGGCAGAGGGGCCAGGAGGAGGAAAGGAGTTAGGAAGGCTTTGGCTAATTGGAACGAGGCGGAAGGTTAAACCGGGTAGGTTTCAAGCTGAACTGGAGGGAAGAAGAAGAGACCTTGAGGAAGTCCTGAAAGAGGGCACCCGACGAGAGAAGTCCGGGCCCTAAAGAGAAAGGGAGATCCTCAGAGTGGAGCGACCATACTCTAGGGGATACTGCAGTCCACCACGGGAACGCCAGGCCCGAGGATCCGGCTAAAGTCCAGCCTTGCAGTCAGCAACCGGCTGCTGTGGTTTGTTTATCAGCCGCAGCACCCTGCCAGTGGAGCGGTCTGCATGCTTCCTCAACACGAGGGAGAGGACCCCCGGTACTACCTACATGGAGCTATTAGGTATAGGCCCATTCTAGACGAGGAAGAACGGACACGGGTTTGTCAACGAAGGTGCACCACGAGTTCCACCATACCACCTGGGATCCACTTGCAGCTACCCGTTGAGCTACCTGTTCTTGTAACATCCAATGCTGAATTGTGAACTGTATCTGATGCTGCTACAAGTTGACAGTAAAGTACCCAGGAGAAAGTGACTTTGCCTATGTGTGTTTTCCTTCATCAACTTGTTCCCTTTGCCAACTCAGCCACAATCCCATCTACCTCCAGCAGACTGTGGCAGCGCTGGTGACCCATCTCCAGATACTACAGGTGGCATCACGTGAACTATCTAAATCTCTAATCCCCTGTAAATATATCCCTTTTTGAAGTGTCACCCAGGACACAGGATCAGGCGCGGCCACCATTCCCCGTTACACAGCAATGCTACCCTTGGAGCCTGATACCCGAGTACCCAGGGCCTGGGGCTCAACACGAGCAGCCGGGAGATGAGCGGCTGGCTCCGCTGACCTCCCAGCTGCGTCGCCACTGACCTTCCTGCATCAGGAGATGAGCCGCGGCTAACGGAATAGCTATGTGAATAGCTAGTCTTATCACTTGTCACAATCCACCGCAGCTAACAGTGCTGCGGTGGATTGTGGGATAGCGACACAATCGCCGGAGATGTGACAGGGGCGATTGGTGATTATGTATATAGATTGGAATGGTAGTCTTCTGTTTTCTTCCACATCTCTCTGGTTTTGCTTTCCATTTTAAAGCATTGAAGATTATTTTATCTCAACAGCCTGTCATTGTCTGTACTTCTTTATATGCTTTACTTTCTTCAATCAACTTTTTAATTAGAGTACGTTGTTCTTTTGAACAGAGTCTCAAATGAGCCATATTTCTCAGGCTTTCAAGCCGAAATGCATATACACCATGTGCTGGCTTCATCCTTAAATAAGGGCCACCTTAATCACACCTGTTTCTTCACAGAATGATTGACCTCACAAATTGAACTCTACTCAACACTGCTATTATTTTGAACACCCCCCCTTTCAATTAATTATTCAAATGCATGACTCAAAAACATGCAGATCATGAATGCTTAGTCTGTTGGTTTTCTAAGAATCTACTGCACCAACTGGAAAATTGTTTGACATGTGGTAATATAATTTATACCAAAAATAGTGAATAATCTAGTTAGTCATATTGGACTGCTTCTATTTTGAACACTACTGTATGTAAAAGAAGGAATCTATAGGCTCACCCCTTCACAGTGGACCATCAACATCTATTAAAATCCAAGAACAATATGTTTAAAGGGAACCTGTCACCCAAAATCAGGTTCCTAACCTGTTAATACCTGTCCCTGCAGCCTCCACTACTATATAAGCCAGGGGTCTCATACACGCGGCCCAGGGGCTTCAAAGTGCGGCCCGCGGCACCGTGGACAACGTAAGGATGCCGGGATCAACTGTGCAGGGGGCCGCTACGGTGCGCTGTGTGAGGGGCCGCCGCGGTGCAGTGTGCTGGGGACTGCGGCTTTATTATCACTTCCTGCGGCCGCTACGACAAAGTCCGGGCCTCCTTCCCTCAGCTACATCAATGGAAGCTTGCGGGCCAATCAGATCACAGACTTGCAAGTGACGTCGGCCAATCAGAAACCTCAAGTGACGTCATACGCCGACGTCACTTGCGGGTCTGTGATCTGATTGGCCAGCTTCCATTGATGTAGCTGAGGGAAGGAGGCTCGGAGCTTGTCGTAGTGGCTGCAGGAAGTGATAATCTTTATTATCACTTCCTGCAGCCACTAAGACAAGCTCCGAGCCTCCTTCCCTCAGCTACATCAATGGAAGCTTGCGGGCTAATCAGATCACAGACTTGCAAGTGACGTCGGCCTATCAGAAACCTCAAGTGACGTCATACGCCGACGTCACTTGCGGGTCTGTGATCTGATTGGCCAGCTTCCATTGATGTAGCTGAGGGAAGGAGGCTCGGAGCTTGTCGTAATGGCTGCAGGAAGTGATAATAAAGCCGCAGTCCCCAGCACTATGCACCGTGGCGGCCCCTTACACAGCGCACCGTGGCGGCCAATTACACAGTGCACTGTGGCGGCCCCCTGCAAAGTGGATCCCGGCATCGCTAAGGTGTGTGTGAGAGAGAGTGTGACTGTGTGTATGAGAGAGTGTGTGTGTATATATGAGTGTGTGTATGAGAGTGTGTATGTGTGTATGAGAGTGTATATGAGAAAGTGTGTATGAGAGTGTGCAAATGAGTGTGTATGTGAGTGTGTATATGAGTATGTGCGTATGTGAAAGTGTGTGTGTACGAGAGTGTGTGTATATGAGAAATTATGTGTGTGTATGAGTGTATGTATGAGTGTGTGTGTATGAGTGTATGTGTGTATGAGAGTGTGTGTGTATGAGAGTGTGAGTGCGTATGAGTGTGAATATGAGTGTGTGTATGTGTGTATGAAAAAATATGTGTGAACGGGAGTGTGTGTATGAGTGTATATGAGTGTGTGTGTGTATGAGAGTATGTATGAGAGTGTGTGTATGAGTGTGTATGTGTGTGTGTCAGCATGTATGTGTGTGTATGATCATGTGTGTGTGTGTATGAGAGACTGTGTGTGTATGAGTGTGTGTTTAAGTGTGGGTATACATGAGTGTGCGTGTGTATGAGAGAGTGTGTGTGTATCAGAATGTGTATAAGTGTGTGTATCTGCGTGTGTGTGTATGAGTGTATGTATGAGAGAGTGTGTATGTGTGTATGAGAGTGTGTATGTGTGTGTGTGTCAGCGTGTATGTGTGTGTATGAGAGTGTGTGTATGAGGAGACATTGTGTGTATGTGTACGCAAAAAGAAGAGAGACCAGGTTGGGACATCACTACAAAGTGGCATCAGGATGGGGACATTACTACAAGATGACCAGGATGAGGACATTATTACAAAAAGAGGACCAGGATGGGGACATTACTACAAGAAGAGGACCAGGATTGGGGGCATTACTACAAGATGAGGGTCAGAATAGGGACATTACTACATGATGAGGACCAGGATGGGGACAATTACTATAAGATGAGGACCAAGATGGTGACATTACTACAAGATCGGGATGGGGACATTACTACAAGAAGGACCATAATGGGGGACATTAATATAGGATGGGTACCAGTATGAGGACATTATTATAAGAAGGGAACCAGGATGGGGACATTATTACAAGGGAAGACCAGGATGGGGACATTACTACAAGAAGGGAACCAGGGTGGAGACATTACTACAAGAAGGCGATCAGGATGGGGGACATTAATATAAGATAGGGACCAGTATGAGGACATTATTACAAGAAGGGAACTACGGTGGGGACATTACTAAAAGAAGATCAGGATTTGAACAATACTACATTGAGCGAAAAATTCTGGAATTACTAAAAATGTCACTTAGTAATGTGGCCCCCCAATATAAATTTTTTTCTATGTGCGGCCCACCAACGCAGCCGAGTTTGAGACCCCTGATCTAAGCCATCCCTGTCTGATCTTTTTTAGTAATTTATGAGTAGAATAAAGTAGTTTGCAAACTTACAAAATCCAGGACAGAGGGGGGTTCCTTTTGGCATCTGTGACGAGTAGGCGGGTCCCCTGTGCCGCGCTACCCCAACCTCGCCGCTCTATTACGCCCTAATGGGCGTCATTCCAGTCTGCAGACCACGGACATGATTTAAATCTCACACCTGCAACCCTCACCGCTGCGGTCACGTGACGCCTGGATCGCATCACTTCCGGTCGCCGCAGGTCTCACAGGCCGACTAAGAGCATGCGCAGATTGCATGCTGAAGTCAGCCTGTGTGAGACCTACGGCGACTGGAAGTGACGCGATCCCGGTGTCACGTGACCGCGTCACAGCAGTGACGTTGTGGGGGCAAGATTTAAATCATGCCAGCGGACTGCAGGCTGGAACGACACCCATTAGGGCGTAATAGAGCGGCGAGGCGGGGGTAGTGCGGCATAGGGGACCCGCCTACCCATCACAGACGTCGAGAGGGACGCCCCTCTGTCCTGGATTTTGTAAGTTTGCAAACTACTTTATTATACTCATAAATTACTAAAAAAGGTCAGACAGGGGTGGCTTAGATAGTAGTGTAAGGCTGCAGGGACAGGTATTAACAGGTTAGGAACCTGATTTTGGGTGACAGGTTCCCTTTAAAGGGGTTGTCAATGACTAATTATTTTTCTTTACGAGGCTAAGAACTTATAGGTGGGTAGTTGCTAATTACTTGCCTCTTGTCTATGTTTGCTTGTCGTTCCATGTGGTTTATCAGGAGTTCTCTTGGTAAAGCTCCTGACTGATTTGGGTTTGCCTTGTTCTAGAGGGAGTGGTGCCGTGTGTTCATATTAGCATTCACCACACCCTTTGGATCACGTGTTCTTGAGGAATCACGTGATCTGTTAGGTAATGCAAAATGAAAATGGATGAGCAAATGTAAAAACCCTCCTAACTCATGCTTCCTTACTTTCTGGAAATGGATGTTCTTTTCCCTCCTAGGACAGTGGCTCAGTTTAACTTCACCCAGGTGCTTTTTCCCTGCTGGGTTTCTGTTTTTCCAGTACTGATATGTGTTTATACCATTGTCCCCTCGTGTTTGTGTCTGCTTGGTCACGGTTAGTTTTCTCCCTTTCTCCCTTTTTCTATTTCTGTAGGAACAGACTCAGGAAGAGCAGGTTATGTTGTCCAGTTTGGACCGCTGCTTAGTGCGGATCATGCAAGTAGGTAGGGAATGAAGGTGGTTGGAGACTAGCGGCTGCACTTCTCCCCGACCTTGACACCTATTCTGCTTGACACCGATCGCTGCCAGCTCACAGCCTTCACAAACCGCTTCTGCCAGCAATTTTGCAGCTGCCAGCGATGGTCTGCTCTGTTGATGGGGAATCCCTGCCGATGTCATGCTGATTGACAGCAGACTCCCCGCTGCCTAACTAGCAGCATGACGTTGGCAGTAACACCCCATTGATGGAGAGATGAGGATGAAATTCTTTAGTGATGTAAGTTCTAATGAAACAGCAGAACTACTGATAGGAGTGGGCAATGACTGCTCGGCGCCGGCAGAGATCAGCATCAGGCGGAAAAAGCAGTTAGCAGCTGCCTGCTTTAAGTTGTTAGCCCCTTAGTAAAAAAAAAAGCAAACACCCGGATAACCCCTTTAAATATTAAACATAAGCCTTGCCTCTTTGTGAGCCTGTTCCTAGTCCTAGAACAATCCCATATGCACAGGGCTGATTTGCTAATATGGCTTCCCTACTACAAACTGCTTAACCTTCATAGCAAGTGCTGGTTACAGGTTCTCCTACAAAAAGGACTTCTTCACTCCTTCATAAGCACATATACCTGTTTTATGTCAAACAGAGATTTCTGTGTTGTTAGAAGCATAATGGCCTGTGAGACAGCAATGTCACCATTTATCTAAGAACAACAACAATTAAACAGGTAGTAATAATAATAGGTAGGAATCCAATCTGTCGAGTTCTTACAAGGCAAATGTCTTGTCTATGTACAACTTTATTCTGATTTTCTCAAGCTTCAAAATCTGCTCTTGGATGAGTCACAGTATATGTTAACAGGAAATTGTTGGTATATCCTTATGCCGCACCTGTCTCCAGGTTATATTTGCCCAGAGGGAGGCTCCAGGATGTTATAAATGAAGACAATGAAATTATATCATCTCACGTCTCCAAAAGCATCTAATATAACCGTTATTAACTTTATCATTGTGAAAGACTAGAAAGAATACACAATCCTGGACCAGTTTTGTGAATCTTGCAGGCATATTGTAAATTTAAATCGTATGATATAAAACATAAAAAGCAAAAAACATTTTTTCGACACAATGTATTTCAGCATCATCATATGAAACATCAAAGCTTTTATATAACTGAACCAACTGCCATAAGGAAAAGAATAAAAGTTAAATATATTCCTATTAAATAACTGAGCCGAGTGTCATGTGCTCCTTATATACTACAGCACATATATATGTGTAAGGAAAAAGGACCATATGTAAGTTAATTATGGTAATAAATGTTATGGGGAGCACATCTACATTTTTTAAGACACTTGCAAAAAATAAAGATCGCTTAATGAAATATATTGCTTTTTTATGTTTATATAAGTTTATTTCCTGGGAATCTCTTAAAGGAGTTGTCCACTACTCAGACAACCTCTTTTAAATCACTATATGTCCTCATGTAAAATAATAAAATCTATTCTCGCCTGCGGAGTCAATGCCGTTCCTGTGATGTTGGCGCTTCCTCTCCTGGGGCTCATGTGACATTGTTATATCATGAGAGCTCTGTAATCAATCAACAGCCAAATCACTCTCACTTCATTCGGATGAAGCTGCCCCTTGTAGGAAATCAGGTCTCACCACTTCCAGGTGTCAGTTAGATCCAAAGGAAGTAAGAATCAGGAATAATGTCATGTGAGCCCCAGGAGAGAAGGTGTTGGCATCACAAGAACTACGCCCACTCCGGAGGTATCACAGTTATTATTTTACATGGGAAATATATAATGACTGGGTTGTGTGAATAGTTGACACCACGTTAATGCAAGTGTGAATAGAGCTCTGTAAATATCCCTACTAGTTTTAGGCTATTTCTGTAACCCTGAAAATATCCGTGACTATATACCAGTAAGGAAATGCTTTTTTCTGTGAATTCCATTAGTAGCAAGAAAAAAAAAAACAAGCAAGTAATCTCCACCACGGCTCCTGATGTCTGTTCTTTGTACCCAACAACTGAGCTCAGCAGCTCTAAGGACTCATGCCATCTACACTCATAGAGCTGCTTAGGTCAGTTATTATCTGCAGCGCTGTTCACAGGATATCAGCACTGCAGAAAACAACAGACACCAAGAATGGCAGTGGAGACAGAGCACTGGATGCAAGGAAGGTGACAAAAGCAGTTTGTCATTTCATTAACTAAAGGAGCTTATAAAAAAAGTTTTCTTTTAAAGCACCTTTACATCGGTTTTTTTATTGCACCACTGGAGGGGTGCTTTAAATGGAAGTCATCAGCCTTTGTCTTATACTCACCACCTACCATCTTCATCTTTTCCTATGGGAGCTTCTTTCAGTCTCCTGTGATTTGTAACAGTGTTTCATGAAGAAAGCCGGAGGTTACAAATTATTGCAACTTTATGAGCGCCTTTTTCTGGCCTCATCATGGCTCTCATAGAGTTGCATTGATGTTACCTTTGATGTAACTTCTAGCCAGTCAGAAGTTACTGGCACAAGGTGGCGCCATGGAACAGGAGTGGCACCAAAAATGTAAGCCGCCAGAGGGTGAGTATATTAAAGGGGTCAGGGAACTTGTGTTTAAAGTGCCACTTCAGCGCTAAAAAAAAACCCAAAACATTGGAGTCGTGCTTTAAAGGAGACAAAACCTTTAAACCAATTGGCTTGCAGGTTTTACATAGGCACAATTTTCATGTTACACATATTTTTAAAGATCAAGGGCCAATTTTATAACCCAACTAGTCTTTTCTAAACTGAGGCTAAGTAATTATGTACTGTAGATGATAATGGATTTACAAATCTATAGTACAGCGCATATAGACTGCCATGGGTTCATTCTACACTCCCATGTGCCACCAATTGTATGTCATGCCATGCAGCATTACATGCAGTGTTACAAAGATCGTTGTCTACGACAAAATATGGAGCTTTATAGAGGTGTCATAGAGAGGCACATAGACTCCATACAGATCTGTATTAGGGACTAACAGGGACTCTGTGGGACACATTATAGGACTCATGCATATACTGTAAGCCAACCTATAGGGAACAAAAAAAAACTATATTTGAGACATGAATATTTAGTGTTTTCATTGGAAGGAGTATTACGAAGAATATGTCCTGACATTTTAGTGTTTAATTTTAACACGTCAGTGCTAGGAAAGTCAAGTAGGTAAGATTAAATATGACACTATGCTAATAACAATAACGTGCTTGTTCAAATATACCAGTCTTTGACGGTAAAGCAGGAAATACCACATGACAAGACTATCTGCTGCCTGAGTAGAGCCAAAATAGTTAGAAAAAATGGTTTTGGAGAATCGAGAAGAAACACTGTTCACAGTTACAGTTGAAACCAGTTGTTTACATATACTATATAAAAAGACACACATGTATATGTTTTTCTCACTAGGTGACATTAAATCAAAATAAATCCTGTTTTAGGTCAATTAGAAATACCACAATCTACTCTATAATTGCCGTAGGCATTTTCGTGTTGGACCCCGAAAACGCCGTGGCTTTGTCACTATGTGACGTCACCACGCGCTAGCAATGGCCGCGAATAGAACCAGAGGCTCGGCCACAAAGTTAGCGATTTACCGCTGAGGTAGCGCGAGCAATGGCCGCGAGGCCATTGCGAGTCGCTACCTTAGCCGCCGCACCTGCTGCAAGTCCCCCTATACTTTCTATGGGGATCCATTGCGAGTCGCTGTGTAGCGCGAGCAATGGCCGCAAGGCCATTGCGAGTCGCTACCTCAGCCGCCGCACCTGCCGCAAGTCCCCCTATACTTTCTATGGGGATTACCGCAACCGCGCCGCAAGTGTAACGGTTATGCGGCAAACGCGGCAGATGCGGTTACACTTGCGGCGCGGTTGCGGTAATCCCCATAGAAAGTATAGGGGGACTTGCGGCAGGTGCGGCAAGTGCGGTTTTGCACTTGTGGCAAGTGCGGCCGGGAAAAAAACCGCAGTCAGCCGCGTTTTTTTTCGTGGCCGCACCTGCCGCAAGTGCAAAACCGCATTTGCCGCACCTGCCGCAAGTCCCCCTATACTTTCTATGGGGATTACCGCAACCGCGCCGCAAGTGTAACCGCATCTGCCGCGTTTGCCGCATACGCGGCAGATGCGGTTACACTTGCGGCGCGGTTGCGGTAATCCCCATAGAAAGTATAGGGGGACTTGCGGCAGGTGCGGCAAGTGCGGTTTTGCACTTGCGGCAAGTGCAGCCGCGAAAATCTTAAAAAAAATGTAAAAATAAATAAAAAAATTAAAATAAAAAAAAAAAAATGTTTTTTTTTAAAATAACAATTACTGCTAATAATAATGCTATTAATGCTAATAATTATGCTATTAATGCTAAGAATTATGCTATTAATGCTAATATTAATGTTAATAATGCTAATAATAATCATATTAACGCTATTAATAATGCTATTAAAGCTAATAATCATGCTATTTATGCTATTCAAAATGCTATTAATGCTAATAATATTGCTATTAATGCTCTTTATGCTAATAGTAATGCTATTAATACGATTATTTATGCTATTAATTCTATTATTTATGCTATTAATGCTATTAATAATGCTATTAATGCTATTAATAATGCTATTCATGCTATTAATAATACTATTAATGCTATTAATGCTAAAATTAATGCTATTAATTGTATTATTAATGCTATTAATAATGCTATTAATGCTAATAATAATGCTATTACTGCTAATAATAATGCTATTAATGCTAATAATTATGCTATTAATGCTAATATTAATGCTAATAATGCTAATAATAATCATATTAACACTATTAATAATGCTACTAAGGCTAATAACCATGCTATTTATGATATTCAAAATGCTATTAATGCTAATAATATTGCTATTAATGCTCTTTATGCTCATAGTAATGCTATTAATGCGATTATTTATGCTATTAATTCTATTATTTATGCTATTAATGCTATTAATAATGCTATTAATGCTATTAATAATGCTATTCATGCTATTAATAATACTATTAATGCTATTAATGCTAATATTAATGCTATTAATTGTATTATTAATGCTATTAATAATGCTAATAATAATAATATTACTGCTAATAATAATGCTATTACTGCTAATAATAATGCTATTAATGCTAATAATTATGCTATTAATGCTAATATTAATGCTAATAATGCTAATAATAATCATATTAACGCTATTAATAATGCTATTAAGGCTAATAATCATGCTATTTATGCTATTCAAAATTCTATTAATGCTAATAATATTGCTATTAATGCTCTTTATGCTAATACTCATGCTATTAATGCGATTATTTATGCTATTAATTCTATTATTTAGGCTATTAATGCTATTAATAATGCTATTAATGTTATTCATAATGCTATTAATGCTATTCATGCTAATATTAATGCTATTAATGCTATTAAGGCTAATAATCATGCTATTAATCCTATTAATAATGCTATTAATGCTAGTAATAATTTTATTAATGCTAATAATGCTATTACTCCTCATAATAATGCTATTAACGCTATTATTAATGCTATTTATGGTAATAATGCTATTAATACTAATAACAATACTATTATTAGTACTATTATTGCTATTAATAATGCTATTAATGCTAATAATAATGCTGTTAATGCTAATAATTATGCTATTAATGGTAATAATAATGCTATTAATGCAAATAATATTGCCACGTTCTAGAATCCCGATGCATTTGCATCGGGCTCACAGCTAGTTATTTATATTTGCCAAATGCCAGAATAATGAGAGAGGGGAGAAAGAGAGAGAATGTTTTAAGGCATTTTTATTACTTTATGTAAACTCACAAGTTTATATACACTAAAGTTACTATTCCTAATAAACAATTTGGGACAGCCCATATAATGATGCTATGTGTTTAAAAGCTTTTGATGGGTTTATTGGCAACATCTGAGTTGATTAGAGAAACACTGGTGGATGTATTTTAATGCACACCTGAAACATACTGCTTCTTTGTGTAGCATCATGGGAAAGTCTAAAGCAATCAGCCAAGATATCAGGAAAAGAACTGTGGACTTGCACAAGTCTGGTTCATCCTTGGGTGCAATTTCCACATATCTGAAGGTGCCTCGTTCATCTGTACAAACAATTATAGTCAAGTACACACATGATGGGAATGTTCAGCCATCATACCGCTCATAAAGGAGACGGTTTCTGTGTCCCAGAGATGAATGTGCTTTAGTTCGATTTGTAAATATCCACAATAACATAAGCATAAGCCCTTGTGAAGATGATGGTGGAAGCTGGTAAGATTGTGTCATTATCCACAGTGAAAAGAGTCCTGTATCAACATGGGCTGAAAGCCCACTCTGCCAGGAAGGAGCCATCATGCCAAAAGAAACATTAAAAAGCCAGATTAATTTTTGCAAATGCATACAGGAACAAAGACCTACATTTTTGGAGACATGTCCTGCTGTTTGACGAAACTAAAATTGAACGGTTTGGCAGTAATTGCCATCTTTACACTTTGAGTAAAACAGGTGAAGCTTGGAAGCCTAAGAACTGCAGGAGGGACTGGTGCATTTCACAAAATAGATGCCATCATGAGGAAAGAAAATTATATGGCAATACTGAAGCAACATCTTATGGCATCAGCCAGGAAGTTAAAACTTGGGTGGAAATGGGTCTTCCAAAAGGCAATGACCCAAAGCATACTGCCAATATGGTTACAAAGTAGCATAAGGATTAAAAAAAGTCAATGTTTTGGAGTGGGCATCACAAAGCCCTGACCTCCATTCTATTGAAAATTTATGGGCAAAGCAGAAAAGTCAGGTGCATGGCGACGTAGAATCATAGCTTAGTTACACCAGTTTTCTCAGAAGGAATGGGTGCAAATTCCTACCAACTATTATGAGAAACTTGTGGAAGGATATCCAAAATGTTTGACCCAAGAACGATTGTTCCAAATATCAATGAAATGTATGTAAACATGTGACTTTGCAGAAAGTAATAAAAATGCCTTAAAACATTGTCTCTCTCTCATTATTCTGGCATTAAGCAAATATAAATAACTTGATGTGCGCCCGATGCTATCATTTCAGAAGGGCGGTGTCATTATGATTGGGGCATGCTCTGTGACCCTGGGAGCAGCAGCCATCTCTACCCCCTCCACTCTCTGTCTCCCCCTTGCGCTATCTGCTTCCCACTGCGCTCTCGCTCCTTTGACCTGCCTCCCTCCTGTGTGCTGTCTTTCTCCCCATGCTCTGTCCCCCGTGTATTGACTTCTCTAATCGTGCTGTCTTCTTTCCTTTTGTGCTCTCTCCTTTGAGATGTCTTCCCCCTGTGTGCTCTCCCCCCTGTATGCGTTCTCTCTCCGCCCCTGTGCTGTCTTCTTTTCTCTTGTGCTCTCACCTTTGAGCTGTTTCCCCCCTGTGCACGCTCTTCTGCCTGTGCTGTCTCTCTCTGAGTATACTCTCTCCTCCTCCTTTTGCGCTGTCTCTTTCTCCCTTGTACACTGTCTCTTTCGCTCCTTGTGCACTCTTTCCTCCTTGTGCACTGTTTCTCTGTCCCCTTGTGCACTGCTTTTCTGCCCACTTGTGCACTGTCCCTTTCCCTCTTGTGCGTTGTCTCCTTCCCCCCTTTTGGCCACAATATCCACTAACACCTCACATCTTTATCTATAGTGTTTTGTTGCACCTTTTTATCTTTTCGCAGTTTGTGGCTGTGCTCTCTGGGGGCGTCTGTCATTTGTGATGCATGTGTATGGTGCGGAGAAGCCCGCCTGATCTGACAGCATGGGAGTGACAAAAAGGCTGCATTCTGACACTATGCGTCACATATACCAGTGTGGCTGATACCCTAAGGTAAACTTGTGTCTATAAATACCACTAGTCACCTCCCTGAAGCATGGATGGATGCAGGTACCACAACCGCCCTCATTGCTTAGGTTGCAGGAGATTGAGCACTGGTGTTCAGACACCTGTGTTGCCTCTCAGTGGAGCTAGCAGCCTCCTGCTAGGTGCAATGGATGTTTGGCATGGCTACTTTTCGGTGAGTTTTTTCTGAGTTTTTTTTGTCCTACTTCGGTGACTTTTTAAAAATGTTTGGTGATTCTTCACTAAACAAACATATGGCTGGGAGACATATGGTTAAGACTCGTAAGCGTGGGGGCCCTTGATGTGGGTTACGTGCTTACATATTTTGGCCAAAATATCCACTAACACCTCACATCTTCATATATATATATAGTGTTTCGTTGCACCTTTTTATCTTTTAGCAGTTTGTGGCTGTGCCCTCTGGGGGGCATCTGTCATTTGTGATGCATGTGTATGGTGCGGAGCAGCTCGCCTGATCTGACAGCATGGGCATGACAAATAGGCTGCAGTCTGCCACTTTGTGTCACATGTACCAGTGTGGCTGACGCCCTAAGGTAACCTTGTGTCTATAAATACCACCAGTCACGTCCCTGAAGCATGGCTGGACGCAGGTGCCACAACCGCCCCCATTGCTTAGGTTGCAGGAGATTGAGCACCGGTGTTCAGACACCTGTGTTGCCTCTCAGTGGAGCTAGCAGCCTCCTGCTAGGTGCAATGGATGTTTGACATGTCTACTTTTCAGTGAGTTTTTTCTGAGTATTTTTGTCCTACTGCGGTGATTATTTCTCCTTCCCCCCTTGCATGCTATCTCTCTGCCACCCTTGTGTTATGTATCTGTCCCCCCTTGGGCGCAGTCTCTTTCCCCCCTTGGGCACTGTCTTTTTCCCCCTTAAGCTCCCTCTCTTTTACCCCTTGTATTGTCTCTTTATTGCCTTGTGCACTGTCTTTTCCTCCTTGTGTTCTGTCTCTGCTCCCATGTGCGCTGTCTTTGTCTCCCCTTGTGCGCTCTCTTTTCCCCTTGTGCCCTGTCTCTTTCCTCCCTTGTGTGTTGTCTCACTGCCCCCCTTGTGCGCCCTTTCCCCCTGTGCCCTCTTTCCTCCCTTGTGCACTGTCTCTTACCGCCTTGTGCACCGTCTCTTTCCTCCTTGTACGCTGTCTCTGCACCCCCTGTATGTTGTCTCTGCCCCCCTTGTGCGCTCTCTGACCCCCTTATGCGGTATCTCTGCCCCCTTGTGAGCTGTGTCTCTACCCTTTATGCGCTGTCTCCCTGCCCCCTTGTGTGCTCTCTCTTTACCCCTTGTACACTGTCTTTTTCCCCCTTGTGCACTGTCTCTTTCCCCCTTATGCACGGTCTATACTCCCCCATGTGTGCTGTCTCTGCCCCCCTTATGCACTGTCTCTTTCCTCCTTGTGCACAGTCTCTGCCCCCTTGTGCACTGTCTCTGCCCCCTTGTGCGCTGTCTCTCTGCCCCCTTGTGCGCTGTCTCTTTCCCCCTTGTGCGCTGTCTCTTTCCCCCTTGTGCAGTGTCTCTGCCCCCTTGTGCGCTGTCTCTGCTCCCTTGTATGATGTCTCTGCCCTCCTTGTCCGCTGACTCTCTTCCCCTTGTGCGCTGTCTCTCTCCACCCTTTGATGCTGTCTCTCTGCCCCCATTTGTTCTGTTTCTCTGCCCCTTTGGTGCAGTCTCTCTGCCCCCATGTGCTGTGCGTTCCACTGTGGAACGCATAGAGGAACAGTTTGTCCTCTATACGTTCCACAGTGGAACGATGCAAATGAGAGGAAGCTGCGGTAAGGTAAGTACGGGGTAGACTTGCTGGATGTGGGCGTGTGATGGGTTCCAAGTCAGTGCTGCAGTGGCAACAGTAGTGAAAGCTGCAGTGAGGTGAGCATGGGGATGGGCTTATGGTGATGTCAGTGGGGGCGGGCTCTGTGGTGCTGGACGTGGGGTGGTAGCCTCATTCATTAGAACAGCAATACGGAGATATGAGAATGGGGGCAGGATCATGGTGACGTCAGTGGGAGGCAGGCTCTCTGGTGCTGGGGGTGGGACGGTAGCCTCATTTATTAGTACAGTACTGTGGGAACATAAGGATGGGGCAGGTTTATGAGGACGTCAATGGGGCGGGCTCTGAGGTGCTGGGGCAGGGCAGTGAGCTCATTCACAGGACTGTGGGAACGTGCGGCAACAAAGGAAGAGGTGGCGATGGAGAAGAGGAGGCGGCGGCAGTGGACTGAGGAGCGGATCCAGGAGTGAGAATCAGTATGTGGACGGCATATTGGCACATCACTCGGGTGTTGCCAATATGGCAGCCATTTTTTTTCCTGTTTCAGGCGGACCAATCAGGTGCCAGTAATGTGGACCAATCAGGTGGCGAATAAAATAGTGGCATCTCAACACTTCCACTCCCAAAGCAATTATGTAAGTGGATTATGGTAATCCTAATTAAACTAAAACGGGAAAGGTTTATTTTGATTTCATGTCAGATTGTGAGAAAAACATGCATATGTGTCTTTTTATATAATGTATGTAAACTTCTGGTTTCAACTGTATATTGGTAGCGCTCCTAGTATAATTAAGACTTTTGCCAAATTCTAGTTATAACTACTGTCAAAATGTGTAGGTCTTGAGAACGGTGTATTTCCAAAAATGTTTGGTCCAATCTTCGCAGGAAAACTTTCACACCATTCATTTGTATTCCGACTGTATACAATATTTAGGATTGTAGAACAATATATTTATAGTTTTGGTCGACAGTATTTCGGTTTGACTTATCCATTAGTATTTTTTTTTAGCTGTTCTCTTGAGTATAACGCTATTTTTAATTTTTTTTTATTTTAAATCTACCTTACAATCTTTATTTTAACTCTACCATACAGTTCCAGAGATATGTATCTCTTTACTAGGTCTGGGGGGCTAGCTCTTCTCCTTATGGAAAGGAATCTGCCTGCCTGCATAAGGAGAACTGATAAGGAGACTTATAGCCGCAATGCTTCTCTGGGAAATATGGAAATTGTCACTACAGTGAGGAAGTGATAAACTCTAATGTCACCCAATAAGGGTAGCAATCCTTAAAGTTATAATCGACTCTTTAACAAGCCTTTTAATAAGACTTAGGATTTGTGCCAGATCAGACCCCCAAACTGCAAATGTTGCATGTCAGAGTGACTGCCCCTCATCAGTGCAGTGTGTGGGAATTCTGATCTGGCTATATGAGAGGCTGAGACTAGTTCTGGGGAACTAGCTATTCTCCTTATGGAGAGGAATCTGTCTGCCAGCATAAGGAGAACTGATAAGGAGACCTATAGCTACAATGCTGAAACACAGCATCTGCAGTTTGGGATTCTGATCTGGCACAAATCCTGTCATATTAAAAGGCTTGTTAAACAGTTGATTATGACTTTAAGGATTGCTACCCTTATTGGGTGACATTATAGTTTTTCACTTCCTCACTGAAGTGACAATTGGCATATTTCCCAGAGGAGCATTGTGGCTATAAGTCTTCTTATCAGTTCTCCCTATGCCAGCAGGCAGATTCCTCTCCATAAGGAGAATAGCCAGTTCCCAGACCTCGTCATAGCCTCTCATACAGCCAGATCAGAATTTCCACACACTGCACTGATGAGGGGCAGTCACCCCGAAACGCAGCATCTGCAGTTTGGGGTTCTGACCTAGGGCAAAACCTAAGTCACATTAAAAGGCTTGTTAAAGAGTCGATTATGACTTTTAGGATTGCTAACCTTATTGGGTGGAATTAGAGTTTTTCACTTCCACACTCTCAACCTCTCAAGGTATAGGGTAATTACTCTGGAACGCTTGAGCATATCCCAGTGATTCTGAGACTTTTTTTGTGACATGTTGGACTTCTTGTTAGTAGCAAATTTTGGTCAATATTATTAGCATTTATTTATATGAAATAATCAAAAATTGAGCAAAAATTTGAAAATTTACCACCCAAAATGGTTAATAAGTAATTTTTACCCCATCTCTACTTTTCATCAGCACCATTTTTGAAACATCATTTTTTGTAGGAAATTAAAAAGATTAAAAGTTTAACAGCATTTTTCCAACAAAATTTACAAAACCATTTGCTTATGGACCACATTACATTTTGTCACCTTGACGGGCCTATGTGAAAGAAAACACTCAAAAGTGACACCATTCCAAAAGCTGCACACCTCAGACTGCTCAAAACCATGTTTAAAGGGAACCTGTCACCAGGAATTAACCCCATGACCTTTCACTAGCTGTCCCTACACCTTCCTAGCTGCTTCCTAACTATCCCTCTCTGCTGTAAATACGCCCTGTAACAATGTAGAAAAATAACTTTGAACTTACTTTGTGTCGCTCTCTCTGTAGACTGGAAAGGCGGGTCCAGGCTCCTTTCTCCCCTCCTCGCTGCTTCACTGCACGCCCCGCTGGGCGGCATTATTCTTTCTTCCTCTCCTCCTGAATTTGGAATCTCCCGCCCTTAATTTGGAATGCCACCCAGCGGGGCGTGCAGTGAAGTAGTGAGGAGGGGAGAAAGGAGCCTGGACCCGCCTTTCCCATCTCCAGAGTGAGTGACACACAGTAAGAGAGGGATAGTTAGGAAGCAGCTAGGAAGGTGTAGGGGCAGCTAGTGATAGGTCAGGGGGTTAATTCCAGGTGGCAGGTTCCCTTTAAGAAGTTTATTAACCCTTCAGGTGCTTCACAGGAATTAAAGAAGTGTGGAAGGAAAACATGGACATTTTTTGTCACCCCAAATTTAGCATTTTCAGAAGGGTAAAAGAATAAAATGGACCATACAAATTATGAAATTTCACAGACACTGTATGTGGTGGAAAAGTACTGTTTGGGTCCACGGCAGGGTTCGGAAGTGAAGGAGTGCCATTTGACTTTTGGAAAGCAAAAACGGCTGGAATCGATAGCACATGTCATCTCGTGTTTGTAGATACCCTGATGTACCCAAAAAGACACCCCATTTTGGAAACTACAACTCTTAACGAATTAGAGGTGTTTGGACAGCAGCACTGTGCGTATGCCTCGCGCGAGTGCAATGCCAGGAGAACTCGCATTGCACTCGGACCAGTATCATTAAATAATACTGGTCACATTAGTGTGATTTCATCGCATTACACTCGCATTGCGAGGGAAATGCGAGTTCAATCGCAGCATGCTGCGATTAAACACGATTTCCCCGCACGAGAGGCCATTGTAAGTATATGGGTGTGAGAAAATCTCACACTCATACAACACACTGTGCGATAGTCGCATGCGTGTGCTAACTTACAATGGCTTCAAACTCCACTGCTGTCAAAGCATATGTGACAGCAGCGGTGAAAGATGATTGTTAAAAACACAGCCACTGTGCGCTGTGTGTAATTGCCGGGTTGCTGGCAAATTAACCATTCACCTGTCACCAATATTTAATGAGAAATTCATGTCAATAACACCTTTACAAATAGACACTTGTGGCGCCCCTGTGATCTGGTCGCCACAAGGGATACTGCACCCATTCCACGGGTGTGGTATCCCTGTTCTCAGGAAAATGGGATGGTAAGTCTGAGACATCTACCAAGCACCCAACACACCCGGTCCCAGGGATGATAGGCAGACCAGATAGAGGGAGGGCTCAGTCAGGGGATGGAGGGAAGGAGAGTGTGGGAAGTTAGAGAAGGAGAGAGAGAAGAGAGCAACAAGGAGTGAGGACCCGGATGACTTGAGCAGCGAGGAGCTCGTCCTAGATCGCGGAACAACAGACAGCAAGGGAGGCAGAGGGAGCCCTAGGGGCATGGGCAGAGGCAGAGAGAACCACCCGTGCACCCGATACCAAGTTTGACTGGAGTCTTTAGAAGGTCACTACATTTGAGGTACTCTAGTCTCCAGCAGCTATTGCCCAATTATGTGACACAATGAGCTGGAGCGATATCAGCAATGAACACATTGGCTCATTAAGAGTCACCATGAATGGATTAATGATGTTATTCAAGCAGTAGGGGCTTGTCACTGTATCACTGTCACTATACCATTCACAAGGAATATGGCAGTTCTGTATTGACTAGACAAATCTTAAAAACTGTAACAATACCACCATCAAAGGCTTAAGTGGTGACAACAGTGGCTGATGAAGAGCACTTTCCTTGAATTCTCCACCATTGTTGGCAGCCATCATTTCCGCTTAGTGTGATTCAACTTTCATCAGTAAACAGCACTGAGAATCACTAGTCACTCTTCCAGGATAGATGCTTCCTTGCCCATAAAAGACGATGAAGCCTGTGCCTGGTGGTCAGGTACTTTTGCAGGTTGTCTAGCATGCAGACCACACTGATGTAAACACTTTCGAATAGCCTGATGTGACACCGGGGTGCCTCTCACCTCCCTTATATGTGCCTAGTGTTGTGTGGCATTCATCATCTGACTCCACAGGCTGGCCTGGATGTGGCCAAAGGATGTCCACTACTCTTCCTTTCTGTGACTCTTCCAGTCTCTTTGCATCTCTGTTGCAACCTGCTCATGACACTGTGACACTTTAAACTGAGTGGCCTCTTCTGTCTGAGAACATCCTGCTTGAGGTCTCAAAATGGTAAGATACTATTGATCAATATTTAGCGTCTTCTTAGTCTCATAAATGATGATGTCAAAATGTCAGCAGCATGATGAAGAGGACTGTTTAAATGCTAATTAGAAGAGAAGCACTAAATTTATTGGGCGATTCATGGATCAAACACCTGTTGCAAATTTTGTCATTAATCTCCATGTTAGAGAACAGCAAGTTGTGTGAAAAGTACTGAAACATTGAACAGTTGGACCTGAGCATTCAAAATGCAGAGAAGGTCACATTACCTTTACCTGAAAAGGTTAGGCCGGCTTTACACTGCGGCGTGATCCGGTCCGGGGCTGTCCGGGATGACCCAGACAGCTGCGGACCGGATCAGCACACAGGACTGGGGGGCTATTATGCCCTCCAGTCCGGTGTGCAGCGCACGCAGCTGCTGACAGGTCAGAACCGCGGGTTCGTGGTCCTGACTTATCAGCATCGGGAACTGCGTGTGCTGTACACCGGACCGGAGGGCATAATAGCCTCCCAGTCCTGTGTGCTGATCCGGTCCGCGGCTGTCTGGGTCATCCCGGACAGCCCCGGACCGGATCACGCCGCAGTGTGAAGCCGGCCTTAGTGGGCATTTTAGTTTCATCCTGCAATTTCACCCGAAATCCAAAATATTCCTAACTTTTTGTGAGTAGTGTATTATTGGTAACATCTGATATACTTACTTCATCTGCTGTACCTAGGTGCAATTGTGCAGCCTTGCTGCGACTCATACTGTCTGCATTGCCTAAGGGTAAATTCCCATGGTCAGTGTTTGCAGCATTTTAGACATAGCTTGTTTTTTCTCCGTCCAAAATGCTGTGTTGTTCAGTACAAGCACAGTGGATGGATTTAGAGAAATCCCATGTCCACTGTATTTCTATTCTCTGCAGCGTAAACTGACATATGTGGCAGCTTCCCAGCAACAAGAAGGTCAATTTATTGCTCCGGAGTAGGAGGTGAATTCAGGGAAAAGCCGCTGTGCCCCGAACACTGACTGTGGGCATGGGCAGCTGCGTTCTGCTGCAGAGATTACAGGCTTCCCCAGTGGAGAGGAAATAATGCATCCAGGACACAGTCTGAAGGCCACTTCACACACACAGATATCTGAGTCCAATATCTGAACAGATCTCTGGTTGCAGTGAAATCATGGATACATTGCTTCATGTTGTACACAGCCACAAAATGGAACAATGTATCCATGATTTCACTGCAACCAGAGATCTGTTCAGATATTGGACTCAGATATCTGTGTGTGTGAAGTGGCCTTAACAGGTTCTCTTTAAGAGTGAAAGTGATGCAATATTGGTTTAGAGCTGCATCCTCTTGAATGTGGTTCTCTTGCACAGTGGAATGTTTTCAGTGTGCAGAGTCATATATGGAACACCCAGATGTTTAAAGTGGTCGGTGGTAACCATTAAAGATAATTTTCTAATCACCTTGTACTACGAACATAGGATTTGAGTTAATTAAATAATACTATTGCTCCCAATCTTCACTAAAACTTCAGATCTGGTAATTAAAGAGGACCTGTCACCCCCCCCTATGGATTTGAATCTAAGAGCAGCACTGAATGCAGCATGTATACTGCATTCAGGCAAGAGGTCCCCCATGTGTGTGAGGCGCTTGTACCCGAGATATAGGCTTTGATAAACTTACAGTTAGAAGCCATTGAGGCAGGCCCTTGTGCTTGGAGCCACCTCGCTCCACGGAGGCTGCATCTCTGTTCCACCTTGTTTACATACCCTCGCCGCCTCCCTTCTGCCAGTCATTTCTTCCTCGCCTGTGCCTCCTTGTGCTGCTTGACGCAGGCGAGGAAATTTTGAATTTTTTTCTTCATCACTTAATATTTTACAGATTTTGAAAGTTTTAAAAAAGCGTGAATTTTGACCTGGTATGGCTTTACATTTTTTATCATATAAATAAGATAGAAATAAGATAGAGAAACAAAGTAAACACAATTCTACTCAGAACTGTACAGGCTTTCACCATATACCGTATGTCAAAGGAGCATCTTTGTTAATACTTTACCCATGCAAACACAAATGCAAAATTTTTAAATGCATTTCGGAAAATCGGTTTCATTTAAAAATTTCCAAAAATGCATATGTCCCTGCAATGCTCTTAGGCACATCTCTACCAAAATTCAAGTTGCTCATATATAGGGAAGATGGTGTGTCATGGTCCGCGCTGCTGTCTCAATGGAATCACAAGGGATGGATGTCTCCAAGAAGTCACAAGGAAGGCAAGGTTCGAAAGCAACGATCTCCTTTATTCACCAACGCGTTTCGGCACCTATTCTGGCACCTTCATCAGGGTATACCCATGGTATATTATACATGTGTTATACATGTGGCTAGGTACTCATAGGCGTGAGGGCCCGTGACGGGGGCTACGAGCTTACGATATTTTGGTCCAAAATATCAAACTAACACCTCACTGTCATCTATAGTGTTATATTGTATTTTTTATCCATCTGCAGTCTAAAGCTGGGTCCTCTAGGGGGCGTCAGTCACTTGTGTTGCATATTTTGTTGCACAGCAGCCCGCCTTGTCTAATAGCTGGGCGTCATTAATAGGCTGCTTTCTGACACTATACTTCACTTGTGGAGTGGCTTCTGCCCTGTGGTGATCTCATGTCCAGTGATACCACCTGTCTCCTCCTTGTGGCACGGCTGGTCGCAGATGCCACAATCGCACCCCGTGTCAGGGTTGCAGGGGATGGAGCATCGGTGTTGAGAGATATGGGTTGCCTGCTAAATGCAATGATATTTGTAAGCAGCCAAATTTGGTCAGTTTTTTTCTATATTTTTAAGTACCAATTCGGTGATTTTTGTTTACTCCTGTCTCCACAATGCACTTTCCAGGTCATTCCCCCAGCCCCATCACTCTCATTTCCCTCTTTTGAGGTCCACACAATTAGGCTATTCCATCCCCTCCCCCTCAGAGTAGCGGTTGTATACCGCCCCCAAGGGTCACCCACCCAATTCCTCGATCACTTCTCCACGTGGCTGCCACACTTCCTGTCCTCAGAACTACTAACTCTTATTCTGGGAGACTTTAACATTCCCATAAACAGCCCCATCTCCTCATCTGCATCCCAGCTCCTATCTTTAACCACCTCTTTTGGCCTCTCACAGCTCTCAACCTTGGAGACCCACAAACACAGTGCCACCATTGACCTGGTCTTTGTCCACCTCTGCTCAACCTCCTCCATAGATAACTCACCTCTTCCTCTCTCTGACCATAACAGTCTCTCCTTCACGCTCACTAACCCTCACCCACCCCAGTGTACCACTACCTATAGCACATCCAGAAATCTACACGCCATTAACCTTCATACATTCACAGACTCTCTACACTCATCACTGTCCCCAAACTCTTCATTTTCCTGTCCTGATACGGAAATAAATCATTACAATGACTCTCTCAGAAGCTCCCTGGACCAAGTCGCGCCTCTCGCTCTCAGAACCTCTCAACATAGAATAAAACAGTCTTGGCTCACATCGCAAACTCGATTTCTCCAGTGATGCTCTAGGAGTGCTGAACGCCTATGGAGGAAAACAAGCTCACCAACAAGCTTTATTCACTATAAATTCATGCTAAAATCCTACAACTGTGCCCTTCACCTCGCCAAACAGACCTACTTCACCACCCTGGTCTCCTCACTATCCAACAATCCAAAAAAACTCTTTGACAACACTCACTTTCACTCTCTCCTTAGTCACAAAGTGCAGGCCCCCATCACTGACCTCTGTGCTGATGATCTGGCTTCTTACTTTATAGAGAAAATAGACAACATCCGCCATGAAATCAGCTCCCAGCCTCCAAGCGCTGCCACTCCCATTCTTCCCCACATCCCCTCTGGTTCACTCTCCACATTTGACCCAGTCACAAAAGAAGAAGTCTCCAAGCTCCTCTCTTCCTCTTATCCCACAACATGCACTGCTGACCCCAGTCCCTCACACCTACTCCAGTCTCTCTCTCCGGTCATCACCACTCACATAACCAAAATCTTCAACCACTCCCTCTCTTCTGGAATCTTCCCCTCCTGTTTCAAACATTCTATCATTACTCCATTATTAAAGAAATCTTCTCTTGATCCATGCTGCACAAATACAGATACAGACTAGTCTCCAATCCCCCCTTCATATCATAACTCTTGGAGCACCTGGTCTACACCCGCCTCACCCGCTACCTCTCCGCTCACTCTCTTCTAGATCCATTACAGTCTGGTTTTCATCCTCTTCACTCTGCAGAAACCGTCATCATCAAAGTGCCCAATGACCTTCTGACAGCAAAACGTTATGGTGAACACTCTCTGCTTATTCTTCTGGACCTCTCCACAGCTTTTGACACTGTTGACCACCATTTCCTACTCTCTATGCTGCACTCCTTCGGCATAAAGGACACCGCTCTCTACAGGTTCTCTTCCTATCTTTCCGACCGCTCTTTCAGTGTAAAGTTCGCTGGTTCCACTTCCTCTCCTCTTCCTCTCACTATTGGGGACCCTCATGGCTCAGTCCTTGGCCCTCTTCTCTCTCTACACGACACCGATTGGACACACTTTCAGCAGATTTGGCTTCCAGTACCATCTTTATGCTGATGACACACAACTATACACTTCAGCCCCTGACCTTACCCCTGCAGTATTAAAGAATGCCAATGACTCTCTAGCTGCAGTTTCCAACATAATGTCTGCTCTCTATTTGAAATCGAACCTTTCCAAAACTGAACTACTTCTGCTCCCGTCTTCCACTAACCTCCCTAAATCTGACATCTCTCTCTCAATGTGCGGCACCACGATAACGCCTAGGCAGCAGGCTCGCTGTCTGGGTATCATGTTTGACACCGATCTCTCCTTTACCTCCTATACATCTCTCATCTGCTCTTGTCGCTTGCACCTGAAGAACATTTCTAGAATTCGCCCCTTTCTCACCATGGAAACAACTATAACCCTTACCGTGGTCCTGATCCATTCCCGCCTTGACTACTGCAATTGTCTACTAATCGGCCTCCCCCTCTCTAAACTTTCCCCTCTCCAGTCCATCCTTAATGCAGCAGCCAGGATCACCCATCTGACCAATCGTTACTCAGATGCTTCCGCTCTGTGCCAGCCACTGCACTGGCTGCCTATACACTATAGGATTAATTTCAAACTACTTGTTCTCACCCACAAAGCTCTTCACAGTGCAGCACCTCCCTACATCTCCTCCCTACATCTCCTCCCTCATCTCTGTATATCTCCCCACCCGTTCTCTAAGTTCTACAAATGACCTTCGACTAACATCTGCACTAATCCAAACCTCCCACTCCCGGCTCCAAGACTTCTCCTGAGCTGCACCAATTCTCTGGAATGCTCTACCCCAAGAAATCAGGACTATCCACAACTTGCATAGCTTCAGATGCTCCCTAAAAACACATCTTTTTAAGGTGGCCTATCATGCTCCCTAATAGAAGTCCTTAGTGAATGGGCTATATACAGTACCATCTCTCTGGACAGAATCTCTTCTTCAAACTCCACCAAACCCAAAAGGTCTACACACATGTCTGGTGACCATTCATGTAAATTTATTTCTATCCCCTACTTCTTCAAGATACCTGGACCACCACTGTAATAAGCCCCTGTAGCTTTTGTAACCCCAATCCTGTTGCAGACTGTTAGCTCTTTTGAGCAGGGTCACCTTTATTTTTGCCTTAATTATTGTATTGTCTCTATCTACCTCATCTATGTAAGTATTCCCATTCTGTCCTTCTCCAAATCTGGCCTCTTGTATCATCTTTCTACACCCCCATGCATTTGATAGCACTTTATTTGTACTTGTACAGATCCTGGCTGGTGAATGGTTCGTTTAGCATTATGTGAATCCCCTATTTATTATATTGATGGCTATACCATACAGTATATGACAGCGTTTGTTACTATTACCTTTTGTGTCTCCCCTATTTCCTCATAGATTGTAAGCTTGCGAGCAGGGACCTCACTCCTAATGGGCTCAGTGATGTATTTATTTATTTTTTTGTCTCATATGGTTTGTATTGTATTATATTTGTACTGTTGTATTGTATTTTATGATGTATTATTGTATTTTTTTGTTATGTATTCCCTCTGAATTGTAAAGTGCTGTGAAATATATTGGCACTGTATAAATAAAAATTATTATTATTATTTAAACAAATCCAATTGTGGAAGTTAATATTAGGCCACAGACACACCGAGGAGATGAATGCAAGATACTCACACAAGTCTCGCATGCCTCACCAGGCAAAGCTGCCGGCTCTCTGGACAGGAGTGTGTCTGGTGAGGCATGCGAGATTTATGTGAGTATCTCGCATTCATCTCGTCGGTGTGTCTGTGGCCTTATTTTAAGATCTGTTGATTAAAATGAACTTTGTTGGTGGGAAGCAGAGGCAATGTAAACTGTGAATATGTCACTAAAAATAGAAAATATAAATAGGATGTTTTTGTATTTGAGTAGGCTGTAGTATTATCTTATCAGTTCATGTGCTTAGAGGACAGCATACCGATATAACAGTTACCAGAGTGCCTGTGAGCACCAAAAATTATTAGTGTATGTAAATGCAGTCATCTCCGACACCCAGAGTCAGTGATGGCCGCCATTACACTCCAAAAAATGATGGAGGTCCTCAGGTTCCTCCTGAAGAGGGGGAGAAGGTTCTCATCACATCTCATCCTATTCAGATTTTTGAGGGAATCTGTCTCCAGTTTTTGCCAGGAAATTATTAGGGAGAGCATATGCAGAGACAGAGATCCTGATTCCAATGGTGTGTCACTTACTGGGCTGTGTATTATCGTTTTGATTTATTAGCAGAAAATTATAACTAAAGGACTGTATATCATGCTGCCAGGTAGTCTGTATAACCCCACCCCTATCACTGATTGTCAGCTTCCTGCCTATGCACAGTGTACACAGAAAGCTGCCAATCAGTGGTGTTGGGGGTTATACAGAGCTCAGAATTCAGAGAACTGGCAAATCAACTGCAAATAAAACCGGGACTTTATCAAAACTGTAATAAGAAGCCCAGTAAGTGACACATCACTGGGAATAGAGTCTCTGCTAGGCTGCCTTCAAATTTGCGTTTGGAACGCAGCGCACCGAACGCAGCCAAACACTTGCGCACATGCGTTCCTATGTTTAACATGGGAACGCATGTGCCTGCGTTTGGCTGCGGTCGGTTGCTTTTGCGTTCGGATGTGCACAATTTGTGCGCCCTACGACCGCACTCCGAACGCAGCTTGTTTCATTTTTTGTGCGGTCACAGGCGCTTGTTTTATCTGCAAGCGCCTGCAAGAGTACAAACCATGCATCCGCAGTGTCCTCCTCAAGACAGCGCAGGAGAATGCTGCGGATCTCCTTGAAATCTATCCCAGTGGCCGCCAGTGATCAGCGACGACCACCGGGAGATCAGCTACAGCCTCTACTGATCTCCCGCCGGTGTCAGAGCGGGAGATTTGAAGAAACAGCTGATCTGACAGCTGTTTAAATCTCCCGCGCTGACACCACATAGGGTGATGTCGGCGCGGGAAATTTGAAGCAGTGATCAGCTGTTTCTTATCTCCTGCACTGATATCACCCTATTCGGTGTCGGCGCGGGAGATTCTAACAGCTGTCAGATCAGCTGTTTCTTCAAATCTCCCGCTCTGACACCGGCGGGAGAGCAGCTGTGGCCGGGAGGAGGAGATCTCCACCGCTGATCTCCTCTTCCCGGCCGCCCCTGAAACAGCTGATTGGCTGGCCGGGCACCATAGTAATGTGAACGCATGCGGAGATTCTCCGCTGTGTTCACATCAGTATGGACTGCGTTTGGGTCTGCATGCCATACGCATGCAGACACAAACACAAGTGTGATCACCCTTAGTACATCTTGCTCCTCTCAGGAAGGAGAGCAAAAACATAATGATAGATTCTCTTCAAATGGAAACAACAAAAAGTTCATTAAGCATATAAATGTATAAGGGTGACTCACCGCTTGTCTGATCTTTTCTGTATCTTAATGACTGATAATGACTTTATTGCAGTTCTGTAATTTATTATATACATATCATTAACTAGGTGTAATTACTAATAAGCAGCGCTTTGTCCTTAGCTAGTAATACTTTTATTTTATAATTAATAATACATTTTATTACTGATCTGTCATCACACTATGTTACACAGTCAAATGGAGTTTATTACAGGGCTCAGGTCATTCATAAGGTTAGGTGAAACACAGCGGCACTTTTTTAATGGTCAGAAAAATATTCCAGTTGGAAATGAGAAGTCACACACAAAAGTATAGGTGAATAACCTAATCCTGTTTTAGTTTAAATTAGGCTAGGGTCACATTTGTTAATGGAACTGCGTTCACTGCATCCAGATCCGGATGCGGTGAACGCAATTGGCTTCCCACACATTTTGCAAGCAAAATGTGAGCCAGAAGCCGCAATCCGGTAACCGTACAGTTTGCTGATCCCTGCTGCCGCAGGGATGAGCAAAGTGTTTAAACTGTAAAAACAGCTTAAATATTAATAATAATTGTGCCCATCATTTACTACTCAGGTGGGCATGTAATGAGTTAATATTGCTTGTACAGTAAGCCGGCTCCTGTCGGCTCTGTAAAATTTTGTGAATGAAGCCGCCTCTCCCCTCTCAGATGTGCGCATACTATACTTAATGTACGTATAGTATGTGCTGCTGTCCGAGGTCCTGTACGCATTTACAGTAGATCTATGGCGCGGCGCAGCCCATAGATCTACTATAAAAGCATTTAGGACCTCGGACAGCGGCACATACTATACCTACATTAAGTATAGTATGCGCACATCTGAGAGGGGAGAGGCAGCTTCATTCACAAAATTTTACAGAGCCGACAGGAGCCGGCTTACTGTACAAGCAATATTAACTCATTACATGCCCACCTGAGTAGGTAGCATGTCTCTGGGGGGGTGGGCACCCCCTAGAGACATGAAGGGCACAATTATTATTAATATTAAAGGTTCTTTTACAGTGATAACACTTTGCTGCGGCAGTCAGGATAAGCAAAGTGTGGCGCCCCTGCGTCCAGGGTGGCCACAGGTAGTACTGCAGCCAGGTAGGAGGGTAGACAGTTTGTTTAACAAACACCTCGCACACATATCCACTGCACGGGGACCTAACCCTGAGTCTGGGACTCTAGGCAGACAAGGGGTAATAGGCTAGATATGAGTGGATGGAGCGTAGTCATGGTAACGGATGGGTATATAAGGGAGTGACAGGAAGCGGTTAGCCAGTAGGCAGGTGCCAAGCAGTCAAGACAAGACCAGTACCATCAGGTCCAGAGAAGTAGTAAAGGCCAGCAACTGACTGAAAAGAGAGTTTCCCTGATTATACCCAGAAGTTACACAGGAAGGAAAGGACCCGGTAATCTCTTGAGAAATAGGGATACCTGTGGTTTGGCTGAAACCAGAGTGTCAGCTCTGAGGGGGGCTGAAGATTTCAAAGGAAAGCAAAGGCCCACCCTGGCTCCCCTTAACTTCGGGGGAGCCAGCCATCAATCATGGGGAGGAACTTCCGTCTCAAATTGTAATAGCCAGTGAGAATATGGCGAGAGAGGAAGTCGTCACCCCAGAAAGGCAGGACAAGAAACCGGATGTGGAGCAGCGGCCATTACAGCATACCCGGACGGAAGAGAAAGACGCTGTGGAGAGTGCTGCAGAAGAAAGACCTCAACTGATCCCGGAGGGCCCACTGAACGTGAGTGTGGAGGAACCCGGCCAGGGAGAGACATTGAGTGATTCTAGCGGCATGGCGGAAGGCGATAGAGGAGATCCACAAGTCCGTGATACCCAGAGGGGTGTAATGCGGCTGCTGCCCCTGCAGATAACCCGGGCTCGAATAGAACAGCGAACCCGGATCCAGATTGACTTCTACCAAAACCAGCAGTTCCTGTCTGTGCAACCCGGCTGGGTTAGCACATTTAACAACAGTTCCCGGAGAACCTCTAGAGTGGCCGACCCCCTAGGAGCTTTGATGGAGAGCGATTTGCAGCTGCCGGAGCCTCTGATCCCCGCTCCTGCATCTGCAGAGGTGAGAGGGGAGCAGCTCCGCTGTTGGTGGGAGAGGGATAAGACAGAAAAGAACCTAATGGGATTCCCTGAGGACTCTGATAACAACGCGGGCCCTGTAGAGATTATTACCAGAAATGAATATATAAAGAGATGTGCCCAGAAATGGGATGAGGAAGAGGCAGAGAGACTAGCCCAAAGACAAAGGATGATTGCCCGCACTATAAGTGCCAAAGCTGATGCCCGGCGGGATTTGAATGTTCATCAATCCCCACGCCATGAAGGCAAAGTTGTTAAAGTAAAACCTGAAGTTGGATATGCTTTCGCTAGAGAACCAGGAGCTAGCAGAGACGTATTTATTAACAGAAGGGATGTGGAGGCACACCTACCAGAAAAACACCCGGACAGGGAATTGCAAGTTGGAGAGTGGGTGTCCTATATAATTGTTCAAGGAGAAAGAGGCCCATATGGGATAAACGTAAAAAAGCTATTGTTAGAGGCGCAAGAAGAGAGTGAACCACCAGAACTAGAGGATCCAATTGTTTACCTGGATCCTATAGGAATGCCGGAATTGGAAGATCCAGTTATCTACCCGGATCCAGTTACCAACTCGGATTCGTTAATCCCTAAAGAGACAGTTGTGTTAGAAGCTACCAAAGACGCAATTACTCAAACCACAGCCAGTTATTTGTTGGAGCAATCCCTACAAGAATTGGAGCTATTCCCAAGGAGAGCATCACAAGTTCTGCCCTGGAAAGCAGGAGTAAGACCCGGATTGCTACAATCAGAGACAGTAAGTGTGAATGTGACGTGATCCTTGTTGACCCCATCTCATTCCTGAATGAATGTTAGCCTATTCCCCTGTTTGTTTTATATGTTATTTGGACATTGGTGCCATGGACGATGATTTGGCATAAACTTTCATTGTACATAGTTGCGCACTTAGTGTGCTCCCCTTTGGTTTTAAGACCAGAGATTGCACTTTTGAAATGGTGCATGGAACTTAGACTGAACTGCTGAGTGCCTTTAAAAAAGTTTTTGCACTTTTGACTTTTTGAAGCTTTTGCACTTTTTAAGATTTTTGGCACCTTTTTAAGACTTTTTGCACTTTTAGAAGAGTAATATATATGTTATTTATTTAAATGCAACGTTTAAGATTCGTACCTCCGTAATAGGATGACAAATATGCTTGATGTTTAATGTTATGCAAGATAAAAATATTTTTCAGGGGATCCATGCCGGACGGCGTGAGGACACGCCGGTTTAACTTCGGGGGAGTGTGGCGCCCCTGCGTCCAGGGTGGCCACAGGTAGTACTGCAGCCAGGTAGGAGGGTAGACAGTTTGTTTAACAAACACCTCGCACACATATCCACTGCATGGGGACCTAACCCTGAGTCTGGGACTCTAGGCAGACAAGGGGTAATAGGCTAGATATGAGTGGATGGAGCGTAGTCATGGTAACGGATGGGTATATAAGGGAGTGACAGGAAGCGGTTAGCCAGTAGGCAGGTGCCGAGCAGTCAAGACAAGACCAGTACCATCAGGTCCGGTAATCTCTTGAGAAATAGGGATACCTGTGGTTTGGCTGAAACCAGAGTGTCAGCTCTGAGGTGGGCTGAAGATTTACCCAGTGCCCCAGACAACCTGACGGGGAATACAGACTTCAGATCTATATTCCCACCCTAAGATTGGGAGCACAGCAGCATAAAGAGGACCCGGCTTACCGCCCAGAGAATTAAGGAGGAAGCTGCCAAAAGGGACCGAGCTGCCGCTCCGCAATCCACTTTGAGGAGAAACATTGAGGTATAGCCTGAAAGGACACGTAGAAAGGCAGAGGAGTCTAGATAACCTGGCTGCAGTGGGTTCAGTATATCGGATTCAATATAGCAAAGCTGTGAAGAATTGTATTGTACCGTGCCTGTTTGACAGAAAGAATAAGAACAGTAAACCCGGGTGAACCCTGCTACGTTGTCTGTGTCTGATTTCAGGTATGAAAAGCTGTCAGTTCTCCATCTAGCCCTGTCAGGAGCCATCTCCACATCACCCCTCTCTTCTGCAAAGCCTACAATTACCATCACTGACTTTTACTACCACTGCCCCGGGGAACCCAGTTCTGCCCACGGTAACTATTCTACCCAAGCTGCTATCCCATCGTCCCCGGAGGTTCTGCAGCAGCGGCGGCCCCATTACTGGCCACATATAGTGGGTGGCGTCACGAGTGACAGATCCCCTGTAAATAACCCTCCATTTTATTGTGCGGGCCTGGGACACGGTCCGGACCAGGATCGCCGTGACATCCCCCAGCAGTACACCGGTCCGGCACCGAGTACCCCGTCCCAGTGGGCTCCACAACTGTATATACGGTAACCGCATTGCTCAGGATTACAGATCCTGAGCAATGCGGTTACCGCATTGCAGAGGCTAGAACCGCTCCGAAAACTGCAGCTTGCATGATTTTTCCTACCATAATGGGCTCCTATGAGGAGGGTTTCCTGCTCCGGTTTTGAGCTTTTTAAAAGCTCAAAACCGGATCAAGATTTGAAATTATTACCGCATATATAACCCCAGCTTTAGTTCCCTTTTCCCTCATTAAAAATCAAGTTAATATAAAAACAATAAAAAATACACAGATATTATATCAGAACGTCCATAAAAGTCTAGTTAACCTGAATGGTAAACAACGAAAACATCAAAAAATAAAAATCGCCAAAATTATGGGGGTTTTGCCACTGCGACACCACATAAGAATGTTGTAAGAAGCGATCAAAATGTCATATTCCAAATGGTAGTATTAAAAACATTGCTTCGTCCCCAAAAAATAGGCTCCACACATAGCTCTACTGATCCAAAAATGAAAACACTAAGGGTCTCAACAATGGTATGAATTTGTTTTTGTCTTTTTACAAATTTCCATTTTTTCTTCACCACTGAAATAATAATAAAAATAACCTGGACAAGTTTGATATCAATATATTAGCTGCCGGGTCATTTTTATCACGTAATATACGCAGTAAAAATAATATCCAAAACTGTCATTATTGCTGAATTTTTTTCTAATTTCACCATGCTTGGAATTATTCCAGTTTTCCAGTACACTATATGGTAATGTACACTGCCATTTAGGCTAGGGTCACATTTGATAGCGCAATTGCGTTCACCGCATCCAGATCCGGACGCGGTGAACGCAATTACGTTCACACACATTTTTTATGAAAAATGTGTGGAGGGAACCGCGATGCGATAACCGGATTGCTCCGGATGTATAATCTGGAGCAATGCGGTTACCGTACAGTTTGCTCATCCCTGCTGCCGCAGGGATGAGCAAACTGTTAACACTGTAATAAAATATTAAATATTCATAATAATTGTGCCTATCATGTCTCTAGGGGGTGCCCACCCGCCCTAGAGACATGCTACCTAGCATGTCATGGGTTAATAAGTCATGTACAGTTAGCCGGCTCCTGTCGGCTCTGTACAATTTTGTGAATGAAGCCGTGGCTCCACTGACAGCTGTGCGCATACTATACGTAATGTACGTATAGTATGTGCGCTGTCCGAGGTCCTGAAGGCTTTTACAGTAGATGTATGGCGCTATACAGCCCATAGATCTACTGTAAAAGCCTTCAGGACCTCGGACAGCGCACATACTATACGTACATTACGTATAGTATGCGCACAGTTTACAGTGGAGCCGTGGCTTCATTTAGAAAATTGTATAGAGCCGACAGGAGCCGGCTTACTGTACATGCATTATTAACCCATGACATGCCCACCTGAGTAGGTAGCATGTCTCTAGGGCGGGTGGGCATCCCCTAGAGACATGATGAGCACAATTATTATTAATATTAAAGCTTTTTTAACAGTGATAACACTGTGCTTATCCCAGCGGCAGCCGGGATAAGCAAAGTATATACGGTAACCGCATTGCTCAGGATTACACATCCTGAGCAATGCGGTTACCGCATTGCAGAGGCTAGAACCGCTCCGAAAACTGCAGCTTGCATGATTTTTCACGAAGGCTGCAGAGCCGGATGCGGTAATCAGATTGCATGTAAAGCAATCCGGTTATTATAATGGGCTCCTATGAGGAGCGTTTCCTGATGCGTTTTTTTTTGTTAAATCCTGATCCGGTTTTAAGCTTTTTGAAAGCTCAAAACCGCAAGTGTGACCCTAGCCTTAGAAGCACAACTCATCCTGCAAAAAAAAACAAGCCCTCAAATGTTTCAAGAAGGTTGTTTCTTGAAAAAAGGGGAGAATAAAAACACTAAAACTGAAATCGGCCACATCAGGAAGCGATTAGGGAGACAGTGGGGCGACTAATCTCTTGGGCCTCTGATGTTGCACAGGTTGCACTAATGATATGTTTGCAGATAGTTAGATAATAGAGAGATAGATACATAGATAAGTAAAAGATAGATTAGATAGGTAGTTAACAGAGAGATAGATAGATAGATAGATAGATAGATAGATAGATAGATAGACGGCCAAAAGTTTAGCTTTTTTTCTTTAAAGTGTGATGACTTGTGTCTGGTTGCTGTGACACCATTTACATGGTGATTTTAGTAAACTGGAAGCAAATAGTTGTCAGCTCTGAGGCTGGTCAGGAAGGGAAATACATTAGGTATGATTCACAGGCGCTTCCAGAATTAAAAGCAATTTCTCTGCAATTTTTCAGAGTTTACTTCAAATTTCAAGATAAAATACAACGCGTTTCGGACATCAGATGTGTCACCTTTCCTGACTATCAATATGTCATTGATATATCTTCCTATTCAGTCTATAGATTTTTTTCAATCGATTGGATTCTGGACATACTGGGCAGAAATCTTCATGTTTACAGAATCCAATCGATTCAAAAAGTCTATAGAATAAATAGGAAGATATATCAATGACATATTAATTGTAAGGAAAGGTGACACATCAGATGTCCGATCCAAAACGCGTTGTATTTTATCTTGAAATTTGAAATAAACTCTGAAAAATTGCTTTTAATTCTGGAAACGCCCGTGAACCATACCGGATGTTTTTCCCTTCCTGACTTTTCCTGACGGACCCTCGGCTGGGTGGTCCGATCATCCAGGCATGGAGCTGCAAGCCAGACATTCCTAAGCCCAAACAAGCCACCAAGGTGAGGGCCGATACGCAAAAACAGCAATACACTTACAAGGTGAGCGAGATATTTCTATTGATCTATTGTAAAGCTCTAACACTGCACTTAGATCTGCGCCCTCTCCTTCCCTCCCTTTTACAGACCATACAGTCATGTGAGGTCTAACCCTCAAAACAGATCTGAGGCTGGAAACACATGAGCGCTTAAAAATCTGACTGTTTCTCATCCAGGAGAGTAGGACGAGTGACATCCATATGGTGATCCATGTGTCATGCGACTGCTATGCGAGTATGCAATTTTTTTCCTCACCTACCATCTGTGTGGCATCCATATGACATCCGTGTGTTATCTATGTACAATGCATGTTTTTCTCAGCTGCTATTACTGTACAATCATTTACAGGAACATTTACAGTGTTCTGAGCTACAGAATGTATCGGAAAATAAAACTGATACCACTAGGATGATCCATTCCATGTGCTGTCAGTGTGCAGTCCGTTTTTTTCTCGCACCCATTGACTTGAATTGGCGAGTCTCACAGCATTATCGGATCGAACCACAGCATGTTGCTACTTTTTTCTCATACAGAATCTGGATGAGGAAAAAGCTGAAGACAAACATTCATCTGATCTCATTCATTAACATGGTCAGATTTTCTTGCATTGCACTCATCCAATTTCAACGGCCATGTGACTGAACCCTAAGTTATAAAAATTGTGTTTGACATTGTTTTATCTCATTATGTGTTAGTTTTCCACATTTTCTGATTTTATCATAGATGGGTAGTCTAATTTTGCCTAAGGATTTTTTTGTTTGTTAGTGTGTTCGTCAGTTAAATCTTGGCAAAGACTAAGGGTCTTTTCACATTTATGCTGGGCATTGAGTTTGGCTGCATTGTGCTTTCATTGCGTTTTTACCGCAAAATGCAATGAAATGCATGCGTTAACACAGAAGCGCATTGCAAACGCAAGTAAAAAGGCATGTCATTTTTTGCAAACGCAGCCAAATCCAGCCACGTTTTGATCTCCGTTTGCAAAAAATGACATGCCGTTTTACTTGCGTTTGCAATGCGTTTCCCATTTAAATCAATGGCTGCGTTCATGCATGCATTTCATTGTGTTTCTATGCGTTAATGCAGTGCAAAAACGCATAGAAACGTAAACACAACCCCCCTTAGATGTGAACTTAGCTAAAGGCAAATTTCTCACCAGATGTCAGAAAGCTTATTATTCTACCGTATGACTGAAGTCAGGCAACTGTTCTCAGAGTCAAGGGTGAAATGAACGAAGAATATGGGGTCCAAGTGAGTCACCAAACTGTGGTGCGATGGCTAACAGCAGTAGGGTTGAATGCGCGAGTTCCAGTCAAGAAGACTTTCATCTCTGCAAAGACCTGGAAGGTCTAACTGAGTTTGCTAAAGAACACAGGCAATAGAAAGAGATTGATCTAAGGTGTTGTGGTCAGATGACTCCAAGTTCAGTCTGTTTGGTAGTGATGGTGAGCACTATATATGCTGTACAATTGGAAAACGTTAAAGTGTTTTGGTGAAACTGAAGGTCTTGCATGATGACAACTTCATGCACTTTCAAATCATCACCAGGAAAATGGAGTCACAACAACCAGACAGAAGTAATAACGCTTAAAAAAAAAAAAGCAAAACATTTGGTCACCACTGTACATAGATAGAAATATAGGTGCATAGATAATAGATAGATAGATAGATAGATAGATAGATAGATAGATAGATAGATAGATAGATAGATAGATAGAGATAGGCTAGGGTCACATCTGCGTTTTGTTTTATAAATCCTGATCCGGTTTGGAGCTTTCAAAAAGCTCCAAACCGGACCAGGAAACGCTCCTCATAGGAGCCTATGCAAAACACCGGATGGCTTCACAAGCCATCCGGTGGCCGGATCCGGCACTGCTGCCTGCGTTTTAAATCATGCAGGCAGCAGTTTTCGCAGCGTTTCTGGGACCGCACTGCGGTAACCGGATGGCTCAGGATGTGTAATCCTGAGCCATCCGGTAACTGCATAGTTTGCGGATCCCGGCTATTGCCGGGATCAGCAAACTGTCCTCTGCCTATTCAAGAGTTAAATTTAGTAAGTAAAGTACTGTTTGAGGTCTGTAGGGGGGGCTAAGACCCCCCTACAGACCAGCCGCCCACTCCGGTGGGCTTCTACTACAATTTCCTATGGCTCGGGGCTCGGATGAGCCCCGTGCATGTCTCCAAACCTCCCGCCCCCCGTATCACTATACAGGGGTGCCTGCACCCCTCTTGTATAGCGATTCCTGCATGTGGCCCTAAAGTTAGAATACAGAACACATGTAAGCTCATACTTACATGTCATCGTCGGCAGTGTAGTGTGAAATCCCTGGGCGGGGCTGTTTGCTGCAGCCTCCGCCCCCTCATTCCTTATGGCCGCCCCCTCTGTGCCTCATCCAGTGATGTGAGGGCGGCCACGTCATGAAAGGGGCGGGGCTAAATATGTGCCGCGGTTAGCCCCGCCCCTTTCATGACGTGCCGCCCTCACATCACTGGATGAGGCACAGAGGGGGCGGCCATAAGGAATGAGGGGGCGGAGGCTGCAGCAAACAGCCCCGCCCAGGGATTTCACACTACACTGCCGACGATGACATGTAAGTATGAGCTTACATGTGTTCTGTATTCTAACTTTAGGGCCACATGCAGGAATCGCTATACAAGAGGGGTGCAGGCACCCCTGTATAGTGATACGGGGGGGCGGGAGGTTTGGAGACATGCACGGGGCTCATCCGAGCCCCGAGCCATAGGAAATTGTAGTAGAAGCCCACCGGAGTGGGCGGCTGGTCTGTAGGGGGGTCTTAGCCCCCCCTACAGACCTCAAACAGTACTTTACTTACTAAATTTAACTCTTGAATAGGCAGAGGACAGTTTGCTGATCCCGGCAATAGCCGGGATCCGCAAACTATGCAGTTACCGGATGGCTCAGGATTACACATCCTGAGCCATCCGGTTACCGCAGTGCGGTATTCTGCACACATTTTTGACAAAAAATGTGTGTGACCGGAATTGCATTCACCGCATCCGGATCCGGATGCGGTGAATGCAATTCATGTTTGCAATGTGACCCTACCCATAGATAGATAGATAGATAGATAGATATAGATAGATAGATAGATAGATAGATAGATAGATAGATAGATAGATAGAAATGTATGTCCATAGATGATAGATACATAAATAAATAAATAGATAGATAGAAACATGGGTGCATAAATGATAAATACATAGATAGGTAGATAGAAACATAGGTCATAGATCATAGATACATAGATATATAGATCATAAATGATACATACATTGATAGATAAATTCATAGCTAAATATATGATAGATACATACATATGGTACATACATACTTAGATATATAGGTCATAAATGATAGATACATTAATAAAGTAATTTCTAAATAGATGATAAGATTATAGAAAGATAATGGATAGATAGATGATACATACATACTATGGTAGATAGATAGATAGATAGATAGATAGATAGATAGATAGATAGATAGAGATAGATAGATAGATAGATATAGATAGATAGATATAGATAGATATAGATACATAGATATAGATACATAGATATAGATACATAGATAGATAGATAGATAGATAGATAGATAGATAGATAGATATAGATAGATAGATATAGATAGATAGATAGAGAGAGAGAGAGATAGATAGATAGATAGATAGATAGATAGATAGATAGATAGATAGATAGATAGATAGATAGATAGATAGATAGATATATTGTACAGTCAAGTAACACTTGGGGCTCTCTGGTACTCACGACTTTTTGAAGCTTCCTCCCAAGGTGCTGCCAACAAGGAGGCAGAACTGCTGAGCGAAGAAGACCCAGGTGATCTCCTGCAGACTACTGTGTGTCTGACACCTTAAATCCAATAATGTGGGACCCAAAAACGCAATACACAGTCCAAAACTGAAGAAGACGCTCCAATAAGTGATTGTGGGCTGCAGGTTCCTCCTGAAGAGGATGAGAAGGTTCTCGTCCCACCACATCCTTCACTCCTCCTAACCCCTCACCAGGGGCAGGGGAGCAGCTGGAGTCTCTCAGGAGCTGGGGAAAAGTTATCAATATCAATAGAGGATGTTATTGTACTGCAGGTAAGGAGGGCAGGAGGGTTGTGAGGAGGAGAGGTAGGCTGAGAGCAGGGCAGGAGGGTTGTGAGGAGGAGAGGTAGGCTGAGAGCAGGGCAGGAGGGTTGTGAGGAGGAGAGGTAGGCTGAGAGCAGGGCAGGAGGGTTGTGAGGAGGAGAGGTAGGCTGAGAGCAGGGCAGGAGGGTTGTGAGGAGGAGAGGTAGGCTGAGAGCAGGGCAGGACGTTTGTGAGGAGAGGAGGCAGACAGTGAGGATGGCAGGCAGGTTGAAAGGAGCCTCACCTTCTCTTCTCTTCCACTAAGTAAACTTGTCAGAAACTTGTGTGTTGTGTGAACTTTACTCCTCTCCCTTGCTTGCTTCTCCACCTCCTTCCTCCTTGTTCTGCTGCACGAATGTATGTGCCTTGCTTCTTCTGTCCTCCGTTACTTGCTCCAGGGTTGACTTCTTGCTTTAGATGCAGTTACTTCCAAGAGGTGAAAGGAAAAAGGAGCCGCCCAGAGCTTGGCATAGTAGGGGGCATTACTATAGGGCTCAGGGTGTCTCCATCCTTCTTATCTTTACTTCTAGACACCTTCTTTTCACACGTTCTTGGAATATTCAGCCTCAATATTCAGCCTCAATATTCAGCCTCACATCAGTGAAGAAAATGAAGAATTACTGCTGTGCCCCCACTAGTTGGTTTGTTCCTTCACTTCAGCACTTTGATTTTATGTCATGTAGTGAAATCAGGGGCGTAACTACAATAGGTGCAGGGGTTGCGATCGCACCCAGGCCCTGCAGCCTAGGGGGCCCCAAAAGTCCCTTTGGCCCATAGAAAAAGACTAATACTATTAAAGTTTGCACTAATTGGGGGCCCCGTTGGAGCCTTCGCATAGGGGCCTCTGGGCCTGAAGTTACGCCACTGAGTGAAATCCCACAATGACTACTGTAGACACAATGTTGGGACAGTAGTGTAGGGTGGCCAATGTTTTAGGGTGTAGATGTGACACCCCAGAATCCCCGGCCGGGTGAGAAGGACCCTGAGTCGCTCTTAAGCAAGGACTCTGCTGACAACTGCCCGGAATGCAAATGCTCCAGTAAAAGGCCATTACTGCGCCACAAGGCGCACGGGAAGCCGAGGGGGCGTGTCATCGTGGGCAGTACCCTACCAAGAGTGCGAAGCAAGGCCCAACCTGTGCTTTGACGACATCTGGTGGGGACGAAAAACCCTGTCACACATTAAAGCAGACAGACCCTACTCTAGTGCAATAGTAGGATGAATTACTCATTGATCAATTTATTGATGGACTCCTATTCCCTCATTGAGGACAACTGCGTATGATAGCCATACATAACCCTGATCTAAACTTTGTGCAGTTCAAAGATAGAGCAATCCGCATAATGCAGGAGGAAGCACCTTGTGACGCAGACCCTGCACAATATCTGGCCGCAACCTATCACCAACCGTGAATGCAAAACCCACAGGCTATAGCAGGGGTGAGTACACAGACTCGGGAGCCTATCACCAATGAGGCCCTCAACCAAAATAATAAAGCTCTAACTAAAAGCGTAGCTGAGATGGCTAAGGCTATGCAAGAAAACAAGGATCCAAGCCCGTGGAGAAGATTGAATTGGCTTCCAGAAGAGACGACGTCCCGTGGATGCGACCAAGGAGATACCCCGCGACTAGAGGACGACCCAGCGATGACTATGACCCAGATGGACAGTCTATCTGCCGCCGCTGTGAAAAGTCAGGTAACTTTGCCAGGGAGTGTACTTTAAACGAGTATCCCGTGGGGAAGCGGGTCGCCCCTCATGAATAAGATCACCAGGCCCACCAAACTGGCATGGCAGATACATGGAAGGACGCCCAGTCCTGCCAGTCGTGCTGGATGGAAAGGTGGGGCGGGTGGAATTAAAAGGTCAAGGGTTAATAATTGTTGATGTTGACCGCCATAAACGTAATCCAAGGATTATTTTGGGCACTAATGTGATAGAAAACTGTCTTGCAGAAATAATTGTTGTGTTACAGCAAATTGCCGAGACTGCTAACAGTGGACAGCAGCGAGTCCTGCAGAAAGAAAGACCGTGATGCTGAGACAGCAGGTAGAGTTGTCCGGAGGAGAAATTGGCATTGCAAGGGTAAGTGACCTGGTACCAATTGTGATACCCCCCAAAACTGAAATGTTGGTCTGGTGTAGGGCCGCAGTAGGCCTTAGAAGGCAAGACTATCAAGCCCTAATAGAACCCATGTACTCAGACAGTAGGCCCACTGTTCTGACAGCCAGAGAAGTAGTTGAAGTGCACAGGGGGAGGGTACCGGTATGCCTTCTAAATTGTAGAGAGGAAGAAGTTACTTTGCCAAAGTATGCTACCATTGCTAAACAATACACTGTCAAAAACAACTCCATCAAGACAGTAGAACCCATCTGAACAGGCGGAGGACAATGGATCAGAGGGAAAGCTGGAGGATTGGTGCCAGAAATTACATGTAGTTACCGATTCTACACCCTCCTATCAAAAGCATGGAGTAGACCGGGTAGTGAGCAAGTCTTTAGCAAACACCTTTTATACTTTGGGCAGATAAAAGGGGTAGAACACCACAAATATACAAGTGACCATGCACCCATCAAAGAAAGAAATAGACCTGTACCGCCTGCTCACTACAATTTGCTGAAGAGATGTTGAAGGAAATGAATGAAGCAGGGGTGATAAAAGACAGTTGCAGCCCCTGGGCAGCTCCTCTAGTATTAGTTAAGAAAAAGGATGGTACAATGAGAATGTGCGTAGACTACAGACAGATCAACCGCATTACACACAAGGACACATACCCATTTCCTAGAATTGAGGAATCATTACATTAGCTGCATTAAAATTTGCTAACTACTTTTCCAACTTAGATCTTACGAGTGGTTATGGGCAAGTTCCTGTGGCAGAGACTGACCGGGAGAAGACAGCGTTTACCACGCCGATGGGCCTCTGCGAGTTCAACTGTATGCCGTTCGGACTCTGAAACGCACCAGGAACATTCCAGAGGCCGATGTAATGCCGCCTAGGACTCAAGAACTTCGAAACCGTCTTATTGTACCTGGATTACGTCATAGTATACTCAAAGACGTATGAAGAACACCTAGAGCACATGCCAGAAGTGTTTGAAGCCTTGTCCAGCTATGCCATGAAGGTAAAGCCATCCAAGTGTCACCTGCTGAAACCAAAGGTACAGTACCTCGGTCATGTGGTAAGCTCTGAAGGAGTAGCACCAGACCCTGAGAAGGTCACAGTAATAAGGGACTGGCTAAGACCCACCACTGTTAAAGAGGTGAGGCAGTTCCTGGGGCTGGTGGGCTACTACAGAAGGTTCATCAAGGTGTTTACAAAGATGGCCGCCCCTCTACAAGATCTCCTGGTAGGTCAGTCCAAGAAAGCTAAAACCCCAAGTCCTCCCTTCAAATGGGGTAGTGAGACAGAAGAGTCCTTCAAGAAGTTGAAGTGTGGACTGACAGGAGATGAGATCCTAGCCTATCCCGATTATCACTAGCCATTCATTCTGTATACTGATGCCAGTAACGTCGGACTGTGAGCTGTGCTGTCTCAAGTGCAAGAAGGCAAAGAGTGATAGCCTTTGCAAGCAGGAAGCTCTGTCCTACAGAAAGAAATCCGGAAAACTACAGCACTTTCAAATTGGAATTCCTGGCAGTAGTCTGGGCTGTCACTGAATGTTTCAAACATTATCTGTTTGAACCTCCTGTGCCCCTGAACGTTTTTTGCACTTAGTCATTTTTTGTCAAAAAATGCTAGAAAAAACGGATCCGTTTTTTAAGGCACCAAAAAACAGATCCGTTTTTCCATAGGGCCCCATGTTAAAAAAACGGATCCGTTTTTTTAAGGCACCCAAAAACGTTGCTAGCAACGTTTTTGGGTAAAAAACGCTCCTAGCAACGTTTTTGGGTGCAGAAAAAAACGGATAGGGTGTTTATTACATATAATCCGTTTTTGCATCAGTTTTTGGACTTAGGCTAGGGTCACACATAAGCCCTTGGTCCGGTTTTGGCATCAGTTTTTGCATTTTTTTTCCTAAGTGTAACATGAATAAAAGGTGTATACCATATATGTTTTCTTGTATGTGTTAGAATATGTAAATAGTTAACCAGTATGAATAGTGTACAGAAGGGTGGAGGAACTGGAGTCACACCCAGGAACATTAAGTTAGAAAGTCAAGTTCCTGGAGGAGGAGAGGTAGAAACCAGGACCCTAAGCCGAGACGCCCGTAGGGAAGAAAAAGAAAAAGTCTGACTGGTGGAAAACATTTGCCTTGTGTATAAATGTGTAACCTCGCGACTATTAAGCTCAGCACCTACAGAGACTTTAATGTATGAACTTGAACTTTTACTTTTAACCATGGACCATTATGTCACTGGACTGCTTATGACAAAGACTTTTTGTAAATATCCTCATCAGCTAAAGGTGGAAGGACTGATCACCTAGAGACTGCTTTTTGACTTTTTTCTTTTTCCTGGTTTTGTACTTTTTTCTTTTTAAGACTCTGTATACTATATATTGCCATTTAACTTTGTGTTGTTTATGTTTATCTTTGAAAAATTGCACAGTCCCGGAGTACTGTCTTTCACTAAGTGAGAATGTGGCACCTGAGAGTCCTAGTGCCACAGTTTCACCACTTGTCCCAGGTGGTGGTCTCACGCTGGAGAGCAACAGAAGGGTCTTCTCATCAGGCAGGTAACCCGCATACAACACCTTCTGTCTCCAGGCCAGAAGAGGGAGACCAAACCTGGGTTCAGAGTGAGCTCCCCTATAAATTCGGGTCTGGGGCGGAGCCAGTTCAGTTCCCAGGAGGACTGAGGAAGACATCCTGGTGGACTGGAGACTGCTTGAGCTCACCCCAGAATCTCTGACTCGGTTATAGCCCTAAGGCTAGGGTCTAAGGAGAGTTGAAGGAACACCTGGGGTGCTGAGTGACACCATGTTCATCTCAGAGGAACCGCGCAGAGAACAGACACGGGAGTCCGAGACTGTGCAGGGCCTAACGTCCCGGCAGTCAATACCGGAAGGTGGGGAATTACAGGTTCCCGAACCACGCAGTGACCGGAGGCAAAGCAACACAGAGAGTTCAGGAACTGTTTCTTGAGACGAGGGTTAACAAAGGACTCAAGTTGCCTGTCATACCGGCACCTCGCAGGAGAGATGTGGCGCCCTGCTAACCACAGGTGCCCACAGACTCACCCGCAGCATGGATTGGTTCCACAGCGGGTACACAGGTATCCTAATTTACGCTACAATCCACTCCTGGCGCACACAAATGTTAAATGAATGCAGACAAGATTTGGTTTTTAGCTGGACACTGGACATCGCTGATCGGGTTGACAGATTACTGGGAGGGGCTGGTGAGGACCCAGCGGTCATGGTGCACATTGGCACAAATGACAAAGTTAGAGGTAGGTGGAAGGTCCTTAAAGATGATTTCAGGGAATTAGGCTGCAAGCTTAAGGCAAGGACCTCCAAGGTAGTATTCTCTGAAATACTGCCTGTACCACGTGCCACACCAGAGAGGCAAAGGGAGATTAGGAAGATAAATAAGTGGCTCAGGAATTGGTGTAGGAAGGAGGGGTTTGGGTTCCTGGAGAACTGGGCCGACTTCTCTGTTGGCTACAGGTTCTATGCTAGGGACGGGCTGCACCTCAATGGGGAGGGTGCAGCTGTGCTATGGGAGAAAATGGCTAGAAGGTTGGAGGAGTGTTTAAACTAGGGATTGGGGGGGAGGGTATTCATTGTATAGGAGGGGAAGATAGTGTAAATAGTAACCTGGGCACAAGTAATAAAATTGGGGGTGGCATGGGGGGTGGGTTAGAACAGTCAATCTATTAGGAAGGAATAGAGGTAAAGAGAGATGCATAAAGTGCCTGTACACTAATGCCAGAAGTCTCACCAACAAAATGGAGGAATTAGAATTGATTTTGTTGGAAAATAATTATAACATGGTGGGGATTTCGTAGACTTGGCTGGATGAGAGCCATGACTGGGCTGTTAATTTACATGTCTATTGTCTGTTCAGAAATGACCGCACAAATAGGCGTGGAGGAGGTGTATGTTTATACGTAAAATCATCCTTAAAACCCATCCTGCGTGATAATATAGGTGAATCTAATGGAAATGTAGAGTCCCTGTGGGTGGAGATAAGGGGAGGGGGAAAAAATAATAAATTACTGATAGGGGTTTGTTATAAGTCCCCAACAATGATGGAAGTGGAGGAGAATATCCTCATAAAGCAAATAGATGAAGCAGCGACTCAGGGAGAAGTCATTATTGTGGGGGACTTCAACTACCCTGAAATACATTGGGGATCAGAAACCTGCAGTTCCAGCAAAGGTAATAAGTTTTTGAAAACTATGAGAGACAATTACCTTTCACAACTGGTTCAGGACCCAACAAGAAGGGGGGCACTGCTGGACCTAATATTAACTAACAGGCCGGACCGCATATCAAATATACGGGTTGGAGGTCACTTGGGTAATAGTGATCATAACTTAATAAGCTTTCAAGTATCCTTTACTAAGATGTGTAGTAGAGGGGCTACAAGGACACTAAACTTCAGGAAGGCAAATTTCCAACGGTTGAGAGATGATCTTAGTGCAATAAACTGGGACGATGTCCTGAGACATAAAAGTGCACAACACAAATGGGAGATGTTTATTAGCATCCTGAATAGGACCTGTGCACAATATATACCCTATGGGAATAAGCATGCTAGAAATAGGAGGAAACCACTATGGCTAAATAAAGCGGTAAGAAGTGCGACAAGTGTGACAAAAAGAAAGCATTTAGGGAATTAAAGCAAGTAGGTAGCGATGAGGCATTAAATAAATGCAGAAAATTAAATAACATTTGTAAAAAGCAAATCAAGGCAGCAAAGATTGAGACAGAGAAACTCATTGCCAGAGAAAGTAAAAAGAATCCCAAAATATTGTTTAACTACATAAATAGTAAGAAACTAAAAAATGATGGTGTTGGCCCCTTTAAAAATAGTCTGGGTGAAATGGTGGATGAGGATGAGGAAAAAGCCAATATGCTAAATGACTTTTTTTCAACAGTATTTACACAAGAAAATCCCATGACAGACAATATGATCAGTGATAACAAAAAGTCTCAATTAAATGTCACCTGCTTAACCCAAGAGGAAGTACGGCATCGTCTAAAAATCACTAAAATTGACAAATCCCCGGGCCCGGATGGGATACACCCCAGAGTGCTGCAGGAATTAAGTACTGTCATAGATAGACCATTATTTTTAATATTTAAAGATTCCATAATAACAGGGTCTGTACCACAGGACTGGCGTATAGCAAATGTGGTGCCAATATTCAAAAAGGGGACAAAAACTGAACTTGGAAATTATAGGCCAGTAAGCTTAACCTCTACTGTGGGTAAAATCCTAGAGGGTTTTCTAAGAGATGCTATACTGGAGTATCTGAAGAAAAATAACCTCATGACCCATTATCAACATGGTTTTACGAGGGACCGTTCCTGTCAAACTAATCTGATAAGCTTCTATGAAGAAGTAAGTTCTGGACTGGACCAAAGAAATGCAGTGGATGTGGTGTATATGGACTTTTCAAAAGCTTTTGATACGGTGCCACACAAAAGGTTGATACATAAAATGAGGGCAATGGGGATAGGGGAAAATATGTGTAAGTGGGTTAAGAACTGGCTTAGTGATAGGAAACAAAGGGTGGTTATTAATGGAACACACTCAGAATGGGTCACAGTTAACAGTGGGGTACCACAGGGGTCAGTGTTGGGCCCGCTTCTATTTAATATATTTATTAATGACCTTGTAGGGGGCATACAGAGTAGAATCTCAATATTTGCAGATGACACTAAACTCTGCAGGCTAATCAATACAGAGGAGGACAATTTTATATTACAGGAGGATTTATGTAAACTAGAAGCTTGGGCTGCTAAATGGCAAATGCGCTTTAATGGGGATAAATGTAAAGTAATGCACTTGGGCAGAGGAAACAAAAGGTATAATTATGTGCTTAATTGTAAAACACTAGGCAAAACTGTCACTGAAAAAGACCTGGGTGTATGGGTAGATGACAAACTCACATTTAGTGGCCAGTGTCAGGCAGCTGCTGCAAAGGCAAATAAAATAATGGGATGCATTAAAAGAGGCATAGATGCTCATGAGGAGAACATAATTTTACCTCTATACAAGTCACTAGTGCGACCACACTTAGAATACTGTGTACAATTCTGGTCTCCGGTGTATAAGAAAGACATAGCTGAACTAGAGCGGGTCCAGAGAAGAGCGACAAAAGTCATTAGAGGACAAAGGGGTCTGCAATACCAAGACAGGTTATTAAACTTGGGGTTATTTAGCTTGGAAAAACGAAGGCTTAGGGGTGATCTTATAATAATGTATAAATATATGAGGGGACAGTACAGAGACCTTTCTAATGATCTCTTTACTCTTAGGCCTGAGACTGGGACAAGGGGGCATCCTCTACGTCTGGAGGAAAGAAGGTTTAATCATAATCACAGACGCGGATTCTTTACTGTAAGAGCAGTGAGACTATGGAACTCTCTGCCACATGCTGTTGTAATGAGTGAGTCACTACTAACATTTAAGAAGGGCCTGGATGCCTTTCTTGAAAACTATAATATTACCAGTTATACATACTAGATTCTTTGATAGGGCGTTGATCCAGGGAATTAGTCTGATTGCCATATCTGGAGTCAGGAAGGAATTTTTTTCCCCCAATGTGGAGCTTAGTGTTGCCACATGGGTTTTTTTTGCCTTCCTCTGGATCAACATGTTAGGCTATGGGTTGAACTAGATGGACTTAAAGTCTTCCTTCAACCTTAAAAACTATGTTACTATGTTACTATGAGATTAGAGATGAAGGCCCTGCAGGTGGACTGGTCATACACAAACGCTGATGAGAATACCGAGTCTTTTGGCATATCCTAATTTGCGCTACAACCCACTCCTGGCGCACACAAATGTTAAATAAATGCAGACAAGATTTGGTTTTTAGCTGGACACTGAGATTAGAAATTAAGCCCTGCAGGTGGACTGGTCAGACACAAACGCTGACGAGAATACCGAGTCTTTTGGCGTATTCTAATTTACGCTACAACCTACTCCCAGCTGCACTAAGATGCTAAATGAATACAAACAAGAGTTGGTCTTTAGCTGGACACTGAGATTAGAGATTAAGGCCTGGCAGGTGGACTGGTCAGACACAAACGCTGACGAGAATACCGAGTCTTTTGGCGTATCCTAATTTACGCTACAAGCCACTCCTGGCGAACACAAATGTTAAATGAATGCAGACAAGATTTGTTTTTTAGCTGGACACTGAGATTACAGATTAAGGCCCTGCAGGTGGACTGGTCAAACACAAACGCTGACGAGAATACCGAGTCTTTTGGCGTATCCTAATTTACACTACAACCTACTCCCAGCTGCACTAAGATGCTAAATGAATGCAGGCAAGAACTGTTTTTTAGCTGGACACTGAGATTAGAGATTAAAGCCCTGCAGGTGGACTGGTCAGGCACAAACGCTGACGAGAATACCGAGTCTTTTGGCGTATCCTAATTTACACTACAACCCACTCCTGGCGCACCCAAATGTTAAATGAATGAAGACAAGAGTTGGTTTTTAGCTGGACACTGAGATTAGAGATTAAGGCCCTGCAGGTGGACTGGTCAGACACCAACGCTGACGAGAACACCAAGTCTTTTGGCATATCCTAATTTACGCTACAACCCACTCCTGGTGCACCCAAATATTAAATGAATGAAGACAAGATTTGGTTTTTAGCTGGACACTGAGATTAGAGATTAAGCCTTGCAGGTGGACTGGTCAGACACAAACTCTGACGAGAATACCGAGTCTTTTGGCGTATCCTAATTTACGCTAAAACCCACTCCTGGCGCACACAAATGTTAAATGAATGCAGACAAGATTTGGTTTTTAGCTGGACACTGAGATTAGAGATTAAGGCCCTGCAGGTAGACTGGTCAAACACAAACGCTGACGAGAATACCGAGTCTTTTGGCGTATCCTAATTTACGCTACAAGTAGCTACTCCTGCTGCAATAAGATGCTAAATGAATGCAGACAAGAGTTGGTTTTTAGCTGGACACTGAGATTAGAGATTAAAGCCCTGCAGGTGGACTGGTCAGACACAAACGCTGACAAGAATACCGAGTCTTTTGGCGTATCCTAATTTACGCTAAAACCCACTCCTGGTGCACACAAATGTTAAATGAATGCAGATAAGATTTGGTTTTTAGCTGGACACTGAGATTAGAGATTAAGGCCCTGCAGGTGGACAGGTCAGACACAAACTCTGACGAGAATACCGAGTCTTTTGGCGTATCCTAATTTACACTACAACCCACTCCTGGCGCACACAAATGTTAAATGAATGCAGACAAGAGTTGGTTTTTAGCTGGACACTGAGATTAGAGATTAAGGCCCTGCAGGTGGACTGGTCAGACACAAACGCTGACGAGAATACCGAGACTTTTGGCGTATCCTAATTTACGCTACAACCTACTCCTGACTATAGACAGCTAATTTAATCCCTAAAAGCACTGTTTTGGGATGGATGAGCCTGTACACCAGCCCCAGATGTGATGCAGTTTGGTATACTGGCACAACAAAGTTTGATATAAACCCTGCCTCCCTGCCTGCCTGTATACAGCTCTATTAGTCCTCAGAAGGACTGTTGTGGTAATTATATTGTCAGCCCTGCGCCTACACTAGCTGAAAGGCCACAAATCTGTCTCTCAATCAGCAGCACCTCTCCCTACACTGACTGTCTGTGGAGCAGAGTGATGAGCACAGCGCGGTCAGGTCTTATAAAGACCTGATGACGCTGTGCGGCTAGCAAATCACTGTAATGCCACAACCAAAATGGCTGTGACATTACAGTGTCTGTCAGCCAATCCCTACATGTGGGCTGGCTCTGTAAAGAGCGCCAACATGCAGGGTAGTGGACCCCATAGCAAGAGTATCGCGAGATTACTCGGTACTCGCCGAGTACCCCGAGTACTGAGATATTCGAGTGAGTACCGAGTAGGGACAAGCATACTCTCTCATCCGTAGTCTGGTCACCACAGAGATGCTGCACCCTATCCATAGGTGGGGTATCCCACTCCCAGGTAAGATGGAGATACAATACGGAGGCAAACACACACCTTGCACCCATCACCCATCCTAACTCCAGGCCAGGGGATGAAGGGTGGAAGAAACTCTATCTGAGCAGACCCCATCACTAGGAGTTGGAGAGCAGACAGAGAAAGATTAAGTTCTAGAGGATCTCTGGCACTGTGAAGAAGTGGGGACCAGTGGGTAGATTGCACAGGGAACCTAGGCCAGCGTGAACCCCAAATTCATCCCGACTTCCAGTCGTGGTGGAGGAACTGGTTGCAAGATGGGACTGGCCCCAATATGGCAAGAATACTGCAAGTTTGAGCCAGAAAACTGGGGGTCACTGAAATTTATGTGCAGTGGCCATCTACCGTGGACAATTTCAGGCACAGTTGCTAGGCCTAGAGTCAAGATGACGTGCTGGCCATCGCTCGAAAGGTTTGCAGCCACCTGCTTGGGATCCTGTAGCATGAAGGCGCAAGGCAGGAGTAGAGGAAGATAAAAGCAGAAATGGCAACCTGGAAAGGCATAAAAGAGGGTGCCTCGGTGGAGTGGTCTTGGACTGCCTGGGAGTTGACCGGACCGCTGACCCGAAGGACGCAGTGCCCCAGCTGAGCTAGTACCTTTGAGAATTGTGAGTAAAGGTGAAAGAACTACACTCTTGGTGTCCTTCTGCTTATTTCCCGCGATCTCTTTGCTGCAGTCCTGCACTCCGCACCCTGCATTTCTCGCCACCATCCTCCCTATAACCTTCCTAAACCCCTGGGGGCCTGCTTCACCTGTGGGAAGTGTTCCATCTGAGCTGCTTCACCACAAATTCCCCAGGGTTCATACAGCAACGCTGGTTGTCCCTGACCAGGCACAACAGGTGGCGTCACGTAAAGACTACATATCTCCTGTAAATACCCCCTTCATCTGCTCGGCCAGGGCCACAGAGCTGGGCCACTGCCATTGTGACCTCCCTGAAAGACTGCCAGCCCAGCTACCAAGTATCCCAGGCCCTTACAGCCGCTGCACATCCATTGCAATACATTAGACATGTCAGTGTGACCCTGGAATTACGCCTTTTAAACCATGCTCTTGGGGTGGTCTAACAGGACACCATAACTGCTAGACCTGGAGGTTGTCATTGTTTGAACTCCAGCTGTCATGACAATGATCGCATCACAGGGGTCCCACTCATGAAAGAGAAGGAGCCCTCTTTCTAAATGCTACAGTAGCTATTGATTGCAGCATTGAGAGGGTTAAACAGCCAGGAGTGTGCGTATGTAGACACAGCATTTTATTTTTCAGGCAGATCCGCTCAGTATTCCACCTGTGAGACAGTGCGGGGGATCATATGCGAGGGGCGCTATGTTTCCCCCAGAATGCGCACTGTCACGTATTGAGCCCGGTATAGGGTGTGAGAGAAAGGGACGGTCCGCTCCCTCCGCTCCGGGTCTTGCAAGGTCCCGGAAGTAGACACGGAGTTAAAAGCCTGGTCAGGAGGCAGGGCGGGGTTCCCTGTACACAGAATTGTGCCTTAGCTGCAGGAGCAGCAGAGATATACACAGGAGAGGTCTAGAGTTCCAGAGGACCGTGTGCTAGACTAACACGGCCTAGCCCAGGAGGGCTGGGAGCTCGGCGTGACCTATAACGGAGGCCTTTGGCCTGAAGGACCCGGGGTACGTTATATGAACTGTGTCTTGTGTACCCGGCTGCGACCCGGATTCCGGCTGACTGTGCCATCGCAGTGTGTACCAGCAATAAACACCGGGTCCTGTTTGAACCACTACCGGGCTCTACGTGTTTCCTGACTTGCAATCCAGGCGCTGCCCCACATATGGTGGAGAATGCGGGCAAGCAGGCCGGCCCGGTGAAAGTGACTGTTTCATGAGGCCAATGAGCGGCGCCTAAAGTGAGAGGAGCAGCCGTCAGAATAGCCGCCAGTCTTGCGGGGTGCCCGGCACTGTATGTCCATACTTAAGCCAGCCACGCTACAGTTCAGGCCTGCCGCTGATATGGAGGAAATCCTAAGGCAGCTGGTACTTACCCAGCAGCGGCAGCAAGAGCAGCAGGAGCAACAGCAGAAGACGAATGAACTGCTCCTGCAGCACATCGTGGCCCTACGAGACCCGCCAGCAGTGCCTTCCCCGGAACGGCGTGAGGCCCGGGACCGGGTCCGGTCGGCCCTGCGGAAGCTGAGTCCGGAAGACGACGTAGAAGCCTTCCTCACCGTCTACGAGCGCACTGCAGAGCGAGAAGGCCTCCCGCCGGCTCAGTGGGCTGAAGTCGTCGCGCCATTCTTGATCGGCGACGCCCAGAAGGCCTACACCGACCTCAGTTGGGAGGATGCCCAGGACTACGCCAAACTCAAAGGTGAGATCCTTGCGAGACTGGGGGTCAATACTTATGTCCGAGCCCAACGGGTGTTTTCCTGGTCCTATGTGGAGTCCAAGCCGGCTCGCTCCCAGGCGTATGACTTATTGCAGTTGGTGAAACGGTGGCTCCAGCCTGAGAGCTTAACTCCGGGACAGATGGTGGAAAGGGTGGTGGTCGACCGGCTGGTTCGGACTCTGCCGGTTGCGATACAGCGTTGGGTGGGGCAAGGGGACCCGGGTACCTTGGACCAGGTGGTTAGCTTGATAGAGCGATATACAGCCACCCAGGAGTTCATACGGGACTCTGCCCCACTGCGGCAGTTACGCCGGCCTCCGGAGACGGGTAGAGGTATTCGTTCATCTACAGGGGACTCTCCTAAAAACGTACCCGCTGAGAGGATACCCCAGAATGGGGCTGGCAGGAAACCAGGCTCCCCGAGAAGGAGCTTCCGACCCGGCGCTGCCACCGCTACGTGGTGCTGGCGGTGCAAAGGACCGGGACATGTGGCTGCCTACTGCCCCCTAACAGTGGAACCCATGGACTGCGGGTTCACACGCCGGCTCTCGATGTATGCCAGCCCCGTGTTCACCGCAGAAGGAGTGGTTCCCCTAACGGCACCACATCTGTGCCCGGTGCTCGTTAATGGACACAGAGCAGAAGCTCTCTTGGACTCTGGCAGTTTGGTGACGCTGGTTCGTGCGTCCTTAATCCCCGGGTTGCAACTCACTGGGGGATTGGTAGGGGTCCGGTGTATTCACGGGGACCTACGCGAGTATCCGACCGCGGAAGTGACTCTATCCACTCCCTGTGGAGAGGTGACTCACGTGGTCGGAGTGGTAAACTCTCTACCCTACGGGACGGTGCTGGGAAGAGACTTACCGTTGTTTTGGTCCTTATGGGGAAGGAAGAGTAACCCTTCTCTGAGGCCAGGGAATCCGGGTGCTGAGCCCGACGACCCTGAGACCGGGACACCTGTCGTAGGGCTCGCCAACATAGGGCTAGAGTGTCACCCCGATAGGTTCCCGCTAGACGTATTGGCAGGGGAGGTCGAGGAGACCCCACCGCTTCCAGAGTTGGAAGTATCCCGGGGAGCGTTTGGGACAGCCCAGCTACAGGATCCCACACTGACCCGGGCCCGAGAAAGGGTAACCGAAATAAACGGGGTAGCTCAGCATCCGGGGGCAGAGAACGTATTTCCACGCATGGTGCTTAACCAAGAGTTACTCTATAGGGTGGACAAAATCCGGGATGAGGTCGTGGACCAACTGGTAGTACCGCAGCCACACCGCCGGGCGGTCCTAGAGATGGCCCACTCCCACCTGCTAGGGGGCCACCTTGGGGCTAAAAAAACGCAAGAACGCATCTTGCGGAGGTTCTTCTGGCCGGGCGTGTATGCGGATGTCCAGAGGTACTGTGACTCTTGCCCGGAATGTCAGCTGACCACACCCATTGCCACCTTCCGTAGTCCATTGGTACCTCTACCAGTTATAGAGGAACCTTTTGAACGGATCGCAATGGATTTGGTGGGGCCTATAGTGAAATCAGCCCGAGGCCACCAACACATACTCGTGGTTGTCGACTACGCCACCCGGTACCCGGAGGCGATTCCGTTACGACACCCCACGGCGAAACTGATTGCCCGGGAGCTGTTTGCCATGTTCTGTCGCCTAGGACTACCTAAGGAAATCCTCACAGATCAGGGGACTCCTTTTATGTCCAAAGTGACCCGGGAACTGTGTAAATTGCTCAACATAAAACAGCTGCGCACCTCGGTGTATCATCCCCAGACAGACGGGTTAGTTGAGCGGTTTAACAAAACCCTGAAGTCCATGCTAAAAAAGGTGGTAGCAAAGGACGGAAAGGATTGGGACATGTTATTGCCCTATCTAATGTTCGCCATCCGGGAGGTACCACAGTCGTCTACGGGGTTTTCCCCCTTTGAACTGTTGTACGGCCGGCATCCTAGAGGGCTATTGGATGTTGCCAAAGAGACGTGGGAACAGGAACCCACTCCCTATAGGAGCGTGATCGACCACGTGGCGAAAATGCAGGACCGGATCACAGCGGTCCGGCCGATTGTAAAAGAGCACCTCATGGATGCCCAAGGTGCTCAAAGCCGCAGGTATAATACACGGGCCACCGTTAGGACCTTTGAGGTGGGGGACCGGGTATTGGTCTTAGTGCCCACCACGGAAAGCAAATTATTGGCCAAATGGCAAGGGCCCTATGAAATCCGGGAAAAAGTAGGGGAGGTGAATTACAAGGTATACCAGCCCGGGAAAAGGAAACCCGTGCAGCTATACCACGTAAATTTGCTTAAAGCGTGGAAAGACCGGGAGTGCCTGATCACGGAGGCATCCGATGTACCCGGGGACCCTTCCCCTTCGGCCCCAAGGGATGCCGAAGGGGTACGAATAAGCGACACCCTCACTAAGGCCCAACGACGGGAGGCTCGAAAGTTGGTACAGCAGAATCCCGATGTGTTCTCTGACCTGCCCGGGCGCACTTCGGTCATTCAGCATGACATTGTCACTGAGCCCCGGGTAAAAGTGCGAGTGAAACCGTACCGGGTACCCGAGGCCAGACGGCAAGCCATCGCGGCCGAAGTTAAACACATGCTTAAGCTAGGGGTGATAGAAGAATCCCGGAGCGAATGGGCTAGTCCCATCGTGCTCATTCCAAAGCCGGACGGATCGTTGCGTTTCTGCAACGATTTCCGGAAGCTGAACGAGGTATCCAAGTTTGATTTATATCCCATGCCCCGGGTGGACGAGCTGATTGAAAGACTGGGGCAAGCCCAGTACTTCACAACGCTCGATCTGACAAAAGGGTACTGGCAGGTGCCGCTAACAAAGGCGGCCAAGGAAAAAACCGCCTTTGTTACTCCGGAAGGTCTCTATCACTACGTCGTGTTGCCGTTTGGGTTGCATGGAGCCCCGGCCACATTCCAGCGGCTCATGGACATAGTGTTAGAACCTCATCGGAAGTACGCGTCCGCCTACCTAGATGACATTATCATCTTTAGTCCAGATTGGCATACCCACTTATCCCAGGTTCAGGCCGTGGTGGATTCTCTCAGGACAGCGGGCCTGACGGCAAATCCAAAAAAATGTGCCATGGGGCTCGAGGAGGCCCGGTACCTGGGGTATGTGATTGGGCGAGGGGTTATCAAACCCCAAATAAACAAAATCGAGGCCATTCAAAATTGGCCCCGACCGGTGTCTACCAAACAGGTGAGGGCGTTCCTCGGCATAGTTGGGTACTACCGACGCTTCATACCCAACTTTGCTGGGCGAACGGCGGCCCTGTCCGACCTGTTAAAAGGGAAGAAAACAGCGTTGGTGCGTTGGAATCCCCAAGCAGAGGCAACCTTTCAGTCCATGAAGTTGGCCTTGTGCGGACAGCCCGTCCTCATCAGTCCTGACTTCAAACGCGCCTTCGTTGTACAAACAGACGCCTCGGAGGTGGGGCTGGGGGCTGTGCTGTCGCAGGAATTGGACGGAATCGAGCATCCGGTCACTTACTTGAGCCGGAAATTGTCCCCGGCGGAAAAGAATTATAGCGTAGTGGAGAAGGAGTGCTTGGCCGTTAAATGGGCCTTGGAGTCCCTACGTTATTATTTGCTCGGGCGACAGTTCCGGTTAGTTACGGATCACGCTCCCTTGGTCTGGATGCGAAATGCCAAGGAACGGAACGCTCGGGTCACCCGGTGGTTCCTGTCCCTCCAAAACTTCAATTTTACGGTGGAGCATCGGGCTGGCAAGTTGCAGGGTAATGCGGATGCCCTGTCCCGGGCACCCTGTTTGATGGCTGGGGTTCAACCCCACAAGTTTGAACCGAGGGGGGGGGTGTGTGAGACAGTGCGGGGGATCATATGCGAGGGGCGCTATGTTTCCCCCAGAATGCGCACTGTCACGTATTGAGCCCGGTATAGGGTGTGAGAGAAAGGGACGGTCCGCTCCCTCCGCTCCGGGTCTTGCAAGGTCCCGGAAGTAGACACGGAGTTAAAAGCCTGGTCAGGAGGCAGGGCGGGGTTCCCTGTACACAGAATTGTGCCTTAGCTGCAGGAGCAGCAGAGATATACACAGGAGAGGTCTAGAGTTCCAGAGGACCGTGTGCTAGACTAACACGGCCTAGCCCAGGAGGGCTGGGAGCTCGGCGTGACCTATAACGGAGGCCTTTGGCCTGAAGGACCCGGGGTACGTTATATGAACTGTGTCTTGTGTACCCGGCTGCGACCCGGATTCCGGCTGACTGTGCCATCGCTGTGTGTACCAGCAATAAACACCGGGTCCTGTTTGAACCACTACCGGGCTCTACGTGTTTCCTGACTTGCAATCCAGGCGCTGCCCCACACACCTAAAAAAGCAACAAATACCGTAATTGCTAAAAGGAATGAACTCCTGCACAGCAATGTAAAAATGAATTGCTGTTCATGTGTTAAGTCTTTTGAGGTCTTCTTTTTTAACTGTGTGTCCTATCTTTTATCTGAACTCCAGCAGTCAGGGGGTTCACAGACATCAGTGCCCGTAGCCTTCAGATAGTAGTGAAGACCTACACATGAGACTAAAGTTGGCTAAACCTGTGAGGAGCGTCTAATGTGTATGGGGGCTCTAACTGATAATTGGTCAAGTGATATAATGGTGGGTTTACACGCTTCAATATCGTTCCGATATCGCAGTTCAATGGCGCGGGAGCGCGCAATTAGTGCACGTTTCTCCCGCATCGCATTGGATGTTTACACGCTGCGATATAGGAATACAACGTCCGTGCGATGTCTACGCCTCCCAACCCAGGATCGCACACTTAACATGGGAGTGAATGGGTGACGTTTCAAATCGCATCGTAGTTGGGCTGTCACACAGCACGATCCGACTTCAATCGCTATGCAATATCGGAGCATTGAATAGCACGCTCATTCAATCCCCGATATCGCATTGACATCGTTCCTGCATCGTATTGGACGTTCACACCATACAATGCAGGCACGATCTCGGGTCCAACGATTGAACCACGTGACTTTTCATTGAAATTGGACTACGATATCGCAACGTGTAAACCCGCCATAAGGATCCAGCATGTTCTATTACAGGCTGTAAATCCTTTTGTCCACTAAGTGATAAGCTGCAGCCAGAGACGTCTAAGACTCCTATCACATCAGCGGTCCTGTCCGGATTCGGCTGATCCGGCAGATTTACCGCATCTGCCGCCTAATGGCCGACTTGCGGTGCACTTGCAGCAAGCCCCCATTCATTCTCTAAGGTGCTTGTGGCAATTGCGGTTAGCAGCTGTTTTTTTTTGCCGTAGTAAGTGCCAGATCATGCAGAACCGCAAGCCCCATAGACAAGGCATCGGGCTTACCGGATAGGTGTCGCAAGTCGGCCGTTTGGCAGCAGATCCAATGCCATGTGTTGGATCGGCTGGAAACATCAGCAAACCGCTGATGTGAAAGGGACCTAACAGCAACTTCCATACAGTATACGGGAACACTGGGAAGAATGAGTGCTCCTGTATATGGGAGAGACGAGCAAGCTCGCTGCCGGCTGAGTGATTGGACACCTATCTATAGCGCTTGGGGGCTTTAGTCAATTGTTTAGCTGACATTCAGCTGTATTTTTAGTCAAGCACACTTGCCCTATCATGTTTTAGGATCAAGTCTGTTAAGTTAAAGATTACAACATCCACATGACTACATCACCAGAACCACCGGCAATACAATAATACCTCACCAGAACCACTGTCAATACAATAATACCTCACCAGAACCATTGCCAATACAGTAATACATCACGAAAACCAGTCAATACATCACCAGAACCCCCATCAATGCAATAATATCTCATCACTATAAACCCTGTCAGTACATCACCAGAACCACCGGCAATACAATAATACATTATCAGAACCACCGTCTATGCATCACCAGAACAGTACATTCCCTATATAAATGTGAATGCAGATTAAATGACCCAAACTGCTTATCCTCCTTCCACATGTCCCATACTGCTCATCCTCCTCCCACATGTCCCATACTGTTCACCCCCATATGTTCCATGCAGCTCATCCTCACCCCCATTTCCCTGAATCCTATGTTGCCTATCCTCCCCCCCCATACGTCTCATGCAGCTCATCCTTCCCCCATCCCCATCCCCATCCCACATTCCATATAGCCTCTCCCCTCCCTTGTTCCACACAGCCTCTGCCCTCTCATGTTCCACGCAGGCTCTCCCCTGCCATGTTCCATGCAGCCTCTCCCCTCCCATGTTCTACATAGCCTCTCCCCCATCATTGTAGCCTCTCTCCCCATGTTCCATGTAGCTTCTCCCCCATCCTTGCAGCTTCGCCCCCCACGTTCCATGTAGCTTCTCCTCCCCATCCATCCATGTACCTTCTCCCTCTATCCCCCATCAATGCATGTACCTTCTCCCCCATCCACCGAACCATCCATGTACCTTCTCGCTCATCCATCGATCTTCTCCCCCCTTTTCCATGCCACCCTCATCCATCCATCTTCTCTCCCCTTTTCCATGCCGCCCCACATCCATCCAGCTATGCCCCCCTTTACCATGCCGCCCCCCATTCATCCATCCCATTCTCCCCCCTCTTCTAGGCTGCCCCATCTATCCATCCATCCATTGTCCCCCAGGTTGCTATCTTTGGCTGTAATAGCACCTTACCTGACTCCACACTACTGATCCCAGATCCCAGCAGCTTCTTCCTTTGCCGCTCCTGGTCTCCTGCTCACCGTCAGCAGCCAGCACCCGGCGGCAGATGCCAGCACCCAAATTAGGTGGCACCAGGCAGCACCCAACACTAGGCAGCACCAAACGGCAGCCGCCAGCACCTGTCAGCCGGCACCAGGCAGTAGCTGCCATCAGCCGGCACCAGGCGGCAGCTGCGAGTACCCGACAGCCGGAGCCAGGCGGCACCCGGCAGCCGCTTGTACCCGGGAGCCAGCACCTGGCAGCCACCAGCAGCCGGCACCAGGTGGCAGCCACCAACAGCCGGCACCATGTGGCAGCCACCAACAGCCGGCACCAGGTGGTAGCCGCCAGCAGCCGGCTTCAGGTGGCACCAGGTGGCAGCCACTAACAGCCGGCACCAGGTGGTAGCCGCCTGCAGCCAGCATCAGTTGGCAGCCACCAGAACCCGGCAGCTGGCACCAGGTGGCAGCCACCACTACCTGTCAGCCAGCACCAGGTGGCAGCCGCCAGCACCCGGCAGCCAGCACCAGGTGGCAGCCGCTAGCACCCGGCAGTAGGTGGCAGCCAGCGGCAGCTGGTCCCAGGTGGTGGCCACCAGCACCCTGCAGCCAGCACCAGATGGCAACCGCCAGCAGCCACCAGCACCAGGCAACAGGTGGCAGCCGCCGGCACCAGGTGGCAGCTGCCAGCACCCGACAGCCGGCACCAGGTGGCAGCCACCAGCACCCATCAGCCGGCACCAGGTGGCAGCCACCAGCACCCAGCACCAGGTGGCAGCCACCAGCACCCGGCACCAGGTGGCAGCCACCAGCACCCGGCAGCTGCCACCACCTGGGAGCCGTGCCAGGCAGTAGCCGCCACCACCCAGTAGCCAGCAACGGCCAGCACCCGGGAGGCGCCGGCACCCAGCAATGTGCTGCCCGGCAGCACAGGAATTTCAAAATTCCCTCCTCCTTACTCCTCCGACCTCGTCCCTTCAGTGACCTGTGATCTGAGATGCAGCGGCAGCAGGGCGGGGCAGGCCGAATGACTGAGGTGGGGGGGGGCGGGCTGGCCAAAAAAAGAAAAGAAAAAAAAATTCCGGGGCCCAAGGCACATGCCCTCAAGTGCCTAAGGGCAAATATGGCCCTGAGTGGTGTGTGCGTCTGCTCTGGCTGTGACAGCCAGAGCATGGATATCACCTAAGCCAAGATCCCAGTGGCGATCCTGCGTGCACAGCTTCTGTGCCTGCTTAATTACCATGATGTTCCTGTAAGTTAATTAGCAGAAATGCACTGCAAAATTGGACATTCCTGTTTGTCCAGTGTCAGGAAGTGATTAAACCTGAAAATATATTGTAGAAATTGTAAACATGCGACGTTTACTCCTCTTGATATCTAAAAAAAAAAAGAAAAACAGAATTGAGCAGATACGCTAAAATAAGTAAATAAATAAATTAGAATAGTTCATGAAAATAAAAATAGATTAATTGCAATGGTGTATCGCCCATAGCGGCCGACCACAAAGCCACTATGGGGCCCCTGAGCCAAGGGGGCCTGACACAGCTTGACACAAACCCCTCCCCCTATCTGCAGGGCTGGCATGTGGGGCATGCAGACTGGCCAGCCACCCAGGGTCCCCACCCTCCGAGGGGCACCCAGTGTGCCAGTGAAACGACAGTGATAGTACAGAACTTGTATTATTTACATACGTTCTGTATCAATTTCAGGACCTTTGGTGACATAACAGTCATGAGACTCACCAAAGATCCTGCACTACACGAGTTCCAGATCTGCACAGTATGCAGTGTACAGGACCTGGACACCCTGCCTCTCTCTTGGCAGGACTGAGGTACAAGAGAGGAGCGGCGCACTCCTCAGCCCCAGTACTGACATGCTGCAGGTGTCAACACATTGCCACAGGGGGAGGGCTGAAAAAGGAAGAGGACAGCATTGAACACAGGACTATAGAGGCTGCATTATGCTATATGGAGGACAGGACTATAGAGGCTGCATTATGCTCTATGAAGGACAGGACTATAGAGGCTAAATTATGCTCAGTGAAGACAGGGCTATAGAGGCAACATTATGCTATATGGAGAATAGGACTATAGAGACAACATTATGCTCTATGGAGGATTATAGAGGCTGCATTATACTCTCGGAAGGATTATAGAGGCTACATTATGATCTATGGAGGATTATAGAGCCTACTGTCATGCCCAATGCTGCAGGACCAACCTCCCCTGGGCTAGGAGTTTGGAGCCCATCACACAACCCTGTGCACCCTGACTGCCCTATGGTCACCGTTGGGTTGGTCTCCACTAAGCAGGAAGATCGATGCCCATCACATGGCCCTGCTTATAGTCACTCCCAAGTTACTTACAAAGCTGTCGATCATGCGCCACCTGCCAGCACTCTGTCATCCTCCTCCTGAGGTCTGCGTCTTTCCTGCTGAGCACTCAGGAGCATGCTTAGGTCATGTGCCCCGCCCACTCACTCCTCATAAAGGGCCAGTACATCTGTTCTTATTTCACTTCTAATCACCTCTTAGCCTATCACTGAGTGACTACTTCTATTTAAGGCACCTTCCCCTTAAGGGAGGTGCCTGAGCAATGTTGCCTGTTCCTATTTGCGTTGCTTTCCCTCAGGTCCCTGTCCTGTTCCCTGCCTAAGCACTTGTCTTTGGTAATACCTGTTTACCTATACTTCTTTTTATTTAAATGTTCTTTTATTGAATATGAATCTGCAAAATTTAACAGGTAACTTCTCAAGATTACAAAATAGCTTAACGATAAGCAAGTATCAGGAAAGAGATAGATAGTATAATTGTCAACCACCAGCTCAATGGGTAGGAACATGGCTGAAAGGTATGGGATGTCAGCAGAAGTTTTTCCGTACACGGTTAGGGTTCAAGGCAGAGACGTAACCGGAATTTAAGTTAACCATTCGATGTGCAGGATGTAACTGCTCAAAGGCACAATAACAGCCCGTGATTGACAGCTAAGGCATCATAATTCAAGATGGTTTGGGGGTATTAGTTGATAAAGGAAAAATTAGAGAAGGAATGATAGAGGAGGTGAAAAAAAAGGTTAAGAGAAAATGGAGTCAGTGCGTGGGAGGCTAAAAAGGAATCACTAGACAAGATGATTTGCAAGTGTGGGGTGCATGCTTTGCCACCTATACGGTGAGTTTATTTTAACCATATCAGGGTAATGTGGTCTCTCATAAGTCAGTGATGGCTAAAGTAAATCCTGGTGTAGATCTTTAATGAAGCCACGGTGACCAAGTTTTTTTCGAATAAAATATATAACCCTTGTGAGATCGCCGCAATCTCAGCAGTACGATATCTCAAATCTATTTCCTGAGGACCTCCTGTTTTGAGGGTACTTGAGTAGAATTCCATAGAGTAGAGACTAATATTCTGCCTGCTGCTAGAATGTTGCCGGACAGTCTAGATGCCAAAGCTTCTTTGCCCCACATCGGTAGATTGAGAAGTGCATTTTGCAGTAGAAGATTTGTTTCTCGATCTAGGACCTCTAAGATATTGAGTAACACATCTTCCCAATACGGTTTTATTTTAGGGCAGAGCCACCAGATATGAAAGTAGGTTCCAGCCTCAGTATTACATTTCCAACACAATTCAGTGGTAGAAGGGTGCCATTTGTTCAATTGTATCGGGATGTTTACCTGTACTTCTTGTCTATCCTAGAGCCTGCTACGTATGCCTGAGTACCTACTCGCCTGTATGCTACATGTCCTACCTGCGGTGCACCTGCTACCATGTTTCGGAGCTCACTATATCAGTACTTGCCAGTCCCTATGTTAACTATGTCCACTGTGCCTATTCCATTTGCCAGGGTGCCATTTCTCCAGTATCGGCATCTCGACTCCAGGACTACCTCTCAGTTGCCTCACTGCTTTCAGCTTCATGCCCTGACTGTATTGGTGAGTTTTCTCATTAAATACTTTGCTTTAAATGTACTGGCATCTCAGCTTGTTTCTACCTACGGGTCAGCCTCCACTTCAAGTGGGTCTAATGGGTCCACATCTCCACTCCCACACCTCCATGTGCCTAACAGCTACATTATACTCCATGGAGGATTATAGAAGATACATTATGCTCTGTGGAGGATTATAGAAATTACATTATGCTCTGTGGAGGATTATAGAGGCTACATTATGCTCTATAGAGGATAGTAGAGGCTACATTATGCTATATGGAGGATTATAGAGACTACATTTTCCTCTATGGAAGATTATAGAGTCTACAATATACTATATGGAGGATTATAGAGGCTATGTTATAATATATGAATGACTATAGAGGCTGCATTATGCTAGAGAATTATAGACACTACATTATGCTATAGAGTCTACATTATGCTATACAGAGGATTATAGAGGCTAATTTATACTATATGGAGGATTATAGAGGCTGCATTATGCTATATGGAGGATTATAGAGGCTGCACATTACTATTTGGAGGATTATAGAGGCTACTTTATACTATATGTAGGATTGTAGATGTTGCATTATGCTATATGAAGGATTATAGATGCTGCATCACACCATATTGAGGACTATAGAAGCTACATAATATTATATAGATGATGAATTTTAATATACTAGTTGTAGAGGCTGGGCATAGTAACTAACTGTTCTTAGAACAAAATAGAATGATTATTTTGCACATCAGTGTCACAAAAGTAAATGGAAATGCCTCTAGCTCCTCTCCCTCTATAAAATGTTGTCTGGTTCTGCATCTAGCTCTTCTCCCTTCATATAATGTTGTCTGTCTCTGTCTCTAGATCCTCCTGTGGCGCCCCGCAACGAGTGCGTCACAGGAAGGTATTGCATCCCTGACAGAAGATGATTACATCTCAGTGATGACATTGTTAAACCCAGAGCTCCATACACCACACAACACACTAGAGGTAGAGGGCCAATCAGGTCCTGGAGGGAGGATTGTAAGGTGTAGAGTGTGAGGGAAGTGAGAACAGCAAGTGAGTCCGTGGGAAGGAAGGAGAAGAAGGAGCAGGCTCTGCACAGTTCCGTGCAGCCTGAAACCAAACTTACCAGCTGGGCACCATTAAGCGGTGACCCAGACCGGGACACGGGCAGCTACCAAACGGGCTCAAACATACCCGTGCCCAAACCACCGGATCACCGATTCTGAGGCGAGCAGACGTCCATCGCTGCTCTGCAAACTGGAGTGAAGGAACCGCTCTTAGGAGCCCCTCACTACAGCCGCAACCAAGTTATCTTGCCAGCAGGGGCCCGCCACTGGGAAACAGGACTTTAAGCAGAATATACTTAAGGACCAGATCAGAAGTCTCCCTAGCACCCTGAACTGGTATACTAAGGCGACACCGGCAACCAAGATAGAAAGGTTAGCCAAAGGATGAACATCGTGGAGCTCTGAACTAACACCAGTCATTGCTGGGATCACCCGGTCCGTTACCTCACCAGACTGTATACCGTGTATCACATCAACCGTTACAGTAAAGACCCGTTACAGAGGAACCTGGTGTCCGTGCTTTCCTTCAGAACTGTTATTAACTCTGAGTACTCAGAACAACTGAGCTGCCATAATCCAGCAAGCGCAGCTCCTGGCCCCGGGGACCCCTTGCTCATCTTGTGGGGAGCATCCCATCAAGCTGCCGCACATCCCCCGGAGGCCCAAACAGCGCCGATGCTTTCACCGGACTCCCACAGGTGGCGTCACAACAACAACAATTATCCCCATCCGTTTATCCCCTTTTGATCAGACCACCGGGCCCCACAACCTCAGTTGCGGAACCGTGACGAGGGAAGCTACACCTGAGACCTGAGAACCCGGCAACGGTGAGTCAGAATTTGGCGATCATGAACAGGATATGAACAGGCCCGTTTCCAACGGGTATTGTGTGCCTACAGAGCTTTATTTGGCCAAAAAGAACTTTTTCCCGCCTTTTTCAACTGGGCCAAGATGGCGACCAACATGGCGGATCCCGCCATGTGAAACACAATATGCTGACCCAGGGGTGTGCCTCCACCCCTCTTCGTGGGAGGGCCATGGCAGAGGCGCCAAAACTCTTGTCCGCCCCGATTGCTGGAAACACCAAGGGGGCGGGCCAAAGACTAAACCACTACTGCCGGAAACTGAAAATGGTGGCAGGAATGGCGCAACGCAACGGAGGTCTGGTAACCAGTGAGAACCCGCCAGTCGAGATGCAGCCCATCATCACCGATACAGAACCCGGGGCAGAACGAGATGACCCTGAGGCCCTACCTGATGACAGCGGCAGCCAGACCAGAGCGGAGTCCAAGGAAGCCGAGGAGCCGTCCAGCCAGCCGCACGGACCAGCCAGACGGGTCGGTGTAACCGCAATCACAGGTGAGCGGATCTATGCACCAGCTCCAGAGCACCCAGACCGGGACTTGTATCTTACTTACTGTACGAGTTATGAGAGACACGTGGGGCCCCCTGGATGGTGTGCCCTTCGTGCATGCAAGTATAATGAGTAAATTGCAGCATCCTGGTCCTGTATATAGTTATAAAATGTGAAATGCTTTTTCTTATGCAAAACCCATAGACTTTTATCAGGACCTTTTGCTAAGAACTGTTTCATAACGTTAGAAGACAATGTGCCTCCCGGACGGGAAGAAAAACAAGCTTGCGTAACTGTTATTATCAAAAATGTTTATTTTCTTTTATGTTTGCCAAAAATATAAAAACTTTCTCTGTACTGTTCGGGTTTCGTAACACTTGGGGACAAGTGTAATTTCCCATAAGGGAGTGTGGCGCCCCGCAACGAGTGCGTCACAGGAAGGTATTGCTTCCCTGACAGAAGATGTAATATCTTCCATCTCAGTGATGACATGGTTAAACCCAGAGCTCCATACACCACACAACACACTAGTGAAAAAGAAAGAGACCATAGATGTTTTTGTAACCCAGATAGAAGCACCTGATTGTCCACACTGGCAATTCAATAAATATAATTTATTAGGTAAATAGTGGTACAAACAGATACATTCATGCGGTGAAACCAGGACAGTGTGGGAAGAGGGAGGTGGGAGAGGGAGGCTAGGAGAGGCAAAAGGACAAAAAATAGTAACCTCATCCTGGTTGCAGAGGATAAAGTGCCGGTGCTCAAAAGGGGGGGGAGACAATCCAACAGCATTTGCTGTATGAACCTGTCACCTGACTATGTAGTTAGAACTACCGGCGAAACCATCTGAAACTTACCCATGGGTGTATGTAATAGGGGTCCAGTGCACTCCTGCCTCCGTCTCAGAGGCCCCGACACGTGTTTCGCATGGCTTTCTCAAGGGGCGAGTGGTGAGGAGGTGCTCAACAAACCTTGCTTATATGCGTATACCAACATCAGCTGCAGCTTGTCTGGCTGCATGACGCGCATCCCCGCCGGAAGCAACGCGGCGAGGGGGACACTCTTGGGTGCACAGTGGTCGGGAACGGAACTTCCCATGACGTCACATCCGTTGTGCATCCATAATAGAGGTCCCCGTCACCGCGAGCCTCCGGCGGTTCTGCGCGCATGCGCGCGCTGCCCGCCACCATTTTGGAAAAGGGCAAAAGAGCTCTTTTTTACCCCACTCCAATACTTGTGATATTTTGAGAGGATTTTTCATTATATACATAGGCAACAATAAAGGAACTAATAGCGATAATGGACAAAGATTGATAGAGGGGATTACCAACAGAGAGATGACATAGCCCGCAAAAAGGACATACATTATACCATAGGGTATATACAGAAAAAAGGGGGGGGGAGGGGGAGGAGCACAGGAGACGGTCTCAGTTTGAAAACAATATATAATCACATAGCATATCTCCACACTCCTTCTCCATATCCATTTGTGGTATATCAGCTCTCCATGCTTCTTATTGGTATCCCACGGTCCAAAATATATTGCCCAGTGAGGTCCATATCCAGGTTGTTGGTTAGTCACACACAAAGCCAGTTCAAAAACGAAGAGTGTAAAGCTAAAAATAGACAAATGAACGAAGAGCAAGTTAAAAAGCTGACTATCCTCAGAATGAGGTACAGAGTAGCCATGAAAAATTCTTAGTTAGCAAATATATATATACAGGATAAATCGGTCACAAAATGGCAATAGGAATCTAAAAAATGATGGCCACCAACGGGGGAACGAGACAGACCATGGACATGATCAGCGGAGAAACACACACACACCCCAAGTATACATGATATACTTAAGGCAGTAACCACTGCCGTCTGAAAACACAAAAGCACAGGGGATCTATATAGCACCAAAAAGCGTGTCTCAGGTTAAGTTATTGATAGACTAAAGAAAGGGGGCAAAGCTTAGCTTTTCGTTGAGGCCAGCAGGTGCCATTGTGCCTAAAGTCACAATCCACCTGCATTCTAGTTTCGCGAGTTCTTTACTCGCATCCCCCCCACGAATGCCTAAATTCAGCTTGTCAATCCCACAGACTCGAAGAGTCTTAGGATTACAGTCATGGAAATTTTTAAAATGTCGGGGGATTGTACGGAGGGTGGTAGTGTCCTCAACGTCTGCTGCCGCGATGATATCTCTTTCATGCTCCCTTATACGTCGCCTAAACTCACGGGTGGTGAGGCCCACATACGTGAGGCCGCACCCACACGTAGCATGATACACGACACAAGTGGTGCTGCAAGTGATATATTTCCTGATATCGAATTCCCTGCTACCATCATGATTTCCAAACTTTTTGGTGCGAAAAATGCTACTCCTGCAGGAAAGGCAGGAGCCACAGGGATAGCAGCCCACAAGTGGGCGCCCCGTATTAAACGGGGCAAGTGGTTTTTTTATGTAATGGCTGTGTACCAGTCTATCCCTGAGGCTCCTACCCCTCCTTGCTGTCATCAAAGGTCTCTCCGGGATGAGTGGGGCCAAAGATTGATCTGTTTTCAAGACACTCCAGTGACGTGCTAGAATACCCCTAACCTCTGGCCACTGGTTACAGTAGGTTGAGATAAATCTCAGGGCAGGGGGATTATCTGTGTTAGACACATTAGTGGGTTTATTAGCTAGGAGGTCACGGCGTAGTGTCTTTTTGGCCCGTTGGTAACCCGCTTTAACACTTCTCCTGCTATACCCTCGATTTATGAATCTCTCTCTCATCTCTGCCGCTCGTTCATCAAACATCCCCTCCTCAGAGCAAACACGCCGTAGCCTAAGAAATTGGCCCACGGGGATGGCCCTGATGGTAGAGGGTGTATGTGAAGAAGTCGCGTGCAGGAGGGAGTTCACGGCCGTGTCTTTTCTATATAGATCTGTTATGACCTCGCCATTATCCCGGACCTTGACTTTTTATGAGCACCTCCTCACCACTCGCCCCTTGAGAAAGCCACGCGAAACACGTGTCGGGGCCTCTGAGACGGAGGCAGGAGTGCACTGGACCCCTATTACATACACCCATGGGTAAGTTTCAGATGGTTTCGCCGGTAGTTCTAACTACATAGTCAGGTGACAGGTTCATACAGCAAATGATTGTCTCCCCCCCTTTTGAGCACCGGCACTTTATCCTCTGCAACCAGGGTGAGGTTACTATTTTTTGTCCTTTTGCCTCTCCTAGCCTCCCTCTCCCACCTCCCTCTTCCCACACTGTCCTGGTTTTACCGCATGAATGTATCTGTTTGTACCACTATTTACCTAATAAATTATATTTATTGAATTGCCAGTGTGGACAATCAGGTACTTCTATCTGGGTTACAAAAACATCTATGGTCTCTTTCTTTTTCAAATGTCTTCTTGATGTGTGCCCAGTACTATGACTGCTCCCGGCCCTTTATATATTTATCAACAACACACTAGTGGTAGAGGGCCAATCAGGTCCTGGAGGGAGGAGTCTAAGGTGTAGAGTGTGGGGGAAGTGAGAACAGCAAGTGAGTCCGTGGGAAGGAAGGAGAAGAAGGAGCAGGCTCTGCACAGTTCCGTGCAGCCTGAAACCAAACTTACCGGCTGGGCACCATTAAGCGGTGACCCAGACCGGGACACGGGCAGCTACCAAACGGGCTCAAACATACCCGTGCCCAAACCACTGGATCACCGGTTCCGAGGCGAGCAGACGTCCATCGCTGCTTTGCAAACCGGAGTGAAGGAACCGCTCTTAGGAGCCCCTCACTACAGCCGCAACCAAGTTGTCTTGCCAGCAGGGGCCCGCCACTGGGAAACAGGACCTTAAGCAGAATTCACTTAAGGACCCTATCAGAAGTCTCCCTAGCACCCTGAACTGGTATACTAAGGCGACACTGGCAACCAAGATTGAAAGGTTAGATAAAGGAGGAACACCGCAGAGCTCTGAACTAACACCAGTCATTGCTGGGACCACCCGGTCCGTTACCTCACCAGACTGTATACCGTGTATCACATCAACCGTTACAGTAAAGACCCGTTACAGAGGAACCTGGTGTCCGTGCTTTCCTTCAGAACTGTTATTAACTCTGAGTACTCAGAACAACTGAGCTGCCGTATTCCAGCAAATGCAGCTCCTTGCCCCGGGGACCCCTGCTCATCCTGTGGAGAGCATCCCATCAAGCTGCCGCACATCCCCCGGAGGCCCAAGCAGCGCCGGTGCATTCACCGGACTCCCACAGGTGGCGTCACGACAACAACAATTAACCCCATCTGTTTATTCCCTTTTGATCTGACCACCGGGCCCCACAGCCTCAGGTGAGAACCCGGCAACGGTGAGTCACTCCCCCTCCATAGAATGTTATCTAGATCTGTGTATAACTCCTCCCCCTACATAGAATGTATGATTCTGCCTCTAGCTCCTCCCCTCCATATAGTATATGAAGGACTATGGGGAGTGTTTTATAGTATATGGGGGTGCTTTAGAGTATATGGAGGGTTATGGGGAGTACTTTATAGTATATGGAGGGCATTGCCATATATGGGCATTATGACTATATATGGGCATTACCATATATGGGCATAGAGTGGACATATATATATGGCACTCCTGCAGCCAGGCCGCCACAAATGGTACTACCCTTATAAATATGTGTGAAATCATGCCTGGAGGTAAGTGGAGGACACTTTGCTGAGACTCCCAAATACACCCAACACATCTGAACTTCAGGCCAGGGAGAAGCAGGGTGGAAGAGACCCACCTTTAGGGCAGTGCCCACTTATTGGCTGGAAGGAGGTGTTAGGTTAGGGGTGGGTGGCAAGGAGGAGAGGTGTAGTTGAGTCTGGACAGCTTGGGCGATAGCATGGAGTGTGGAGTGAAGTGCTGGTCCAAGGGCCTGGAGAGACAAATCTGCTGCCAGCTGTTGAAGCTGGGCAGAAGATCTAGCTGCAAAAGGGTTACCAGCTCCAACTCAATCAGGGATAGATACTTCAGGACTGCTCATGAAACTGGAGGTCACTGGGCTTCAAGTAGAGTCACTCACCTTGTGGACCCTCCTGAGGCTAAAGGGGCTATATAGGGTCAGAGGACAAAAGACTGTCGCTTGCAGGACCCACAGCTACCTGCCAGGCAGGGAATGGAAACCTCAGACACTTAGGAGAGGAAAGGGGTAGCAAGTGTCAGAAAGGGAAAAGGCAACAGGAAGGCCATATACCCTGTGTCTCAGCAAGGTGGACTCCAACATTCTCTGAGCTGGCCAGGCTGCGCTTCTGGTGAACACTGTATCCTGGCTGGGTTGTAATTCTCAAGTACAAGTAAAGAGTTAGAATTATATAGATCATGTTTGATCGATCCTCTCTACATTATGCACCACTACCCTCTTCTTCCTCCTTCTCCCATCCACCTACTCCAATTTCCAAGAGACCCCTGCTCTGACTGAAGGGGGCTTACGACCTGGCTGCCTCACCACCTCCCCTTGGAAGCCCCATAGCAGCCCCTGGTGACCTATGGTCAGAACTCCAGGTGGCCTCACAAACTATTATCCCCTGTAAATACCCACTTTAACATGTCTGGCCAGGGCCACAACTTCTGGGGGCTGCCACTGTGACTCCTGAACTGTTTGTCCCGAATGGTCGAGTACCCCGGCCCTTACAGCCTGTGACACATACATTTATGCATACACTAAGCTTTATATATTAGCGTCATGTCACCTTCTTTCCTCTATTAGAAGTGGGGTGATTGGTACCAGTCATGCATCAATATCAGGCCTGGTTGTAGGGGTGGTCCGGATGAGGTCATCAGGCTGTGAGCTCCAGCCTATGAGAGGGAACCGCACCTTTCAAATACCTTGGGGTCTGTCCTGCAAGCTGCCAGATATATTCTTGGTTTTCGCAGCTATCTAGATTTGTGCTCTATTATATTGACTCTGATCTTGCCTGGATTTTGACTCTTCTACTGTTTGACGATTTTGTACTCTTGATGCCCTCCCGGTTTTGACGCTGCCTTCTGACTACGGTTTTGGATCCTGACTTTGTCTATTCCCTGACCCTTCCTGATGACCTCCCTGTTCTGGTCTGCTGTTAACCTATAGGCAGCTACCTCCTGGGCTCCACTGTAGTTCTAAATCCCTGTATAGGGGTAATGGGTCTCGAAGTTTCTTGGGGTGCTGCCTTACCAGCAGCTCAGCCTTTGCAGAGGACGGTTGTCACAATTATATTGCAGCCTCCATATAATATAATGTAGTCTGAATCTATTATATAGAGGACTTTGGGCAAGCATTATTCTATAAGGAAGGCAATGGGAGGTGCATTATACCATATGGAGATCTATGTGGGGACCATTACCTATTGGAAGTCTATGTGGGGCTATTATAATGCCCTTCACAAAGCCCTTCAAATATTATAATATTTGGATGAATATAAGTAAGCCTAGTTTATGGAGGCCTATTTGAGTACTATTATACTGTATGCAAGCAATTATACAATGTGAAAGTTTGTGTGGGATCCATCATACTGTATGGAGGGCAGTGTGGGGTAATTATACTGTGATGAGGTCTGTGTGGGGTCCATTATACTATGTGGAGGGATAGTAAGGGCCAGTACACTGTATGTAGGACCATTGTACTGCATGGAGGGGTGTGTGGGGGTCACAGTTAGGAATCATACTATGTTGGGGTCACCATTCATTGCCAGCATAGTTGAGGGGGCATACCATAGGGTCCTCATACTGAGTGTGTAGGTTACTATGTAGGAATTCATTGTAGGGGCATCATACAGTGCTTGGGGGGGCACTTTTGTTAATATCGTACTTTATGGCTGTAATGAAAGGGGGATCTAAGGGCTTCAATAGGAGCAAAATTACTTTGTAATGGCTGCAAAGTAGGGATGAGCGCAGGGCCGGCGTCAGCACCCGGTGCACCCGGGCAAGTGCCGGGGCCCTCCACAGCTCAGGGGTCCCTCTCACCATCAGGGACAGGCAGTCCTGATCGGAAGGGGCCCATTAGTGACAGAAAGCCCTGATGGCGGGGCCCCGCAGTAGAGTGCGGCTCGCACTGTAGCGATATGCGTCCACATGCGTCCACATGGCTAATTTGCATACGATGCAAATTAGCCATGTGGAGGCACAAGCAGGGCAGGGGCGCAGGTGGCAGTGTCCATTGATCCTCTGTGTGCTGCCTGTCATTTCCGGGTTCGGTAGAGCTCAGCTGACAGAGCGTCTGAGCTCCCCCTGACCCAGAAGTGCTGACTTTACTGCAGAGGTGCCGGGTGCAGTGTGAGGAGTTTCTCTCATCACATTGCCGGCATCTGCAGAGTGCACAGCACCGCTGAGGAGAGCGAGGGATCCTGGAGCAGGTAAGCGCCAGAGGGATGAAGAGAGCAGATAGCCTGGGGAGACACATGGAGGGGGTGGGAGAGCAGTATGAATCTGAAGGGGGGCCACATGAGGGGAGAGCATCACAGAAAAGTGCCACAAAGGGGGGAGAATCAGTATTAAAGGGGGGGTCCATATGAGGGGAGAGCATCACCAAAAAAGGTGCTACAGAGGGGAGGGAGCAGTATTAATGGGGGGGGGGGGCACATGAGAGAAGAGCATCACCAAAAAAGGTGCTACAGAGGGGGTGGAGAAGCAGCATTAATGGGGGGGCCCGCATGAGGGGAGAGCATCACAGAAAAGTGCCACAAAGGGGGGAGAAGCAGTTTTAATGGGGGTGTGCACATGAGGGGAGAGCATCACCAAAAAAAGTGCTACAAAGGGAGCAGAAGCAGTATTAATGGGGGGGGGCACTTGGGGGGAGAGCATTATGAAAAAATAAGCCACAAAGGGGATAGAAGCAGTATGGCATGGGGGGGGGGAAGTATAAATTGTGAGGGTCATATGGGGGGGGAGAAGCAGTATGAATCATGGGGGCACATGGGGGGAGAAGCAGTATAGAAATGGGGGAACACATATGAGGAAAAGCAGTATGAAATGTGGGGGCACATGGAGGGCTAAATATATTACATGGAGGATGTGCTGGGCTATATATATATATTACCTAGAGGTTGTGCCTGGCTATATATTTTATTTGGAGGTTGTGCCTGGCTAAATGTTTTATTTGGAGGCTGTGCCTGGCTATATATATTATTTGGAGGCTGTGCCTGGCTATATATACTTTTTGGAGGCTGTGCTGGGCTATATATATTTTATTTGGAAGCTACAACTGACTGGCACAGCCTCAAAATAATATATACAGCCCAGCAGCAGCCTCCAGATAATATATATAGCCCTGCACAGCCTCAATATTATATATACAGCCCATGCTGGAGCATTTATATTATATATACACAGCCCACGGCTTCCATCTTAATATTCATAAATCGTGGTATGTTTTAAAGGGGCCCACTGAGAGTGTTTCGCCCAGGGCCCATAAAAGCCTGGAGCCGGCCCTGGATGAGCGAGTACCATAATTTTCGTACTCGCTATACTCGCAACGAGTAGGTACTGGTACTCGCTACTCGTTGCGAGTATAGCGAGTACGAATACTTTCACAGTGTATCTATAGATACACTGCGAAAGTAGCATAAAAGTGAGTAAAAGTTGTTAAAAATAATAGACTTACATACTCACCTGTCGGACGCCTGCACCGGGATCGTCCCAGAAGACATCTGTTCACTGGACAAGGACCTGTGACTACCAGCCAATCAGATGGCCAGTAGCGATCTGGCCAATTAGATGGCATCACGTCACAACCACGTGATCGCTATCGGCCACCTGATTGGCCAGATTGCAAGGTCCTAGGTGTACTGTCAGGACCTTGCAATCTGGCCAGTCAGGTGGCCGCTAGCGATCACGTGTTTGTGACGTGGCGCCATCTGATTGGCCAGATCGCTACCGGCCATCTGATTGGCTAGTAGTCACAGGTCCTTGTCCAGTAATCGGATGTCTTCTGGGACAGTCCCGATGCAGGCGTCGGACAGGTGAGTATGTAAGTTTATTATTTTTAACAGCTTTTACTCACTTTTAGGCTCCTTTCGCAGTATATCTATAGATACACTGCAAAAGTATTAGGACTACTCGCTACTCCCGAGTACACATAAGATACTCGGAGTAGTGAGTAGCCGAATACCGCTACTATTTGGCGAGTACTGAATAGTAGCGAGTATACTCACTCATCCCTACTGCAAAGTTGTGAAATATGTTCTTATGTGACACAGACAAATATTTTAATTATTTTAGTTATTATTTTTATTTTTTGGGGGAGGCAATTCAAAATTCTGCTGTGAGGCCCTACGATTTCTATGAATGTCCCTGGGTAACATTATTTTGAAAAAAAATATGTAAAGGACATCCCACCACATAAATGTGACCCCATTCGGACGGTCCTATCGTGGCACCCCTGTGGTCTGGTCTCCACATAGGGGTACTGCACCCAATCCACGGGTGTGGTATTCCCGTCTGCACTAACCAGGTTGGTATGTCCAGAAACCCACAAACACACCCAACACACCTGGTCCCAGGGACAGTGGGTGAACCCAGTAGTGGGACGGCTCAGGCAGTCAGTGGGACGGCGGGGAGCGAAGGGTGGTGGGGGGTAAGTTAGCAGGAAGCAATCAGGAAGAGGAAAGGGGACAAAAGGGAAACACCACAGGAAGTAGGAGGCCAGTTGAAGACAACTTTGGCAGAGTAAGCATGAGAAGAAGGGTCGGAGGACTGGAGCAGAGATGAGACTTGTCCCGGGTCCTGGGACAAGAGACTGCAGAAAGACAGAGGGAGCCCTAGGGACAGAGGCAGTGAGCAATCCACCCATGTGCCCGAATCTGAAGTAAAGCGGAAGGACAGGGAGAGCACCAGGGACCCAGCCCTGAAGGTGGCGAGGAGACTCCACGCTCCAACCATGGAACCGGAGGCCACTAGATCTAGAGGAGCTGTGGCCAACTCCTGACATCCTGGTTGCTAAGGACTACCCGGACCGCAACTGTACCAGAACTGTATCCGCAGAGAAAAGCTAAGTAAACTGGGTTTGGAACACAGGACTGTGTGTGCGACTGTTCATTTCCCACCTGAGGAGCGGTAGACTGATAAGCTGCGCAGGCAAACAGGAGTCTTTCTGGAAACGCCCCGATCCCTCCCTGCAGCCAGATTACCCACGCTGGCCCACCAAGACTCAATACCCGTACACCAAATGCCCTGGGGACCCGCTCCACCCGTGGGGAGCGACACCATCATAGCTGCCATCCCATCATCCCCAGAGGTCCCAGACTGCAGTGGCGGCCATTAATAGCCGCATACCATGGGTGGCATCACGACAACCATCGCCAACTCCCCTACTCCCTACTTAATCATCCCCTTGTTTCCCCTTTTTTTGACTGCTCCGGGGCCATGGACCGGGTCACGCTACCGTGACATCCCAAAGACCCTTGATCTTGCAGACAACATCGCCAGAAGAGAGGGAGGCCTGGCTCTGAGAACCCCACAGCCCCCGCAGGGCGAGTCACTATCCTAGCATCAAATATTAAAATCCTTACCAGATGTCAAGTGACATAACAATGATAACGACTGAGTAGGGCACAGGGCTCAACAGGAAACACCCAGCAATGGGAAGTTATATACACAAAATGTACAGCTCAAAGCAAGGCAGGCCACACCTTAGTTTGCAATGACTGCAAAAAAACTCCAAAAAACAAAGAACACCAAAAAGTGACCTGGAACGGTGTTTCCTGCTGGGCCCCGAGCCTTGCTCAGTCCTTGTCATCGTTACGTCACTTGACATTTGGTAAGGTTTTTAATATTTGATGCTAGGATAGGACCATCCCGATGGGGTCACCTTGAAGTGGTGGGATGGGTTTTACATTTTTTTATCAAAATAATATTATCAAGAAGTCTATTTTCATTTTCATGCACTATTGCTATTTATTTACTTATTTTAGGGCATCTGCTCTTTTTTGTTTCTTTCTTTAGTTTTGCTGTTTTGTAGGCTGTATATACCTACCTGCGTTCCAGTTCAGTTTTTGGTTTTCTCTTGGCATTTGTTGAATCGTGTGTTACCCTGTAATGTCTGATATTGTTTGTACATGTTCCCTCTGGTTTATAAAAAGCCGATAGCGCTATACTGTAGAAATAAAATTATCTTTCTGTGTGCACCCGTGTCAACACTCCATTGCTCAAGGTTAACTAGCCATGTAAGGTCCATGCATATTGTTTGGTTAAGTGATTAAAAAATGTTTTGGCTGTATGGAAGTAGAAGGCTGCCAAAGATCCATGTACGTACTGTAGTATCACAGCCAACATTTTTATATTGTAGAAATAATTTTTTTTATATTTATTGTACTCTTTAATAACTGGCATTGCAAAGGTTTTACGGCTTACTAAATTTCTTATTAAGGGGCACAATAACCCATGGTGGCATAGCAATAATGTTATAAGGTCAGAACTGACTATACCCATCCATGATCACCCACCATAAGTAAAAACTCCAAAACACATTATTAACAAAAAAATGTGGTGGCTTGTTCTACAGCTTTAGTGGCACAATTCATGCCTAATACCAAAAAAAATACTCATAAAAAAATAATCATGAAACACACATGGCCCCTAAAGTCCTATTCTACCATTCAGAAGGAGGGATGGGAAAAATGCAAAACCAAAGTAACTTCCCTCAATTTGCCTTTAATATACACTTTAAACTCCATCCATTTTATACAACTGTCCAAACTCCCTGTTCCTTTTCTTCCCACTGAAAACACTCTTGCTTTTGTTTACAAAACGATCTGGCTTTTATTACCTCATCCAATAATGTCCCCAACACCATTCATCCATCCATCCATCCATCATAGAATCCTAACCCAGTACCATATCTACATATTGTCTCCCTTCTTTCCCTCCTAAAACCCTCAGCACTATTGCTATATGACATTGGTCCACAATGACCCCTTAATGGCTTCTCATTTGGATCCCTTTCCATGGACACTCCCTGAGGAAGTTACATTGAAACGTGCATCGGGGCCAGGAGGGTCACTGAGCATGCACTTATCATCACAGGTATGTCTTGCTTAAGCTATTGTGTACTTCTGACTATGCCTATAAGAATGGATAGAACTTTGTAATAGGGAACCATTCCTTCTTTTCCCCTAATGTAGTAGTTGGAAGAAATTCATAGTTAAAATGAATATACTGACAGTTAAATCTGCATATAAGTATTATATTCAGAGCTGTTATCTACTTAAATAATCGGGAGTTTGGGATTCGGGCGCTGTAGCCGAATCTCAAAATCCTTTGCGGCACTGCAAGCGATGACGCGATAGCGTCATCGCGAGCCGCAACCACCCTAGCTGACACTGCCGCCATCCTGCCAACCGTCGGGCCCGCCGCAAGCGATGATGCAATAGCGTCATCGCGAGCGGCCTCGCGGCCACCGCGAGGTCGACGCTGCCCGGATGCCGGCGGTGGCTTCCGCCCCTCGCCGCTTTCTCACTGCTGGGGCTTCAGGGTCGCCTTGCTGGTGGAGTAGCGGTGTAGGGGCTGTGGACGGTTGCCGGGAGCCAGTGATGTCGTCCTGTGGGCGGCGGCGGCGTTGGCCAATGGGAGTGTGCGGGGCGTGTCAGGTTGCAAAGCTTCACAAGCCCCGCTCACTCCCGTTGCCCCCCGCCGCCGCCCCTGCAAGCGGATTGGGCGCTGTGTTGTAAGCACAGGACGCCCATCCCATTGGCCAGGACTCAGCATCCTGGACCAATCGGACGGCCGTCCTGTGTTTACCACAGAGCGCCCAATCCGCTCCTTCCCCTCAGGTCACATGTGTGACCTGAGGGGAGGGACTGATCCCTCTCTGCAGCCCCCACCCCGCCGCAGAGAACAATGGCATGTGACTGCGATCAGCCCCAGCACTTAGCCATGTCCTGCCGCTGAGCAGTCAAGACGCCACTCCAGCCACCTCTCTCCTCACCCCTCCAGCCGCATCTCTCCTCACCCCTCCAGCCTCACCTCTCCTTACCCCTCCAGCCTCACCTCTCCTCACCCCTCCAGCTGTACCTCTCCTCACCCCTCCACCCTCACCTCTCCTCACCCCTCCATCCTCACCTCTCCTCACGCCTCCAGCCGCACCTCTCCTCACCCCTCCAGCCTCACCTCTCCTCACCCCTCCATCCTCACCTCTCCTCACCCCTCCATCCTCACCTCTCCTCACGCCTCCAGTCGCACCTCTCCTCACCCCTCCAGCCTCACCTCTCCTCACCCCTCCAGCCTCACCTCTCCTCACCCCTCCAGCCGTACCTCTCCTCACCCCTCCACCCTCACCTCTCTTCACCCCTCCACCCCCATCTCCCTTCACCCCTCCAGCCTCTGCTCTCCTCACCCCTCCAGACGGACCTCTCCTCACCCCTCCAGCCGGACTTCTCTTCACCCCTCCACCCCCACCTCCCTTCACCCCTCCAGCCTCTGCTCTCTTCACCCCTCCACCCCCACCTTTCCTCACCCCTCCAGCCTCACCTCTCCTCACCCCTCCATCCGCACCTCTCCTCACCCCTCCTTCCTCACTTCTCCTCACTACTCCAGCCCCACCTCTCCTAACCCCTCAAGCCTCACCTCTCCTCACCCCTCCAGCCTCACCTCTCTTCACCCCTCCAGCCAAACCTCTCCTCACCCCTCCAGCCGGACCTCTCCTCACCCCTCCATCCGCACCTCTCCTCACCCCTCCTTCCTCACTTCTCCTCACTACTCCAGCCCCACCTCTCCTAACCCCTCAACCTCACCTCTCCTCACCCCTCCAGCCTCACCTCTCTTCACCCCTCCAGCCAAACCTCTCCTCACCCCTCCAGCCGGACCTCTCCTCACTCCTCCAGCCGAACCTCCCCTCACCCCTCCAGCCGGACCTCTCCTCACCCCTCCACCCTCACCTCTCCTCACCCCTCCACCCCCACCTCTCTTCACCCCTCCAGCCTCTGCTCTCCTCACCTCTCCAGCCGGACCTCTCCTCACCCCTCCATCCGCACCTCTCCTCACCCCTCCAGCCAAACCTCTCCTCACCCCTCCAGCCGTACCTCTCCTCACCCCTCCACCCTCACCTCTCCTCACCCCTCCATCCTCACCTCTCCTCACCCCTCCATCCGCACCTCTCCTCACCCCTCCAGCCAAACCTCTCCTCACCCCTCCAGCCTCAACTCTCCTCACCCCTCCAGCCTCACCTCTCCTCACCCCTCCAGCCGTACCTCTCCTCACCCCTCCACCCTCACCTTTCTTCACCCCTCCACCCCCATCTCCCTTCACCCCTCCAGCCTCTGCTCTCCTCACCCCTCCAGCCGGACCTCTCCTCACCCCTCCATCCGGACCTCTCTTCACCCCTCCACCCCCACCTCTCTTCACCCCTCCAGCCTCTGCTCTCTTCACCCCTCCAACCACACCTTTCCTCACCCCTCCATCCTCACCTCTCCTCACCCCTCCAGTCGCACCTCTCTTCACCCCTCCGGCCTCACCTCTCCTCACTACTCCAGCCCCAACTCTCCTAACCCCTCCAGCCCCATCTCTCCTCATCCCTCCAGGCCCACCTCTCCTCACCCCTCCAGCCTCACCTCTCTTCACCCCTCCAGCCGAACCTCTCCTCACCCCTCCAGCCGGACCTCTCCTCACCCCTCCACCCTCACCTCTCCTCACCACTCCAGCCCCACCTCTCCTCACCCCTCCAGCCCCATCTCTCCTCTCCCCTCCAGCCCCACCTCTCCTCACCCCTCCAGCCTCACCTCTCCTCACCCCTCCATCCCCACCTCTCCTCACCCCTCCAGCCTCACCTCTCCTCACCACTCCAGCCTCACCTCTCCTCACCCCTCCAGCCTCACCTTTCCTCACCCCTCCAGCCGAACCTCTCCTCACCCCTCCAGCCGGACCTCTCTTCACCCCTCCAGCCGGACCTCTCCTCACCCCTCCACCCTCACCTCTCCTCACCCCTCTAGCCTCACTTCTCTTCACCCCTCCACCCCCACCTCTCCTCACCCCTCCAGCCGATCCTCTCCTCACCCCTCCAACTGCAACTCTCCTCACCCCTCCCCCTTCACCTCTCCTCACCACTCCAGCCCCACCTCTCCTCACCCCTCCAGCCCCATCTCTCCTCACCCCTCCAGCCCCACCTCTCCTCACCCCTCCAGCCTCACCTCTCCTCACCCCTCCAGCCTCACCTCTCCTCACCCCTCCAGCCTCACCTCTCCTCACCCCTCCAGCTTACCTCTCCTCACCCCTCCAGCCCCACCTCTCCTCACCCCTCCAGCCTCTGCTCTCCTCACTCCTCCAGCCTCTGCTCTCCTCAGCCCTCCAGTTTCTGCTCTCCTCACCCCTCCAGCCTCCCGCCACATCATACTCTGCTATCCACAGAGTCGCCTCTATACTCTGCTACCCACAGAGCCGCCTGTATACTCTACTACCCACAGAGCCGCCTCTATACTCTGCTACCCACAGAGCCGCCTGTATACTCTGCTACCCACAGAGCCGCCTCTATACTCTGCTACCCACAGAGCCGCCTGTATACTCTGCTACCCACAGAGCCGCCTGTATACTCTGCTACCCACAGAGCCGCCTGTATACTTTGCTACCCACAGAGCCGCCTGTATAATCTGCTACCCTCAGAGCCGTCTGTATACTCTGCTACCCACAGACATGCAATTGCATCGGGCCTTTTTACTAGTATATGTAATAAAACTAAGCTACCTCATTGCATTGTAGGCACTTATTGTATTAAAAAAAATATTCATTGTATTTTTATTTTTTAATCCTTGTGTTAAATAAAGTAAAACACTTTTATCAAACTATATATAGTGGTAATCTTCACTTTACTTTTTGGAAAAATAATTAAGGGGATTTTTTGATTGATTTAGACTATTGGTGACATGCACAATATTGAGATTTATGATGGTAAATAGTGGAGAAGCAATAGGATTTGATTCGTTCTTAAGGCCGCTTCCCACGCTAGGTTCTCATTAACGATATTGTTGAAACGTCACAGATTTGTGATTGTTCAAACAATATCGTTTGTGCGTCGTTGCGTGTAAACGAACGATGTAGGAAGGAAAAATTGTTGGAACGTTTATCCAAAATTTGAGATACGGACCTGAAATTTATCGTTCGGCATCCAATTAACGTTCTGTGAACAAGAAACATCGTTCAGTGTGACACCCTTTTGAACGATTTCGTTCATATTTCCCCTATTCCTGCCTCTTTGTAAAATCGTTCAAACTTTCTTCTCCAAATAGCTGGAGCGTTGCCAAATTTAAGATCATTAACAATATCCTTGCATGTGACAACGCACTAACGATGTCGAAACGATTGCGGTCATGTGACATAGCTAACAATCTCGTTCACCTATATCCTAGCGTGTGACGCGGCCTTTAGTTATGGGTAGGCCCCAAAGCTCATAAAAGTCAACAAGCCCCCTTCACTAGAGATGTTCGGGTTTGGCTGATGTGACGTGTCTTAAAAAAAGTCAGATTTGGGTCTGGACTTGACCTGAACTTGAGCCTGAACTCTGAACCCCATAAGACTCTATGGGGACTCAAACTTTAGTGCCATAAAATAGCGGTAGTGAGGGCCAGGTGGCTGTAAAAGGAAGGAAAATGGGGATGAAAACAGCTAAATTATGCTTACAGGGTTTCTGCACTGCTGTCACACTGCTTCCGGGTCTGATCATTAAACCTTATGCATATTTCCTGCTTTCCCGCCCACCTTATGTGACAGCATCTGTGGTTGATTGCATTCATACTGCGCACTCACCCTCCATGGAAGTGTATGTGATTGGTTGTCCTCACACTAGCTCACTGGGTTCCAAAGTAGAGAGTAAAAATAAATAAATAATTGAAAAAAATGGTGCCTGCAGCCATCTGTGCCCTCCCCAGGCTAAAAATAGCCAAGAGCTGCCTCAGAATTGGCGCATCCATTAGATGCGCCAATCCTGGTGCTTTACCAGGCTCAACCTGATTGCCCTGGTGTGGAGGCAATTGGGGTAATAAAAGGGGTTAATGAAAGCTGTGATTTGTTAAAAAAAACACAGCTGCCACGAAGTCCTGGATTAGTAATTGGGGATGTGTCTATGAGACCCCTCCCCATTACTAATTGTGTAAGTAGAAAGAGATAAATACAACACACAGAGAAAAATCCTTTATTCAAAAAATAACACACCTTCTTTCTCTAATTTATTAACCCCCAAAATACCCCATGCAGGTCTGAAGTAATCCACAAACACGATGTCCCACGAAGATCCCAGTTCTTCTACTTCCTTAGGTTATAGTGTGCTTTCTCATTAAGAAATGTGGCCACGTGCTGTGGTCTCAGGAGCACACTGACATAGCCGCAGCTGTGGGAGCAGTGACATCAGTGAGTTCACCTGAGGTCACCATTGCTCAGTTCCAACAGTACCCCAGCTTTGACCTCAAGTGAACTAATTGAACTCAATTCTGGTAATTGGTCCTTGAGTGTAATGGCACAGGATTACCAGATTATTGATTTCAATGGCGCCGGATTATCTGAGTATCCAGTTTTTGGTGCGTTTTTCTGCCAGGAAGTGTAGAGTTGGTGCAAAAAAGCATAAAAAATGCAGCTTACGCTATGTGCGCCCATTGATTATTTGGTTGCAGACGTTTTTACACCAAATCTGCATTTCCTGGCAGAATAATGCACCAAAAACATGATGCATATTTTGATGGGGGTGGAAATACACTGCAAAAATGGATTGACATGCTGCAGATTTATTTGAGATGTAAATTTGGTGCAAAAATTTCTGCATCCAAATACTTAACAAACAAAACGCACAGAGCCAAATCCATGTTTTAGGCCCCTTTCACATCAGCAGTAAACGCTGATCGCGGCAGTTGCGGTGAAAAAAACGCAACTGCCGCGATTACCGCATAACGGCTGCAATCCCCATACAATGTCTATGGGGCTTGCGGCAGGTGCGATAAGTGCGGTTTCGGCACTTGCGGCAGGTGCAGCCGCGAATAAACAGCGGTATTCCGCGATTTTTTCACGCCCGCACCTGCCGCAAGTGCCGAAACCGCATTTGCCGCACCTGCCGCACACTTACCGCAAGCCCCATAGACATTGTATATGGCTTAGAAACAACGCCCAAATGGGCTTAGGTATAAAGGACAAAAGCCTCCACATAACAATTTAAGTGGGGGAAATGTCTAAAGCATAAAGGTACTCAAATAGATATTTTAAACAAAGAGAACAAAAAGTACTATGCAAAATTTATCAATTTATTAGAAAACGTCAATAGAATAGATAATAAGGTGGCAACAAACAGTACATGTACAAGAATACCCGAACAGGATAACGGGGGGCACATAATTAATATAAATTGTCAAAAGGGTAAGCGATTTTTCAAAATCTGGTACAGAGTCTAGCAAATGTAATGGTAAAAAATACAGAGTTCACTGGAGTAAAGCAAAAAGTAGCAAGAAATTACATCATAGTATGAATAAATACAATCTCATACAAATAAAGTGCCAGTGCAACAGGTGGCAGGGACAAAAAAATCCCTATCATAGTCATACTAAGGTGCTTTTTTTTGGTTACAGAGTAAATGCTTACACTCACTTAGACTAATAAATGTATCATACCCATGATGAGTCAGAGTAAAGTTAGAGTGCCCTCCACGAGTCCTGTCAGGTAAAGAACCCCGACGCGGCGTTTCGCTGCATAAGCTTGGTTGCTGCAGCTTCCTCAAGGGGATGTGTTATGCATTGTGTTTTTGGTGCATTTTTCTGCCAGGAGATGAAGATTTGGCGCAGAAAGTTCTCATTGAACTAAGTGAACTCATTGAATGCAATCACGGTTTACCGAAATACGTGCGCATTCCTGTTATCCGGCATGGAGTGCAATGGTGCCTCATTGCTGGATTGTTATTTATCTTACTGGCGGCTCTGGCGCGGACTTTCATTCATTCAAAAGCCAGCCGCCAGCCCCCGCATCCGGCCTGCACGTCACATCCGGCAGGGCCACTGATCGCTGATTATACGTTCCACACTTTGAAATGCATAGAAGAGGGACCCGCGCTCCGTCCCTTCTTTTCCTCTTCCTGTGGAACGCAGAAGAGGAGGAAGATCATGATGCCAGCCTGCAGGTGACTATGGCTGGGGTCCGGGGGAAGGGGGTCCAGGGCCAGTCTTTAGCACCCGGGGCCCTGGTCTGGCAGGTAAGCTCCCTGTGAACCACTATGCTGCCCCTCTTTTCCCCCACACTGAGCGGCAGTGGCATATCTGCTGCTGCTCACTACAGTCAGATGCTGCCGCTCAGGTTAGGAGGGAGAGAGGGGGGGTGGGGGGGAGAAACAGCACTCAGAGGCCCCCTTCAAGGGGAAAACTACACAGGGGCCCCCAGGGGCAAATTGCACAGGAGATCCCCTGTCAGGGGCAGATTACATAGGGGCCCCCTGTCAGGGGAAAATAACACATAGTGTCCAGGGGCCCCCTGCGCGCAGTGGGTAGACAGGCACAGGGGGAGAGCGGGGCTATTTAGAAGCTGTGCTGGAGTATTTAGAGGCTGTGCAGGGCTCTGTGGAGACTGTGCAGGGCTCTGTGGAGGCTGTGCAGGGCTCTGTGCAGGGCTCTGTGGAGGCTGTGTAGGGCTCTGTGGAGGCTGTGCAGGGCTCTGTGGAGGCTGTGCAGGGCTTTGTGGAGGCTGTGCAGAGCTCTATGGGGACTCTATGGAGGCTGTGCAGGGCTTATTTGGAAGCTGTGCAGGGCTTATTTGAAGGCTGTGCAGGGCTTATTTGGAGGCTGTGCATGGCTTATTTGGAGGCTGTGCATGGCTTATTTGGAGGCTGTGCATGGCTTATTTGGAGGCTGTGCATGGCTTATTTGGAGGCTGTGCAGGCTTATTTGGAGGCTGTGCAGGCTTATTTGGAGGCTGTACAGGCTTATATATAAATTGGAGGCTGGGCTGTATGTATTATTTGGAAGCTGTGCTGGGTTGTATATAGTTGGAGGCTGTGCTGGGCTGGCCCAGCCCCCCGATATAGCCCAGCAGCAGCCTCCAAATATATACAGCCCTGCATAGCCTCAATATTATATATAAAGCCCACCCAGGAGCCTTTATATTATATACACAGCCCGCAGCTTCTATGTTAGATTCATGAATCGTGGTATGTGTTAAAGGGGCCCACTGAGACTGTTTCGCCCAGGGCCCACAAAAACCTGGAGCCGGCCCTGTGTGCAGGCACAGTTCTTCAGACTGCTGCCATCTTTGGACACTTGGGTATCCAAAGATGGTGGCAGAATGAGGAACTGTGCATGTGTGTGCCAGATACATGCAGGTGCAGTTCCTCATGCCATCTCCATCTATGGACACTTAGGTATACAAAGATGGCGGTGAAGGAGAGAGAGACAGCAGAGGAAAGAGAGAGACTGCAGAGGAGAGAGAGACAGCGGAGCAGTAAGAGAGCAGAAATAGAGTCAACATAGAGGAGAGAGACAGCAGAGGAGAGAGACAGTAGAGATAGAGCAACCGCAGTGGTAAGAGAATCTCCAGAGGAGAGAAAGACAGCAAAGGCAAGAGAGCATAGGAGAGATACATTAGAAGAGAGAGACACTTCCAAGGAGAGAGACAGCAGAGGAGAGAGAGACAGCAGAGGAAAGAGAGATCAGAAGAGAGAGAGCAGAGGAGAGAGAGACAGCAGAGGAGAGACATTAGAGGAAAGAAACAGCAAAGGAGAGATAACAGAGGAGTGAGAGACAGTGAAGGCAGCCACATACAACCGCCGCCATTCAAAACCGCCACCAGGAAACACTGCTGCACACATCGTTGCCTGAGTAAGTGTGCATGTATGTGCCGACTCATGTGGCCACCATCTTTAGACACTTGGGTATACAAATATGGCAACCGCCCGAGTAAGCATGCATGCACACTTATCTTAGGTGGCTAACATCTTTGTACACCACAGGGGGAGAGGGATAGCACACAGAGTGGAGAGACAAAGCACAGGGGGCAGAGACAGCGCACAGTGGATAGAGAGCACATAGGGTCAGAGAGCACACAGGGGAAAGAAACAGCGCACGGGGGAGAGAAATCCCACAGGGGGATACACAACACAAGAGGAGAGAGAGCGCACAGGGGAAAGAGACAGCACTCAGGGGAAAGAAAGCACAAGGGAAGAGAGTGCACAGGGGGAAGAGAGAGTGCACAAAGGAAGGACAGCATGCACTGGGGGAGAGAGAGCGCTCATTTTTGAAGTGAGGAAGCCTGCTTAATTTATGGGGTATGTGTCTCCAGAAGCATGAGCTGAGCCAATGCACTGGGCACAAGGACTTATTTGCAATTCTTATTTCTGCAACATTCACTATGTTTGACACCACTGGTGTTTTCCAGAGACTAAATCATTACTACACCCATAGATGAATTCCCAGAGGAGTGTAATTTACAAAGTTTGGTCACCTCAGGGGATTTCTTCTGTTATACCACTTATGGGACTCTACAAATGGAGTCGACAAACTATTCTAGGAAAATCTGTGGTCCAAAACTCAAATGGTGTTCCTTCCCAAGCCCTGTGGTGCGGCCAAACAGTACTGCACAGTCACATGTGGGGTATTGCCATATTTAAGAGAAATTATGAAACACATAATGGGGATTTTTGAAAATCTATTTTCCTTGTAAAAATTGGAAATCTGGGGTTAAAACAACACTCTAGTGGTAAAAATGTGATTTTTTTTCTTCACTACCCAATAACAACATTTTGTGACACACTTGTAGTGTCAATATGCTCATTGTAGCCCTTGATGAATTTATTGAGGGGTGTGGTTTGTAAAATGGGGCCACTTGTGGAGATTTCTGCTGTTATGGCACCTCAAGGGCTCTGCCAATTCAACATGGCATCCCCAAATCATTCCAGCTAAATCCAATATAGCGCTCCTTTCCTTCTTCACTTTATACTTGCCTCAAAAGTAGTTTTTGGCCACTGGTGTACTCAGGGGAAATTGCATAAGAAATTGTATGGTCCTTTATCTCCTATTACCCTAATGAATTTGAAAAATTTGGGGATACAGCAACATTTTTGTGGTAAAAATTTATATTTTAATTTTCACGACTCAATGTTATAAAATTCTGTGTAGCAGCTGGGGGTTCAAGGTGCTCACCAAACATTTAGATAAATTCCTTGAGGAGTTCTAAAGTGTGGTCACTTATGGGGAAACTCCACTGTTTAGGCATATCAGCGGCTCTACCAATGGGACATGGCACTTGCAAACCATTCAGTCTAAATCTGAACTCCAATGTGGTGCTCCTTCCCTTCTTCACTTTCGACTGTGCCTCAAAAGTAGTTTTCAACCACAAAAGGGGTATTGCACAACACATTGTCTCATCCACTATCTCCTGTTACCATAGTGGATTTGAAAATTTGAGGTTAAGGCATAATTTTTGTGGTTGAAAATATATGTATTCATTTTAAGGCTCAACATTATAAAATTCTGTGAAGCACTAGGGCATTCAAAGTGCTTACCACACATCCAGATACATTTATTGGGGGTCTAGTTTCCAAAATAGGGTCCCTTGTGTAGGGTTTCCACTGTTTAGGTACATCAGGGACTCTGCAAATGTGACATAGAGTCTGCTAATGATTCCATGCAATTTTCTTTTAAAAACGTCAAATAACGCTCCTTCCCTTCGAAGCCCTGCCATGCGCCCAAAAAGTGGTTTTCCACCACATGTAGGGTATCAGTGTCCTTAAAATTGCACAACAAATTTTGGGGTCCAGTTTCTCGTTTTGTCCTTGTGAAAATTAAAAAAATTGGAGCCAAAAGATACATTTATGGAAAAAATTAATTTTTTCCATTTTCATGGCTCGTTATAAAACTCTCTGAAGCACCTGGGGGTTCAAAGTGCTTACCACACATCTAGATAAATTTATCAGGGGTGCTGCAAATGCGACAGAGTCCTCTAAGGATTCCAGGCAATTTTCTGTTCAAAAAGTCAAATTACGCTCTTTCCGAGCTCTTCTCTACGCCCCAAACAGTGGTTTTCCACTACATATGGGGTATCAACATACTCAAAACAAATTGCACAACAAATTGTATGTGTCAATTTAACCCGTTATCTCTGTGAAAATGCAATATTTGGGGCTCAAGTAACATTTTTGTTGAAAGAGTAAAATTTTCATTTTTTCCTTCCACATTGTTTTAAAGCAGTCTAAGGGTACCTTTACACGCCGCCACCGCGGTGAGAAATATTGACGGTGATATGTCGCACTGAAATCAGGCGACCATGGCAAGGCGACAGATCGCCGCCAAATTCTCCAATTACACGCTGCAATTGGGAGAGATTTTGACGGTTATTGTTTCAGGGCGACATATCGCCGTCAATATTTCTCGACGCGGTGGCGGCTTGTAAAGGTACCCTTAGGGTTGCATTTTTAAAAATAGTGTCACTTTTGGGTGTTTTCTGTCATGTAGGCCCTCAAAGTCACTTCAAATGTGATGTGGTCCCTAAACAAATGGTTTTGTAAGGTTTACTGATGAACTTTCAACCCTTCTAACTTCCTAACAAAAAATAATTTATTTCAAAAACTGTGCTGATATAAAGTAGACATGTTGGAAATGTTAGTTAATAACTATTTTGTTTGACATAACTCCCTAGTTTATGGGCATAAAAATTCAAAGTTTGCAGGTGATGAATGTGTGGGGGTCCGTGCAGCTCCAACGATGCATCCTCTTGGTAACGATTCATCCCCACATATTCATCATCTGCAAAGGCAGCAGAGCCTTTCCACGAACTGTTCCCCAGGAGAAGAACCACATGTGTTGGTAACATTCTATAAGACTAGTCTCTCAAGTACTTTCTTTCTGACGAGACATTTTGTAAATAGTTTATTTTGTTCTTTCTTTTCCAACATCTTGTCTTTCTCTTCTGTACAGCATAGTTAAGTATCACAAATATTTTTCTATTTTATAACCCTTCTTTTGCAACAGGTTTGTATAACTCTCCCCCCACAAGTTTTACCCTTGTCTCAACTCCTGTTAAGTTTGCAACACTTCCCATTCATAGAAGACCAACAGACGTTCCAGGTATGAGCATTAGATTACTCTCGTTTAATATTAAAGTCCTCAATAGCCCTAGAAAAAGGTTTCTTACAAGGAAGGAAGTTAAAAATAATAAGGCAGACATTATATGTCTTCAAAAAGTGAAATTAACTAAAGAAAACCACCCTACATTTGAGAACAAAAACTTGCCCAACATATTCACAGCCTTAAACGATAAAAAAAAAGGCAGGAGTCATTGCCATCATCACAAATACAATTTCCTTTCAGCTAGTTCTGCTAGAACATATAGATCCAGATAGAAGATACTTGATCGTGGTGGGTTACCTAAACAACAACCTATATACCATAGTCAATGTATATGCCACTAATAAGGCCCAGATTTGTTTCTTAGATAGACTGGACTTTCTAATCCATAAAATTAAAATGGGAGAGCTGCTCATAATGGGGGATTTTAACTTACCTCCTGAAGGTACAATAGACTTCACGGCCTCAAACCCCCACTTTTATCCCAGACTAAAAAATTGGCTTCTTAGGCACGAACTATTGGATGTATTTCGATGCCTAAATACTTCCTCCAAGGAGTTCACATTTTACTCTGATGTCCACAAAACTTTCTCCCGCGTAGACCTAATTCTTACCGAAGTTTTCACTATCTCAAAATTTGAAACTGTTAAAATAAATCCTAAAACATTCTCAGATCACTCATTTATAATTAGCTCAATCAATTTGGGCCTTCCCACCAACGCAGACTCTCTCTGGAGATGTAATTCTTACTTACTTCAATCCCCCCAATACAAGCAAGAGATCGAACTAGCCACTAAAGACTATTTCACTGAAAATGCCTCAAACCTCATGTGACCTCTTTACTGTTAGAACACATCACAAAACCCTACTTACCCCTTCCGGAACCCCCATCGATCTTGGCCACAATCCGAGTTTGTAGAAAACTAGCCTCCTTGCAAAAGATTATTTCAAAATATGATCAAATAAAAAACCACCAAATATCCTTTATCGGACAAATTTCCCAGGATAAAATCCCCCTTTCATGGAAAACCAAAAGTTTTTAAAAAAATTGCCGACTTCCATGACGGTAAAGAATTCCTCTCCTTTCAAACACTTAAATCCGCCCACAACTTACCTGACTCCGATTTTTAACACTACCTACGTTTATAAAAAATCAATTTTGGCTATGCTATGAAACAAACACCCACTATGCGAAGCAGTGGACGTTCTCCTGTGCAACATAAATAACAATGTTATCTGGCAATCTAAATACATCTACGATTACCTTAACAAGGATTTCTTATTTGATGAAAGACCATTCATGATGAAATGGGGAAGGGACCTTAAACTAAATTTTTCTCTTGACCAATGGGAAAGTTGCCTGAAAATGTCCTACTCCTCCAGCATATGCCTAACACTCCACAAATCCTTTTTAAAAATTCTCTCTAAATGGTATCTCACACCTACGAGGCTCTCTAGATTTTCTCCAATCTTTCCCCCTTGTGCTGGAGAGGCTGTGACCAGATGGGTGATCTCCTTCACGTCTTCTGGAACTGTGCAAAATTCACTAATTTATGGAAAGATATAAGTTCTTTAATTAGTCAGATCCATCAAAAACATGTAGTTTTATCTCCTCAATTGGCGCTACTCTCATTAGAGTTGGACAATATTGATCCCTGTTTCAGACAAATATCAATACACATAGTCTTGGTGGTCAAGAACCTCGTAGAAGCTAAATGGAAAAGTACATGTATCCCTACAGTCTTGGAGGTAGTGGAGAGGGTTTCCCTACATAATTCATATGAAAAGTGCCACCCCATCTCTTATAACTACTTTCCATCTTATTATAAAAAATGGGAACCTTGGAACAACTACCTACTGAGATACCCTCCTTAAACCTTGTAATCCTGCCATCCTAAAATGGCCCTACATCTCTTTCTGATGCTTCTCTTCAGATTAATTCCCATGTTGTACAACCCTGTAGCATATGATGTATTAACTAGTTGTAAAATTAATCTTTCTGTTAAATATTCCCCTGTACACCTTAATATTGTTCTTACTCAAATTCTATGTTCACTGTTATCCCTCCCTCTTGCTACCACACGCCCCCCAGTTATACTTCTTCCTCTCTTCCCTCCCCAGTTCAACATAGGGAACTAAACATTTGTAATGTGGATGTTATATTTAACCTTGGATGCAATTGTTCAGCTGTATATACTTCTGTAACTACAATTTTTTCCCTACGTATTGCTTGAACTTTAATAAAATGATTTCAACACAAAAGAAAAATTCAAAATTTGGAAACTGCACAATTTTTGGCTAAATTCAGTTTTGTTCACAAGTGCATAAAAAAAATTGTCCTAAATTTACCACTAGCATGAAGAACAATATACCATGAAAATAAGTCTGGAATCACTGGGATCTGTTCCAGAGTTGTAACCTCATAAAGTGACACTGATCAGAATTGGAAAAATCGGTCTGGTCATTAAGGTGAAAATAGGCTATATAGTGAAGTTGGTTAAAATTTTGTCATGTGAGGTTTCTCTAATTTTTTTGCTCTATAGGGACACTCTTAAAATTTTGGCCTGGGGGGATTCTTAAACTGTTTGCTTTGTGGAGATTAACACTTACATATAACCAGTGTTTTTTTTGTAAAAAAGTATGTGCCAGTACGCACCTCTGAGGTGAGGAGCGGGGGAAGGTGGGGGGTGCTGTCAGGCACCAGCGGCCGAGATTGAGGGTGGGGGGTGCGGCTCTGTTCATTATGTCTAGCTGTTAATACATCATGTATGTCCTACCTGGCTGTGTGTCCTGCCTGGCTATGTGATTGATGGTTCATGGATGATCATGGCTCTTGTTCCAGTTTTCAGATGAGCCAAAGTTTTTCACAGTGGAAGCAGGCAGCCTATATGAAAGTGAGTCACTGTGAGAGTGACTTCTTATCTTACTGCTTGAAAGCGACGGGCAGGGGAGTGGGGCAGCAGCACAGTAGTACTATGGCTAGTAAAGATTTGCAGAACTTGGAGCTTTTGCACTGACTGCTATGAGCTTTAAGTACCACCAGTGCAGGCATCATATGTTACTATCCTGTGTATACAGCAGGATATTTTGCAGCACAGAAGTATACAACGTAACTACTGCACCTTACAGCCCCGGACCGGTTATCTCCAGGACGTACGGCTGCTCTCGCTGCACGCTGCTCACCTGAGACACTGTCCCTTTAAATTAAAAACTCACTCATTTATCAAGTGGCATAGTGTACGCATGTGTGGTCCGGCTGTGCGCAGTTGCATTGTGGGAGTTGTAGTCTCACCCACTGTTGAGTCGCCCTGGTCTGGATGTTCAGGCACTACAGTTCCCGTGATGCTTTGTGTCTCGGGTGGGCGGGGCGTTGCTGTAATGGTATATACTGAACTTGATACAAGCCCTTCCCTCGGCGGGAAGGGCTTGTATCAGAGGGATATGAATGACGGGCGGTAGCTGCTCCAGGACCTGCGCTCCGGGGACGTCTAAGTATCGCACTGTGTGTACTGCGCTCAGCCGCAGTCCTATGGGATATTGTATCATACAATTCTGGTGCGAAGTGTGTGGGTGGCAGCAGCAGAGATAGCGGCGGTGCATTTTCCGTTACGCCGTACCGGTATGTACCGCCGGTCTTCAGATTTTACGGTACTGCGTACCGGTATGTACCGCCACAAAAAAAGCACTGTATATAACCTTAGCATGTCTGCCTTTTCTAATTTGACTACAGTGCAGTTTGGACTAATAAATAGTTACTATGGAAGGTGGAAACTACAGTTGCATTTCAATTACAAAATACTTAGAGGTTCAGGTTCTAATTATTAAATGTATTTATGTAGTGAATAGAACAATTTTCTAACATACATCTATTTAAACTTTTGCTCACGGGCATTTTTTTTTAAATACATACAGCAGCCCATAACTTAAGAAAAATAATGGTACAGTCCATTTTAGTCCTCTAAAATGCATCCTTAGGAAAGCTGGATACGACTATCTTCAGTCATGTGAGCTGTCATGACTCACAAAAACCATGTGACCTGGCCTTCAGTTAAAGGGGTTTTGTTGCCACAAGAATTGGTGGCAAAACCAGAGGTGTGATCTGCACCCATAGCGCAAACGAAGCCTCCACAGTGAAATGAGAATGATCACATATGTGCGGTTGCAGATCCATTCACTTCTATGACAGCATTGAAGGCGCCCAGCAGATTGTTACACTGCCTGTATGCAGAGTGCACCATAATGCCTTTTTTTCTGAGTACCCCCACACATTCTATTTTCAGAGTACCCCAACAGAGCCTTTTTTCAGAGTACCCCAACAGAGTCTTTTTTCAGATTATCCCCACAGTGCTTGGTGCAGAGCACCCCCACAGCGCCATTTTTCAGAGTACCCCCACATAACCTGGTGCAGAATGCCCACACAGATCCTTTATTCAGAGAACCCCTGCAGAGTCTGCTGCAGAGTACTCCCCACTGAGCCTTTTTTCAGACTACCCACACAGTCTTTTTTTTGGAGTAACCTCACAGACACTTTTTTCAGAGTACCCCCACAGAGCCTTTTTTCAGAGTACCCTGCAGAGTCTGGGGCAGAGTACTCCCACAGAGCCTTTTTTCAGAATACCCCCACAGAGTCTTTTGTCAGAGTACCCACACAGTCTTTTTTCAAAGTACCCTCATAGACACTTTTTTTTTTCAACTATAAATTTTTATTGAGCATTAAGTAATAGTAACAGTAGAGTGCCAAAGCATATTAATAGGGTGGAAATAGAAGTAAAGAAATAGAACAGACCTGCATAGTAAAACAGCCGAGCAGGAAAGGATGGGGGTGGACGTGGTCCCCACCCCTTGTTCGGCGGGCAAGACCTTCTATTGGACAGACACTTTTTTACAGAGTACCTCCACAAAGCCTTTTTTCAGAGTACCCCCACAGTCTGTGTTTAGTATACCCCTACAGAACCTGTAAGAGCATTTTTTCAAATTACCCTTACAGAGCCTTTTTTCAGAGTTACCCCACAGAGCATATTTTTTCAGAGTTACCCCGCAGAGTCTTTTTCAGAGTACCCTCACATACCCTGGTGCAGAGTGCACCTACAGAGCCTATTTTATGAGTGTTTGATCGCTCCACTCTAAATACTGTCCCTCGTTTGAGCTTGAGCAGCATCATGCACCTGCATTAGTCGAAGAACAATAGGGGCAGCACCCATGATCCGCCAGTTATACAGATTGGGTAACATGGTGCAGCTATGCCAACATGTGATGGCTGCCCACAGTCAAAAATCTTGATTGGCTTTGTTCTTTAACAAACTTTAGTCAGCATCTTATTCGACCAAAGTTCTGTGAGAACTCCATATTTGGATTTCAGACATTAGGTGTCTGATACGAACCCCAAACTTTGCTATTGGGGTTCGCTCATCTTTACTGCTGATCCTATTCAGTGAAAATATTTTAGTACATATACACCCATACTGAATATCTCAGCTGACACTGTGACCTGCTGTATATGTTGTGTGCACATAGCTAGCGTGTCTCCATCAGATCTCTGAGATAATTCACACATATCCATACTTACTAACCATTTTGTTGGTAAAATTGAGGTTCACTTCTGAAGTCTTGATTACTGCAAATCAGGTGACTAAAACCACCAGTCAGCATTATTTTCAATAAACTTTATTGTAGTTTTATTATATAACATTCACAGTTCACAAATAATTTGTCAGCAACATCATTTCAGTTATCACAGCATTTCACATACAAAAAAATTCTAAACATTTTTTTTTTTAGAAAACATTCAGAGCGGCATTTCCTGAATACAATCCCTGTCGTTCTTTATCAATACAACCAACATTCTTAAATACAAAGGCCTACAATTAACAAGTGTCAAAAAATACTCTCTAAAAAAAAACTCTCAAACCCATCATTAATCTTTGGAACCTAATATTTCAAGCAGATATTTCACATATCAATTACTTTGATACTCATTTCCCATCTTGGCAGTCATTTAGTAAAGGATCGACACCAAAACAACCCCAAAAAAGGAGATCTATAGTAATATCGTAAAGGCTAAAAACAAGAGAATATTACAATAGTTACTATTGAGTGACGACATGCCACAGACTTTGTCTCCTATAAAAATTTACAGGAGCCATAGATGTTATATGTAAATTAATTTGAGAAGAGGCCATGCAAATTAATGTCGGCCAAATTTGCTAATACCAACAGACTAGGCTGACACTCTAAATGTATTGAGGCGTCAGCCAACTGAACAATGGAGAGATGTCAACCAGTCATGCCCAATTTCAGAATACTCATGCTATTCTCCTGGACATATGTCGCTGGCCAATATGTCAAGCATACAGACAACAGAAGACCAAGTGCCTTTGTGTATGGGAGAGAAGACCAAAATAACCAACAGCCGCACAATTCATTGTTAGGCTGCCAGCCATCTAATGCGTGTGGCCGGCTTAACCCAGTAGTTCAAAGCTCAAGCTCTACATATAAATATGCAATTCAGTCACTCAAAAATTTGCCTACATCTACAATATGTGGCTCTGTTGTCATCAAAGAAAATAAAACCATTTATAACCTAAAGGGAAACTGACATCTTGGAAATCTAAAGACAACATATTATAGAGAAGTTGGGGCTGAACAGATAGACATACACACGTGGTCAAAATTGTTGGTACCCATCGTTTAATGAAAGAAAATCCCACAATGGTCACAGAAATAATTTAAATATGACAAAAGTAATGATAAATAAAAATCTATGAAAATAAACAAATGAAAGTCAGACATGGCTTTCAACCCTGCTTCGACAGAATTATTAAAATAATTAAACTCATGAAAATGGCCTGGACAGAAATGATGGTACCCCTGAAACTAATGTGACAAAAGGGACATGTTAAATCAAGGTGTGTCCACTAATTAGCATCACAGATGTCTACAATCTTGTAATCAGTCAGTGGGCCCACATATAGGGCTACAGATTCTCACAGTGCTGTTTGGTGACATGGTGTGTACCACACTCAACATGGACCAGAGGAAGCGAAGGAAAGACTTGTCTCAGGAGATTAGAAAGAACATTATAGACAAGCATGTTAAAGGTAAAAGTTATAAGACCATCTCCAAGTAGCTTGATGTTCCTGTAAGTATAGTTTTACATATTATTCAGAAATTTAACAGCCATAGGACTGTAGAGAACCTCCGTGGATGTGGCCACAGTAAGAAAATTGATGACAATTCAAAGAGACGGATAACATGAATGGTAACAAAAAGTGCTCAGAAAAACTTTGAAAGAGATTAAAGGTAAACTTCAAGCTCAAGAAACATCAGTGTCAGATCGCACCATCCGTTGTTTGAGCCAAAGTGGATTTCATGGGAGACGTCCAAGGAGGACACCATTGTTGAAAAAAAAATCATAAAAAAGCCATACTGGAAATTGCAAAACTACATGTAGACATGCCACAAAGCTTCTGGGAGGATGTTCTATGGATAGAAGAGACAAAAATTTAACTTTTTGGCAAGGCACATCAGCTCTATGGTCACAGATAGAAAAATGAAACATATCAAGAAAAGAAAACTGTACAATGAAACATGGAGGAGGCTCTGTTATGTTCTGGGGCTACTTTGCTGCATCTGGCACAGGGTGTCTTGAATCTGTGCAGGGTACAATTAAATATCAAGACTATCAAGGGATTCTAGAGAGAAATGTACTGCCCAGTGTCAGAAAGCTTGGTCTCAGTCACAGGATAATGACCCAAAACACAAAGCTAAAACCACCCCAAGAATGGCTAAGAGGAAAACATTGTACTATCTGAAGTGGCCTTCTATGAACCCTGACCTAAATCCTATTGAACATCTTTGGAGAGATGTGAAAGATGCTGTCCGGAAAAGGTAACCTTCACACATGAGACAACTGAAGCAGTTTGCTCTTGAGGAGTGGGCCAAAATACCTGCCGAGAGGTGCAGAAGTTTCATTGACAGTTACAGGAATTGTTTGATTGCAGCAATTGCCTGAAAAAATTGTGCAAGAAAATATTGAGTTAAGGGACCATCATTTCAGTCCAGGCCTATTTCATGAGTTTAATTTTTTTTTAAATTCTGTGGCAGCAGGGTTGAAAAGCAACGTCTGACTTGCATTTGTTCATTTTCATAGATTTGTTATTTATTAATACTTTTGTCAGATTCAAATTATTTCTGTGACCATTGTGGGTTTTTTTTTTCATTAAACGAGGTGTACCAACAATTTTGACCACCTGTGTATAGGTTTGTGGGACATACATTTTATTCTGGATTTAGGAGTCAAGTGGGTGGTCAAATTTACTGACTGATTTATTTTTTGTATGAGCCTCCATGAATCACCAATTAGGACCACTGCTTGCTGAACGCACAAGGTGGAAAGATTAAAGTGAAATAAAAAACTGAGAACTGAAAAAATACAGGTTCTCGCAAACCTATCAAGGAATCTGCTCAGCTCCCCAGGCTCTATGACATGATGCTGGCAAAACAGACTGCAAGTTCAATGTGACAGGTTCCCTTTAATCTTTATTTGGTGTCAAACTAGGAACAGTAAACTTGATAATATATGTCAGAATGAGATTATCTGTACTGACACAACAGATAATTAACTGCCATGTGCCCATGACAAGAAATGCAAACTGGACTTTGCAAAAGCACACCATGTAAATTCACATGAACCATTATTGCTCCAAAATCCTAAAACCAATGATCTGTATCATCATTTTCAGTTATTGTACATTTCTTTTCTAGAAAACTAGACTCTAGAATCTGAAAAAAACTCCAAAACCTAAAGGGAATATAATAATAAAAGTATTATTTTAATAATCAAATGAAAAGGATATAAACATTTAAATATTACAGAGTTAAAAAAAAAATATGGTATAAACTTCTTAAAAGGAATCTGTCATCAGGTTTTTATCTTCCCATCTGAGAGCAGCATAATGTAGGAGAACAGATGCTGATTCCAGCAATGTGTCACTTACTGAGCTGCTTGCTGTCATCTTGATAAAATCACTGTTTTCTCGGATGCTGCTTTAGCAGTTTACTTGAATATGGAGCTGTATAACCCGCCCACGACAGTGATTGGCAGCTTTTTGTGTACACTGTAATCAGTGGAGAAGGCGGGACTATACAAAGCTCATCAATATGCTGGACTGCCTGGCAGCAAGCCAAGGAGTCTTCCATGATAATCTCCTGCTATTATTCAATCATTTGATCAAAACTAGACTAAGAAGCCTAGTGAGTGATACATCGCTGGCCCTACATTATGCTGCTCTCAGATTAGGTGGCAGAAACTTGCTGACAGATTCCCTTTAAACATAGCAGACAATATCACCAGAAAAAAAAGTTAAAAACAAAAAAGAATATAGGCTATCTGCATAGGGGGGATGAGGTATAACTAGATAATATCCGGGAAAAAAAATTGAGCCAAAACAAATTTCATAATGGTACAGCTGGGACTTGTTCATACATCCACATCTCCATATATGATAACAGTATAAGACACCAAGAAGAAATTAATAATCCCCTCCAGGCAGGTAGCCTATATTTCCCCCTTTTTCCCTCATCTGGTTCCACTCATAATATTACCTATTGTATTTATGGCATTTGTATATGTTCTTTTTTTATTTGTAATGTTATATCCTTTTAAATTGATTAATAGAAGCATGCTTTTATTATTTCCAGTACTCGTCCCCATTGTTCTCATTTTTCTTTATTAATCGTTAATGGATCACATTATTCTGTGGGCTAATTGTGTTTAGACTCCAGAATCACAATTGGTGCCCTTGGTTGTTTTGACCTAAAGAACCTTGGAGGAGCCTATAAGTCACTTTATTTCCAGAATGTCCTTATGGACAATTCACTAATATATCATCAGAATCACTCCTACTATGGCTACGGGAAGCCACCAAGAATTTAAATGACCGCCTCTCCCGCGACATACAAGTACCATTGTTATATGGTGTGTTTTCAGAATTAAATAAAAAGACCACTTGTTACAGCCTAAGAAGGCAGATAATTTGATAATATAGGGTTTTGAATTGTTGATAATGCATTTCCCAAATTTAACTTGTAAAATAGCTTCAATAAGTGCAAAGGAATACACTAAGGCTTATTTATCAAAACTGTCAGTAGCGTAGCAGCCAATCACTGCTCAGCTTTTATTATTCCATCAAAATTTAAAAAATTCAAGAAGTACTGTGATTGGTTGCAATGGGAAACAAAGCCATCTATATGATTAGTCAGGATTAATAAATAAGGGTCTCTGTATGATGCCTAAAACATGCTCTGAGGACCGTGGGGTGTATGTCTCAGGAATTCCCTCTTTGGTGTTCTTTGAATCTATATACACTCCTCAAAATTTAAATTGAAACGCCAAGATGGAAAACTCATGGACTTGTTGAAATCACAGGATGGATAGACATGTTGATGATATGCAAATTATGCTCAAATGGAAACAATATTTTCAAAACATCTCAATTTATCCAGTATCGATTGTGAGTGCTACAAGCAGAAATACATGCCCTTACACTCCTTGACATATTATCCTGGACATGAGGTTATAAATAGTTGTCTAAGGAATGTTCTGACAAAATGAATACAACTGGACACCCAAATCATCAAGATGCGCTGCTGTCAGCTCCCTTAATAATTGACGACCAAGGATGCCTCAAATGTACTTGATTGGAGACAAGTCTGAAGATGCTGCAGGCCATGGTAGCACTTTTAGGTGATGTAGTCAGCTCACAGTACAACAAACAAAATGTGGCCTGGAATTGTCATGTTGAAGAAACAGCTCCTGTGACACTGTAGAGAAATGGCAGTGGTAAGGTATGTGCACACAATCAGTGCTTTTCAGGCTTTCACAAAGCTGAATTTCCACATGAATCTCACACCTACGCTCACTTGCGTTCTTCCTTGTATTTCATTATGCATTTTTGATGTATGCATTTTTGTCTCGATAAAGTTGGTTGAAAGACAGGAAGCAAAAGAAACCAGAAGTTCACCAAAGTAATGTCCCAGCCCCTACATATAGTACACTTGCACCCTTTGGTGCCTTTTATGGCCTTTTATGTGGAACTAAGGGGTGTTTTTAGCCTAATTTAACCTAACAAGTAAATAATAAAAAAAAACAGCGTGGGGTGTCCCTATTTTTGATAACCAGCCAAGGTGCAGTGGACAGCTGCAGGCTGGTATTTTGGCCCTTGCGGGTATAAAAATACCAGCCCTAAGCAACCCCAGAAATGGTGCATCAAATTAGATGCACCAATTCCGGCGCTATGCA
>JARQOC010000002.1:226921430-227090839 GCA_033576535.1 Allobates femoralis
TGAATGAATGAATGGATGGATGGATGGGTGGGTGGATGGATGGGTGGATGGATGGATGTGTGCGTGCGTGGATGTGCGTGTGTGGATGTGTGTGCGTGGTTGTGTGCATGCGTGGATGTCAGTACGTGGATGTGCGTACGTCAATGTGCGTACGTGGATGTGCGTGCGTGGATGTGCGTACGTGGATGTGCGTACGTGGATGTGCGTACGTGGATGTGCGTGCGTGGATGTTCGTACGTGGATGTGCGTACGTGGATGTGCGTACGTGGATGTGCGTGCGTGGATGTGCGTACGTGGATGTGCGTGCGTGGATGTGCGTACGTGGATGTGCGTACGTGGATGTGCGTACGTGGATGTGCGTACGTGGATGTGCGTGCGTGGATGTGCGTACGTGGATGTGCGTGCGTGGATGTGCGTACGTGGATGTGCGTGCGTGGATGTGCGTACGTGGATGTGCGTGTGTGAATGTGCGTGCGTGGATGTGTGCGTACGTGGATGTGTGCGTACGTGGATGTGCGTGGATGTGGATGTACGTGGATGTGTGTGTGGATGTACGTGGATGTGTGCATGCGTAGATGTGCGTGCGTGGTTGTGTGCATGCGTGGATGTGCGTACGTGGATGTGCGTACGTGGATGTGCGTACGTGGATGTGCGTGTGTGGATGATGGGTGCATAGGTGGATGGATGGGTGCAACAAGGGATCAAGTGTCCTCTTGTTATAGTCTCTGGGATCATAGTCATGGTGCACTGTATAACTGATCATTGTCATACAGTGCACCATAACTCTGACCCCTGAGACTGTAGGAAGAGGACACTTGATCCCTTGCTGCAGTCTCTGGATTGAGCAGAGGCGATCGAGCGTCGTGGGACCTTCGTTGTGGACTACGTCGGAGGCGATCGAGCGTCGTGGGACCTTCGTTGTGGACTACGTCGGATCTTTATAATAAAGATGGAGTCCGAATTTTGTTTGTGTTTTTTTTCAAATAAAAAGATTTTTCTATGTGTGTATTTTCTGACTATTTACCAGAGATTCCTAATGGCGGGTCTAACATTGGCCCTATATTATGAATCTCGGGCTTAGTGCCAGCTGCCAATAAAAAGCTGGCATTAACCCCTTTATTACCCAGTTTGCCACCGGCACCAGGGCAACTGGAAGAGCATGGGTACAGCGCCAGAAAATGGCGCTTCAATGAATGCGCCATTTTCTGGAGCGGCTGCGGGCTGCAATTCGCAGCATGGGGGGCCCAGAACGCTTGGGCCTTTCCATGCTGAGGATTCCAGCCCCCAGCTGCCTAGTTGTACCTGGCTGGGCCAAAAATATGGCGGAGCCCTACGTCATTTTTTTTCTAGAATTAGTTCTAGAAATAAAAATAAATGGGCTTCGCTGTATTTTTGGTTGCAGCCAGGTACAACGAGGCAGCTGGGGGTTGCTGGCAGTCTGTAGCTGCCAAGTTGTACCTGGCTGGACCAAAAATATGGCGGAGCCCTACGTCATTTTTTTTTCTAGAATTAGTTCTAGAAATAAAAAAAAAATGGGCTTCGCTGTATTTTTGGTTGCAGCCAGGTACAACGAGGCAGCTGGGGGTTGCTGGCAGTCTGTAGCTGCCAAGTTGTACCTGGCTGGACCAAAAATATGGCGGAGCCCTACATCATTTTTTTTTTCTAGAATTAGTTCTAGAAATAAAATAAAGCCTTCGCTGTATTTGTAGCCAGCCATGTACAACTTGGTAGCTGGCTGACTGGAATCCTCAGCGTGGAGAGACTCAAATGTTGTGGGTCCCCCACGCTGCAAATTTCAACCCACAGCCACCCAAGAAAATAGCGCATTCATTAGAGGCGGCATTTTCTGGTGCTGTACCCCAACTCTACCAGTTGCCCTTGTGCTGGTGGCACACAGGTTCTCCATATGCGACATGGTGTGTCCGCTAACAATTTCAATAGAAAATTAGCTCCAATGGAGAGCCCCTCCCTGTGTGCCTGAACATTGGAGCTCCCCCACAAGTGACCCCATTTTGGAAACTAGACCCCCAAGGAACGTATCTAGATGCATAGTGATCACTTTGAACCCCCAGATGCTTCACAAATTCATCCATAAAAATGAAAAAGCACGTTTTTTTCCACAAAAAGTTTCTTTTTTCATTTTTACGGATCAATTTGTGAAGCACCTGGGGGTTCAAAGTGCTCACTATGCATCTAGATACGTTCCTTGGGTGGTCTAGTTTCCAAAATGGGGTCACTTGTGGGGGAGCTCCAATGTTTAGGCACATAGGGGCTCTTCATATCCTACAAGGTGTCCGCTAACAATTCCAATTGTTAGTGGACACCATGTTGCGTATGGAGAGCCCCTGTGTGTCTCCACATTGGAGCTCCCCCACAAGTGACCCCATTTTGGAAACTAGACCCCGAAGGAACATATCTAGGTACATAGTGAGCAGTTTGAACCCCCAGATGCTTCACAAATTGATCCATAATAATGAAAAAATAAATTTTTTGTGGAAAAAAAAGTGCTTTTTCATTTTTACGGATGAATTTCTGAAGCATATGGGGGTTCAAAGTGCTCACTATGCATAAAGATACGTTCCTTTGGGGGTCTAGTTTCCAAAATGGGGTCACTTGTGGGGGAGCTCCAATGTGGAGACACACGGGGACCCTCCAAACGCGACATGGTGTCCGCTAACAAATTGAGCTCATTTTCCATTCAAATTGTTAGCGGACACCATGTCGCGTTTGGAGGGTCCCGGTGTGTCTCCACATTGGAGCTCCCCCACATGTGACCCCATTTTGGAAACTAGACCCCTAAGGAACATATCTAGATGCATAGTGAGCACTTTGAACCCCCATATGCTTCAGAAATTTATCCGTAAAAATGAAAAAGCACTTTTCTTTCCACAAAAAAATTATTTTTTCATTATTATGGATCAATTTGTGAAGCATCTGGGGGTTCAAAGTGCTCACTATGCATCTAGATATGTTCCTTTGGGGGTCTAGTTTCCAAAATGGGGTCACTTGTGGGGGAGCTCCAATGTGGAGACACACAGGGACCCTCCAAACGCGACATGGTGTCAGCTAACAATTTGAGCTCATTTTCCATTCAAATTGTTAGCGGACACCATGTCGCGTTTGGAGGGCCCCGGTGTGTCTCCACATTGGAGCTCCCCACAAGTGACCCCATTTCGGAAACTAGACCCCCTAAAGAACATATCTAAATGCATAGTGAGCACTTTGAACCCCCAGATGCTTCACAAATTCAACAATAAAAATGAAAAAGCACTTTTTTTTTGCACACAAATTTTCTTTTTTCATTTTTACAGATCAATTTGTGAAGCACCTGGGGGAAGAAAGTGCTCACTATGCATCTAGATATGTTCCTTTGGGGGTGTAGTTTCCAAAATGGGGTCACTTGTGGGGGAGCTCCAATGTGGAGACATACGGGGTCCCTCCAAACGCGACATGGTGTCCGCTAACAATTTGAATGGAAAATGAGCTCAAATTGTTAGCGGACACCATGTCGCGTTTGGAGGGTCCCTGTGTGTCTCCACATTGGAGGTCCCCCACAAGTGACCCTATTTTGGAAACTAGACCCCCAAAGGAACATATCTAGATGCATAGTGAGTACTTTGAACCCCCAGATGCTTCACAAATTGATCCGTAATAATGAAAAAATAATTTTTTAGAGGAAAGAAAGTGCTTTTTCATTTTTACGGATGAATTTCTGAAGCATATGGGGGTTCAAAGTGCTCACTATGCATCTAGATACGTTCCTTTGGGGGTCTAGTTTCCAAAATGGGGTCACTTGTGGGGGAGCTCCAATGTGGAGATACACAGGGACCCTCCAAACGCGACATGGTGTCCGCTAACAATTTGAGCTAATTTTCCATTCAAATTGTTAGCGGACACCATGTCGCGTATGGAGGGTCCCTGTGTGTCTCCACATTGGAGCTCCCCCACAAATGACCCCATTTTGGAAACTAGACCCCCTAAGGAAGGTATCTAGATGCATAGTGAGCACTTTGAACCCCCAGATGCTTCACAAATTCATTCATAAAAATAAAAAAACACTTTTTTTTCACAAAAAAATTATTTTTGCCTACATTTTTTCAGTTTCACATAGGCAAAGGGATAAAATACATCCCAAAATTTGTTGGGCAATTTCTCCTGAGTACACCGATACCTCATATGTGGTCATAAACTACTGTTTGGGCGCACGGCAGGGCTCAGAAGGGAAGGAGCGCCATTTCACTTTTTGAACGGAAAATTGGCTCTAAAATTCAAATGGCGCTCCTTCCCTTCTGAGCCCTGCCATGCGCCCAAACAGTGGTTTATGACCACATATGAGGCATCGGTGTACTCAGGAGAAATTGCCCAACAAATTTTAGGATGCATTTTATCCTGTTGCCCATGTGAAAATGAAAAAATTGAGGCTAAAAGAACATTTTTGTTACAAAAATTAAAATGTCCATTTTTTCCTTCAACTTTATTTTAGTTCCTGTGAAGCACCTGAAGGGTTAATAATCTTCTTCAATATAGTTTTGAGTAGCTTGAGGGGTGCAGTTTTTGGAATGGTGTCACTTTTGGGTGTTTTCTGTCATGTACACCCCTCAAAGAGACTTCAAATGTGATGTGGTCACTAAAAAATTGGTTTTGTAAATTTTGCTGGAAAAATGAATAATTGCTGATGAACTTTGAACCCTTATAACGTCCTACCAAATTTTTTTTTTTCTTCCAAAATTGTGCTGATGTGAAGTAGACATGTGGGACATGTTATTTATTAACTATTTTGTGGCACATAACTCTTGGTTTAGCAGAATAAAAATTAAAAATGTGAAAATTGCTAAATTTTCAAAATTTTTCCCAAATTTTTTATTTTTTCACAAATAAACGCAAAAATTATCGACCTAAATTTAATACTAACATGAAGCCCAATATGTCACGAAAAAACAATCTCAGAATCGCTAGGATCCGTTGAAGCGTTCCAGAGATATTACCTCATAAAGGGACACTGGTCAGAATTACAAAAAATGGTCCGGTCATTAGGCTGCAAAGTGACTCGGTCCTTAAGGGGTTAAAGTTAATCTGTTGCTGATTCCATCCACTCAAATGGTCTAGCTGCACGATAGGTGGTTGTAGCAAAACTGTGAAGAGGTGAAACAGCCAAGAGGATGCAGCACTAAACCAGCACTGCAATCTCTTAATTCTTTAGTTCCCTATATACAGTGTGGGCCATTTATATGGATGCACCTAAATAAAATGGGAATGGTTGGTGATTTCAACTTCCTGTATGTGGCACATTAGTATATGGGAGGGGGAAAACTTTTCCAGATGGGTGGTGACCATGGCGGCCATTTTGAAGTCTGACATTTTGGATCCAACTTTATTTTTTTCAATGGGAGGAGGGTCAGGTGACACATCAAACTTACTGAGAATTTCATAAGAAAAACAATGGTGTGCTTGGTTTTAACATAACTTTATTCTTTCATGAGTTATTTACAAGTTTATGACCACTTATAAAATGTGATCAAAGTGCTGCCCATTGTGTTGAATTGTCAATGCAACCCTCTTCTCCCACTCCTGACACACTGATAGCAACACCGCAGAAGAGATGCTAGCACAGGCTTCCAGTATCCATTGTTTCACATGCTGCACATCTCGTATCTTCACAGCATGCACAATTGCCAATAGGTGAGTGATTAGGAAAAATTTTTCGTGAATGATGAAGTTAACAAACAAAACCACCGCTATTGGTCTGACACTAACCCACAGTGGATAGATCCCTCCAAGACTGTTGGAACACAAAAATTGATGGTATGGTGTGGTATATGGGGTACAAAGATCACCAATGGAAACCTCAATGCCACTGGATATCTGAAATTGCTACATGATTTAGCGGTGGTTTTGTTTGTTAACTTCACCATTCAAAAAAAGCTTGCCTCATCACTCATCTGAAGGCAATTGTCTATGCTGTGTAGATACGAGATGTGCAGCATCTGAAACAATGGATACTGGAAGCCTGTGCTAGCATTTCTTCTGCGGTGTTGCTATCAGTGTGTCAAATAATGTTGGCTGAAATGGCCGATCTAATGTGAATGGTGGCCTCTCGACTTTTCCCTCACATACCAAATGTCAAGAGAGAGAAGAATCTGGCAGATTATGCATGTTTCTTGACTTCTATTCCTTTTGCTCTTGATGAGAGGTCTGGTAGCGGCTCTCTTACAGACTACACAGGAGCACTTGCCAGAGCCAATGTCTCCTATGTATAGAGAAGTTTAGAGAACTAAGCTGTTCACTTGACAACTATTTATCGTGTATGTTGGCTTTAGTATCGGTGAAGGTCCAGAGGCGGGATTCTTGATGACCATAAAGTGATGCGGTATCCTATCTATAAGCTGTCAAGCTATAAATTAGGAAAAATGTTTAAGAAAGTGTATTTGACCAGACAGAGGGTCTTTTATTTTTCTTAAAGTCTGTGCTACTAAGGAAATAGGAGGTTTGTGAAATAAATGAAATGGTCTTCTTGTTGTGATCCTAACCATTTTTTTTATTTAATCCTAAATTCTTATGACAGTGTACATAATATATCTGCTTCACATCTTTTAGTATGAGGACAAGAAGAGGATTTCAGCAGATGCCGGTCTACAACATCCTTATTTTAAAAGCCTTGGAGAGAGAGTGCTTTCACTGTCAGACAGTAAGTGATGGCATGCTGCATATGGTTTTTCAGTGACATAGAAGTTTTTGGTTTCATGGTTTGCAAAGTTTGTGAAAAGATGTCATCTTGTGTCAAATTATTTAACATTTACTTCACCTCTCTATAGATACCTCAATCTTTACTCTAAAGGAAATCCAGCTTCAGAAAGACCCTGGTCACCGCGGCTCCATCTTCCATCAGACAGGTATAGATGAAGCCATTTTTCTGGGGAAATTATTTTATGTAGAAATTCTAACTCAGATTTGAATTAAGTTAAATCAAATCATTTAAATATTTAATTTAAATATTAGACAAAGATAACACAAGTAAATCAAAATGCAGTTTATAAATTAAGGTCTTTATTATTAAGGGAAAAAGAAATCCAAATCTACAGGGCCTTGTATGAAAAAGTGATTGCTCCCCTAAACATAATAACTGATTGGGCCACCTTTAGCATGAATAATTGCAATCAAGTGTTTGCGATAACTGGCAGTTAGTCTTTTACAACACTCTGGAGGAATTTTGGCCCACTCATCTTTGCAAATTCTTGTAGTTCAGCCACATTGGAGGGTTTCTGAGCAAGAACCGTTTTTTTAAGGTCATGCTACAACATCTTAATTGGATTAAGGTCACAACTTTGGCTAGGCCACTGAGTTTTAGTTTTGTTTCTCTTAAGACATGCAGAGGTGCACTTGCTGGTGTTTTTTATATCATTGTCCTGCTGCATAACCCAAGTGCCCTTCAGCTTGAGGTCATGAACAGATGGGCAGGACATTCTCCTTGAGGATTTTTTGGTAGAAAGCAGAATTCATGGTTCCATTTACCACCACAAGTCTTCAAGTCCTGAAGCAGCAAAACAGGCCTAGATCATCACACTACCACCACCATATTTTAAAGGTTGGTATGATGTTCATTATCTGAAATGCTGAGTCACATTTATGCTAGGTGTAATGGGACTTACACCTACCAAAAAGTTCAACTTTCATCTTGTCAGTCCACAAGATATTTTCCCAATAGTCTTGGGGATCATCAAGATGTTTTCTGGCAAAACTGAGTCTAGCCTTTGTTTTTTTTTGTTCAGCAGTGGTTTTCATCTTGAAACTCTGCCATGCAAGCCATATTTGCCCAGTGTCTTTCTTTTGTCATGAATACTGACTTTAACTGAGTCAAGTGAGGCCTGCAGTTCTTTAGATGTAGTGTGGGGTCTTTTGTGACCTATGGGATGAGTCGTCACTGCACCCTTGGGGTAATCTTGGTCGTCTGGCCACTGCTGGGAAGGTTCACTACTATTCCATGTTTTCGCCATTTGTGGATAATGGCTCTCACTGGGGTTTGCTGGACTCCCAAACCTTTAGAAATGGCTTTATAATCTTTTCAGACTGATTGCTCTCAATTAGTTTGTTGGTAATTTTTTCCTGAATTTCTTTGGATTGCGGCATGTTGTCTAGCTTTTGAAGATCTTTTGGTCTACTTCACTTTAACAGGGAGGTGATATTTAAGTAATCTCTTGATTGAGAACAGGTGTGGCAGTAACAGGCCTGGGTTTGGCTAGGGAATGTTTGCCAAAGATGGCATAAACCACAGTTAATTTATGTTTTAAGGGGGAGGGCACAGACATGTTTCCAAACAGGACCCTGCAGGTTTGGATTTCTTTTTCCCTTAATAATAAAGACCCTAGTTTAAAAACTGCATTTTGAGTTTACTTGAGCTATGTTTGTCTAATATTTAAATTTGTTTGCCGAACTGAAACAATTAAGTGTGACAAATACAGTTGAAACCAAAAGTTTACATACATCATATCGAAGACACATATGCATGTTTTTCTCTCTATCTGAAATGAAATCAAAATAAACTTTTCCCGTTTTAGGCCAACTAGGATTACTATAATTATTTATATTTTCCAAATGCCAGAATAATGAGAGAGAATGTTTTAAGGCATTTTTATTACTTTCGACAAAGTCAAAGCTTTAAATACACTATGATTACTATGCATTTAACTAAAAGGAAAGAGGGGAGCACACACAGGGTTTTATCCATGATTAAATATGACCTAATTTATGGTTCAACTCAACTCCTCTGGTTGTGTGAGTCACAACCGACTTGGAAGACATATATGGCAGCTGCAGACCCCGTGCAGTAAACACATGCATTTTGGATAGAAGCCAAAGGGTTGACTCCGCGTCACCAAAATAAAGGATAATACGGAAATTTTTTCTTTACACTTTATTGGAGCCGACACGTTTCGTAGCAATCTTGCTACAGGGCCATTCAGATTCATGCATTTAATCAATTTGGGACAGCCCAAATGATGATGTGATGATTTTGGAAGCATCTTGCAGGTTTATTGGCAACATTGGAGTTAATTAGAGACACACCTGTGATATTATTATAATGCACACTTGAAACACAATGCTTCTTTGTGTGGTATCATCAAGATATCAGGAATAGAATTGTGGACTTGCACAAGTTCTGGCATTTGGCAAATGTAAATAATTATGGTAATCCCAATTAACCTAAAACGGGAAAGGTTTATTCTGATTTCATGTCAGATAGTGATAAAAACACGAATATGTGTCTTACTGTCTTTTTATATACAGTGAAGGAAATAATCATTTGATCACTTGTTGATTTTGGAAGTGTGCCCACCTACAAACTCGATCTATAATTTAAGGGTAGGTTAATTTTAACAGTGAGAGAATATCAAATATAAAATCCAGAATATCACATTTTCTAAATTATATAAATGTATTTGCATTTTGAAGAGATAAATAAGTGTTTGATTCCTCTGGCAAACAAGACTTAATATTTGGTGGCAAAACCCTTGTTGGCAAGCACAGCAGTCAGACGTTTTTTGTAGTTGATGATGAGGTTTGCGCACATGTCAGGAGGAATTTTGGTCTGCTCCTCTTTACAGATCATCTCTAAATCATTAAGATTTTGAGGCTGTCACTTGGCAACTCGGAGCTTCAGCTACCTCCATAAGTGTTCTATGGGATTAAGGTCTGGAGACTGCCTTGGCTACTCCATGGCCTTAAAGTGCATCTTTTTGAATCACTCCTTTGTTGCCTTGTCTGTATGTTTTGGGTCATTGTCGTGTTGGAAGACCCAGCCACGACCCATTTTTAATGTCCTGGCAGAAGGACGGACATTGTCACTCAGGATTTTATTGTACATGGCACCATCAATTGTGCAATTGATTTGGTGAAGTAGTCCTGTACCCTTAGCAGAGAAACACCCCCAAAATATAATGTTTCCACCGCCATGCTTGACTGTGGGGACAGTGTTATTTGGATTATAGACAGTGTTTCTCTTCCTCCAAACACAGCGAATTGAGTTAATACCGAAGAGCTCAATTTTTGTCTCATTGGACCACAGCACCTTCTCTCAATCACTGTCAGAATTACCAAGGTGTTCACTGAAAAACTTCAGACGGGCCTGCACATGTGCCTACTTGAGCAGTGGGACTTTGTGGGCACTGCAGGATTTTAATCCATTACGGCGTAACGTGTTACCAATTGTTTTCACGATGACAGTGGTCCCAGCTGCCTTGAGAACATTAACAAGTTTACTCCTTGTTAGGCTGATCTCTCACCTTCCTCATGATCTTGGATACCCCACGAGGTGAGATTTTGCATGGAGCCCCAGATCGATGTTGATTGACGCTCATTTTGCATTTCTTCTATTTTCTTACTATTCCATCAACAGTTGTCTCATTCTCACCCAGCATCTTACTTATGATTTTGTAGCTCATTCCAGCCTTGTACAGGTCTAGGATTTTTTGCCTGACATCCTTAGAAAGCCATTTTGTCTTGTCCACGTTGTATAGGTTAGAGTTTGATAGACTCATTGATTGCGTGAACAGGAATATTTTATACAGGTGCCGATTTAAGACAGCTGTCTTTAATGCAGGTAACAAATTGATTAGGACCATCTAACTGGTCTGTAGGAGACAGAACTCCTAATGTTTGGTAGGGGAACAAATACTTATTTCTCTGTTCAAAATGCAAATACATTTATATAATTTAGACAATGTGATTTTCTGGATTTTATTTTTAATATTATATCTCATATGGTACCTTTACACGCCGCTACAACAAGGTGGAAACAACCGGGTAGATGAGAGAAATGTATCTTGCACCGCCAAATCAACCCGAGTTAGCGGCGTGTAAAGACGGTTGTTTCCACCCGTCACTTGAGGCACCTGTTTCAGAGCAGAGCTCAAAAACAGGTTGATTTCAAGGCGATGGTTACGGCCTGTATCGGCGTGTAAATACGGTAGGGTATGGTTTATTCGTCACCTAGATAACTCCCCGGGGCGTGACACAGCCTCCGTGAAACCACCCCCCTTCAGCGATCATTGGAGGAAGCTCCTGCGTTACGATTGGTAGTCGCTGCATAGGGCGGCATATTTAAGGAGCTGACCAGTCACACTACAGAATTGCTCGAGCGTCATGTATTAGTCAGCCTCCTGCGCTGGCTGCCCAATCATGATGTTATTGCTTTGTTCTATCAGCGTACGAACGTCTCGTAATCCACAATTGTGGCACGCCTATGTGTTGTCCCTACTGCACCAGGACCGCCCATATTACCTTCTGTTACGGCGTGTAAATGAGCTAAGGTGAGCTACAGAAGGTAACTTGTGGCACCCGGCGGTGTATCCAGAGATAGATGTAACCTACTGTAGCGCACCTTGTTGCGGCGTGTAAAGGCGGTGTGGGTACCGTTTGTAACCGTTTGTGCGTGCTCGTGCACGTGAAGCACCCGGTTGTTTCCACCTTGTTGTAGCGGCGTGTAAAGGTACCAATACTGATAAAATTAACCTACCCTTAAAATTATAGACTGTTCATGTCGTTGTCAGTGGGCAAACTTAAAAATCAGCAAAGGATCAAATAATTATTTCCTTCACTGTATTGTATATAAACCTCTGATTTCAGCTGTATGGACAAGAATAAGAAATCAGGAAGGGGGCAAACACTTTTCTACACCACTGTATATACCAAAAAATAGAACTACAAAATGGCTAAAATGCGCATTTTGATGACAACTTTGAAGTAGGACCATAGAATTACCTTGTTAAAGCCTTTATGCTCAAGGGGAAAGAATAGACAAAAGCACTCAGTTTCTCCATAGTATAGGGCAATCCCCAACCTTTCTGACCTCGAAAGCCACATTGAGCTCTGAAAGAGGGTCATGAGCCACATTCAACTCAATCATACCGAGGCAGATCCAGGGGTTCCAGCCTTAGGCTGGGGTCACACATGCCAGCCGTTTTTGCTCTTGGTCCGTTTTTGGGAAATTTTTTCCCTTTTTTTTTTCTAAGTCCAAAAAATGGTCCGTTTACGGATAGGGCACTTTATGGGTCATTCCGTTTTTGAAAACCTCTTCCCTGGGCCAAAAAAACTTTGCAAGCAATGTTTTTGGGTGCTGGAAAAAAATTGACCATTTTTTGATAACATAGCACCCTATGGGAAATGGATCCAATAACGGATGGCACATATAGGCACCATCCCTTAATGGATCCGTTTTTACAAACAGATTTTTGCCAAAAAATGGGTAAGTTCAAAAAACGAGAGCAGCACAGGAGACTCAAAAAGCACCCAGAAAAAAAACTGATTTGATAAACGGAACACTAAGTTGGAGACACAGCCGCAGGCCAGAAATAACAGGCCTGCAAGCCCCATGTTTCTGCTGAGCTACAGATTGTGGACCCTTGGAACAGAGGATAGTAAATGTATCAAGAATTTAAACATTAGTATTGCCACTCTCTTACTCTGTACCATGCTTTATGTACAGTAATAGCATAGAAAACATGTAGTCAAATAACTACTTACTATCCAATGCCTATTAAGTTTTATTTTTTTTTGTAGGTCGTGGAAAGACCAGACGACAGAGTATATTTTAAAGCAGTACTTGCACACTGGATAACCTCCATTTTCAACTGCCAGAGACTCCTGCAGTAATTAAAAGCTATAAGTATTAACATTAACTTACTAGTCTGCAGTGAGTCTTGTGCCAAATGTACTATTATATGGGTATCATTGCTGGGTACAAGGACATAAAAATATGAGTGACCACACTTATGGATCCCACCAGCGCCTTATTTGCCCCCATTGATAAGGAATCATTAACTGAAATGTTTCCCCCAATGTTCATGTGGATTTGCTTCTGTTATTCTTACCGCAGACGCTATTTTACATGTCTAGGTTGGCATAAACTGGTAGGAAGCAATAACGCTAAGTTTCAAATGACACAAGTAGTTAAACATAGGTACGCTCCCTCCATCGGGGTTAATGTATTACATGGCAAAATTGTCAATGGTTTATAAGTAGATCATCTCTAAAACTCTGCGTTTGAATACTATGATGACCTGCCATTATCACAGCACACCTTGTGGAAAATGTCACCTGTGTCTGTCAGTCAGGTGTCGGAAAGCTGCCATTCAGCCAGCTGTAGTCAATATCTGGGTATAAATCTGAATTGTACACATATGTATCAAAACCCTAACGGTGAAACTACTGCGGAGGTCCTCAGCCTTAATTGAGAACAACCTTCTTATACTCAGATGTGCCTTGGCAATATTTATATTACTCCTTGTTTTTGGTACTCCAACATATTCTGTAGCACTGTACAAAGATTATCTTTACTACAAGAGTTATCCTAGCCTGGGATTTCATGACCTATCAAGCAGCTTATCAATAGGAAATTGGTGGGATGTTCGACACCCTCACCGACAAGTTGTTTTATTGCTGGCTGCTGCAGTACAGCTTCAAAACAACAGGAGCGGTGCTGCAGGAACGTGCTGCAGTAGTTAGCAGCGTCCTGTACACTTTGAATTGAGCTATCCTCAGCAGATCTATTTCATGTGTTTACATCTGTCTGGTGGAGCAAAAAATAGCTGATCAGTAGGGTAGCCAGATATGCTCAATGGATTGATGATCCATGCTTTGGCTAGGTCACCAAATGCCTATTCCTGGATAATCCCTTTAAATCAGCAACCGTTCCCAAAGGGGTTCAAACTGGAAAATCCCATCTCAAACATACCTTGGAAATCCAAGTATGGGGAGAACATAAAACTCTTTGTGATGCTGTGGTATTGCACCTGCTCGGTCGCACGGCCCCAGCACTGCAGGACTGTAATGCTAACTCAATTGCACTATGTTATATATTTCCAAAAAGTATATTAAGACTATGACCAAAATTAAATAATATTATTAACAATTTACTAGAAATTACTTATTAGAGCACATAAAAGAATATACGATTGTGATCGCGGCCAAATCTATCCTTCTCTAGAAGAAAGAAAGCATCTGATAATTAGGTATAATGTCTTATTTTGCCTAAACAACATACATTTTATGTTTTATGCAGAAATATTAATGAGTGCAAATATTTTCTGGTACCATGTTAATTGCCAAAAACTGTAATTTGATAATTGAACACTTTCTGATTAGCAGTTTGAGGCAGAAGAAATACAAGATGTCTGATTCATCTACTATGACAGCAGAATTTAAAGGGAACCTGTCATTTTTAGAAACATAACAGGTTCCCTTTAAATTTCTGAGCATTGACTTCAAACATAATTCATATGTAACTTGGGAGAAGTCCAGCAATGTCCATCTATCCTGTGGTGTAGGCCTTCTTTACTTTCTATACCCACAGAAATCAAACTGAGCTGCTTGCCGTTAATTATCGGTTATGAATGTACACATACATCTCAACATTCCTACCACACAAGTATCTATCCTCTTACATTCCTCTACACTCCAGTTTATTTGCCTGCAATAGACAAAGCTCCTTATCCATGCTGATGACATAGTCTGTAGCAAGGACTGATATAAAAAAAAGATGCAGTCCAAAGAAAAACAGATCGAGCACATAGTAGTATTTTTTATTAAATATCCATTAAAAGAATCACAAAGCATTCAATTCTGTCCACATTCTTTCCTTAAGAACCACAAGTCCCAGGTGAAGCATTACTGGTTGATGCATTGCAAGCCTAGTTTGTTCTTCGGGGTACTTCACACTAAGAGAGATCGCTAGCGAGATTGCTGATACGTCACGGCTTTTGTTGCCAGCGATGTCGCCATGTGTGAAAAGTAGCAGCGACCAGGTCACCGCTGTGAGATCGCCGATTGTGTCAGAATGGCCTGGACCATTTTTTGATCGTCGGGCTCCCGCTGGGTAGCGTGCATCGGTGTGTTTGATGGGGACAACGACCTCAGTACTATGCCCAAGAGTGACAGGGTCCCAATGACCACCGTATCGTTGCTGCGTCGCTGGTGAGATCTGACTGTTTGACATCTTACCAGCGACCACATAGTGACGCTCCAGCGATCTTTATCGTCGTATTGTTGTCAGGATCACTGGAGCGTCGCTAAGTGTAACGGGCAGGGCCGCACCGTCCATTGGACAGTGTGAGCCCTGTCATTCAGGCGGCAGCAGGCAGGGGGAGCGGCTGTGCAGAATTGGGCGGCGCCTCATGCAAACAGCCTCCCGCTGTCTCATGGCGCCGGCCGCTCACCCCGCGCACCGGAGGTAAGCGGCGACCGCCGGGGGAGAGGCACAGAAGGGGCGGCAGCCCCAGGCTTCAATAGTACCCCCCCCCCCGTAATCAGTGCCGCGGCTCGGGCGGCAGTGGCGACCCGGTCACTGCAGAAGGGGCGGCAGCCCCGGGCTTCATCAGCACCCCCCCCCCCGTAATCAGTGCCGCGGCTCGGGCGGCAGTGGGGCTCGGTGCACCCCGGGTAACGGGGCCTTTATTCATAACCCAGGGCTATACCAAAACAAAGTGACATTTTGGTACAAGCACACTCCTTTGTATGTGTTCTATTAGATCATTGACCAATAATCTACTTAGCATTTAATTTTTATCACATGGTTTCATTCTAATTTGTTGATGATTTTTTGTGTTGTACTATATTTGTGGCTGTGTTTTGCATCCATCGAGGGTAACCCCCTTTTGTTCAATCTGTCACATATCACCGCTTCTTCTCTCAGGTAATTTTCATTATATTATCAGAGCACGAGTATCTCCCATACTGGAAAGCTCATTATAGCACTGAATTCAATAACCCGAATATAAAACATGGTAAAAACAAAGGGATTTCAGTAATAATACTTGTTAAAGTTTATTGACAAAAATTAATAAAATCATACATTTTTTGAGGAAAAAAATCTATAAAAAAGAGAAACACATAGGAATTATTACAAAAATGTATAGATCACAGAAAACCTAATCCAAGAGGCCAGTGCCAAAACAGTAGAGGATAAGAGACTATGCACACATCATCATGGTAAGCGGTAGGTTACACAGTATCTTTACACAGTTTTTTAGCTTTTAGGAAGTATTAATGCAGAGGTGATATACACTGTAAAAAAACTTCTTCAGGGGGCAGTAACCCCCTTGAAGACGTTTACGTGCGAAACGCGCGTTGGGACTGGAGGGAGGCTGAGCCACATCACATTATATAATGATGTCTAATTGGTAGGTCATATTTCCCATTTAGGTCCCATTTGGGTCTCTATTTATCAGATTATTATTATGGAAGGACTGCTTATGAGGGAGATCTCCTTAAATTGTATATGGAACATATGAGGGTGATTTCATATTTGTGGCTTTTCACTCCTATGTCTACCTCTATTTTTGACAGTGTATACCACCCCTGCATTAATACTTCACTATAACTAAAATACTGTGTAAAGATATTTAGTTCCTTTACTAGAAAGGCCGCACACTATGGGAGACGTTCGATGAGATGAAAGAGGTTTATGGTGATGATTTCCCATATGATGTAGTGAAGAACTGGCATCGTCATCTCAAATGTGGTCAAACTTCGGTAGAAACAGCTCCAATTCCAGGGTGACCCCATTTCACTATTGATGAACACACCTTTTAAGTAAAGGAACTTGATGACTGCTCTGTATTTCACTGGGTCCATTATCACATCTCACACCACTTCCGCACCTGTAAAAGAAAGACAGTTCAGAGTTATAAATTGTCAGGTAACCTATAGAGACTTACATCATTACACATGGGCAGTTTCACCGTCCTGCGATAAATAGAGGCGCGTCAGGAGAAATCTTAAATGAACCCTTGTAAAGGAAATGTGTCACCTAATCTGAGATCATCATAATGTAGACTCAGACCCTGATTCCAGTAATGTGTCATCTATGGGCTGCTAGTTGTAGTTTTGATAAAATCACAGTTTTATCTGCTACATATCTAATGGTTATTTGAATGATAAGTACTTTATAACCCCACTTACATCAATAGGCAGCATGGTGGTTCAGTGCTTAGCCCTGTTGCTTTGAGGTTCTGGGGTTCAAATTCGCTTGAGTTTTTCTGTAGCTTCTCCGATTTACTCCAAAGATTTACTGATAGGGAATTTATAATATGAGCCCCAATGGAGACAATGATGATAATGTCTGTAAGGCGCTGTGGGATATGATGGCACTATGTAAGCAAATCATAATAATTACTTATTGACAGCTTTCTGTGCACGCTGTGCATAGACAGATAGCTGCCAATCAGTGGTGGGGTTGAGATTATACAGAGCTCATGAATATGGGGGACTACATGACAAGTTTACTACTCCTCTAGTGATAATCTCCTGCTGATAAAACAGTGATTGTATCAAAACAATAACAATCAGCCCTGTAAGGGTACCTTTACACGCCGCTACAACATGGTAGAAACAACCGGGTAGATGAGAGAAATGTATCTTGCACCGCCAAATCAACCCGAGGTAGCGACGTGTAAAGGCGGATGTTTCCACCCGTCACTTGCGGCACCTGTTTCAGAGCCGAGCTCTAAAACAGGTTGATTTCAACCTGGTTGTAACGGCGTGTAAATACGGTAGGGTAAGGTTTATTCGTCACCTAGATAACTCCCCGGGGCGTGACACAGCCTCCGGGAAACCACCCCCCTTTAGCGATCATTGGAGGAAGCTCCTGCGTTACGATTGGTAGTCGCTGCATAGGGCGGCATATTTAAGGAGCTGACCAGTCACACTACACAATTGCTCGAGCGTCATGTATTAGTCAGCCTCCTGCGCTGGCTGCCCAATCATGATGCTAATGCATTGTCCAATCATCGTACGAGCGTCTCGTAATCCACAATTCTGGCACGCCTATGTGTTGTCCCTGCTGCACCAGGTCCTCCCATATTACCTTCTGTTACAGCGTGTAAATGAGGTAAGGTGCTCTGCAGACGGTAACTTTAGGCACCCGGCGGTGCATCCAGAGATAGATTCAACCTTCTGTAAAGCACCTTATAGCGGCATGTAAAGGCGATGCGGGTACCGTTTGTAACCGTTGCTGCGTGCTCGTGCACGTGAAGCACCCGGTTGTTTCTACCATGTTGTAGCGGTGTGTAAAGGTACCCTAAGTGACACATCACTGGAATCAGGGTCTGTGTCCCTACATTTTATTTCACTCGGATTAGGTGGCAAAAACTTGTTGAAACATTCCCATTAAAAACTCAGAAACTGCTATTATAAGTAGATTATGTGGAATGCATGTATAAAGTAACACAATATTGCATATGATCCCTGAATACTTGACATTCCATACAATCTCTAGTATTATCACAAGAACAATTTTAGTACTATTGAAATGTTCATGTTATTTTCTAACAATAGGATGCAGCAAAGTATCTAATTACTTAATGAGACTATACACGCCACTACAGAAAAACAGTTGAGTGCAATAAGGTGTTATCAGGGTATAGCAGCGGGAAGAGATCAGTGGTATGCCTACCTTCTATGGTTATGTGTAACACAACCACTCGTTCATGGGGACTCAGGCTACTGCAGTATCCACAATTAAATGAAAAACAATTCAATGGGAATGGATGAAATCTGCAGTCGAAAACCAGGTGTGAGGGTTAGAATAAATGAACAGTGGTTTATTTCTGAGTCAATCCGACTCTTTACTAAGGCCAACCATGTGTAACAACATGTAGGGGTACTGAAGAAGGGATCTAATTGACTCAGAAATGTGTTGACAATGAGCCACTATTCATGTATTGCATTCTGGATCCTTTCTGTTATTCGGCAGTGCAGATTCCTTCCATTTCTATAGAAAAGTCATACATTTCATGAGTGGTAGAAACTTTTTCTTTTACAATTCTAGATAGTGAAAAGTACATATAATATGATATATGGAATCATTATTTTTGCGTTTGACTCTTAAAGGGATCCTGTCACCTCCAGAACGCCTCCTAAGCTACCAAAACATGTCCCTGCAGCATCCTATCACTAATCTCACACTTCTTTTGTCTCCTAAAAGCATCTTGTGAAAGTGCATAGAAACGTTTTAATACTTACTCATTAGTGATTATAATTAGCAGGGGCTATATTCTTTAGTCACCAGGGAGGGCTGGTTTGCAGCCTCGAGGATCCACCCTCTCTCTGTCTGTGTGCTCTGCTTGTGCTCTGCTTGTGCAGGCTTTACCCTCCCCCTCTCTCTCACTCACAGAATGCAAATCATTAGTCCTGCCTTCAACTCCACACCACAGCAGCACAGACAGAGAGAGGGTGGATTCTGGAGCCCTGGTGACTAAAGAATATAGTCCCTGCTAATTATAATCACTAATGAGTGAGTATTAAAACGTTTTTATGCACTTTCACAGAATGCTTTTAGGAGACAAAAGAAGTGTGAGGTTAGTGATAGGATACTGCAGGGACATGTTTTGCTAGCTTAGGAGGCATTTTGGAAGTGACAGGATCCCTTTAAGTTATTCCCTCATCTAAATATTTGAAGTCTTGAACATGTTTTTGGGGTCTATTCAATTTCTCAACATGTTTTTATTCAAATTTAGATATAAATCTTTATGCAATAAAACCCCTGATCTTCCTCTGTCTGCCATCCCCACTGTCAATGTTATTTTATCCTCATGGTGTCATATGCTGATTTCTCATTTTAAGGCTACTACCTCTCAATCTATTTTAATGTATATGGATTCTAACATTGAATTCCACTTATCCATGGAGTGTGAAGCTTCAGACTCCATGGATTTGATTTTACATTATTGGGAAAAAATGCAACATTTTCTGTCATAATTCTATTTGGAAATTATGTTCATCAGTCGGTGATCTAAAACATCTCTTGACTAGGGGTTTGCTTTGGCCAAAGTGGCTTAAAATTTGAAATCAGTTTGGTGTAGCAGCGGGTTTGCGTATGTACCAACCGATCAACTTGCAGTGGGTTTGTGCTTCTACAGACTTGTGGTTCTGTTGGTTAAAATGTGCACAAAACGGTATGTTTTGCAACGCTTTTAATGGAAAGTTAAAAAAGCAACATTTTTGCTGTGGTTGTGCTGTTTTGGGGTTGCACCTTATATTGTGGATTTTGTGCACAAACAGCATAGTTGAGCGGATTATATGCACTTACAGTTATAAAATACATGTACTCATTACATTACACTCATTCTAAAGGTTGGGTAGCTTGAAGTTCTCAGTTTATTCTGATGCTATTCCTTCAACCCATATCTTTAAACTACAGTGTATTTTACATTTCTCACATCACACATTTACTGATATTTATGAAAGGGAGTCTACCTCATACACCCCTGTATATCAGGTCATCTGTAATATGGGTCAACTGGTTAGTGTAACTGTACTATCTAAATGGCACTTAAAGTGATCAAAGAGGCTGAAATAAAGCATATTCTAATGTGTATATGGTGACTACATCACAAAACTCTATAGTCACCCCACATTATGTGATCACTATCACCACTATGGACAGGTGGGTGCCTATCCGCATATGTGGTTATAACATTTCCAGTGAGAGATTCTGAATTATATTATATCAAATTGTGAATGGTACTTATAGCTTAATATGTAAGAAATCTGCTGTGGTCTTTCAGATAACATACATCTCCTTACAAATTATTTGGAGCTATACAGCATCTATCTTTTAATTAAAAAGGTACATCATTTCATTTCCATCGATGTTCAGGGAGTCACCTCTTCATGTAGCACTTTTCATTATGCTTCCCGCCTGAGCTTTGCACTTTCTAGAAGCACTTGTACGTTCTAAAGACTCCTTGCTCTTCTGGACTCCATACCAAGCAAACAGTTGTAAAACGGGTGATGAGCATCGTGTCGGATATTCTGATCTGTATTATTCTTTTTAATTATTATTAGAAATATCTCATAAACCAGTGGTGAGCAACGTGCCAGTCCAGGTGCCATCTTAGTCTTGAATGATTCCAAAATTGTTTTTTTGTCATGTATTGGTACAATGAGTGATTATAAACAGATTTTGGTTATTCTCATCCCTATAATTAACATAGTTTCATATCACTGTCCATTGAAATGAATTGCCATTGCACAAACCTGCGATTGAGTGCACTTATGAGAATTGGTGATTCATTCCAATGAAGAGTGACCACACGAACACAGACTACTCATCTTTGAACGAGCCGAAGAATCTGGTAACTGAAGGAGGTTGTATACGCTTGGGATGAAAGACTAATAAATCTTCATGGAGTACACATCGGACACTGTCAGGATTCTCCAGTGTTGACAGCGACAGCAGGTGGTTGCAAGAGTGCAAGTAAAAGATTTACATATTTACATCCACATAACAACTAGATGTTTAAGTCAATTGAGCGAGACTGAGCATGTCTAGTGGTCACGTGATATACATGCATTTATGTTATCTCCCTCTTTTGCTACTGGCACCGGAGAATCCTGACAGCGTGCAATGTGTGCGGCGTGAAGATTCAAAGTGGCTGCAGATGTTCATTCCAAACCTGGCCAACCCATTTAAAGTATCAAGATAAGAATACAACATATACTTTGCAATCAACTGGCAACTTGTTGCACACCACTGGTCTCAAATGTACAGTCCGTCAGTGAGTAAAAAATACAGGGAGTCCACCGGTATGTCTATAATGAATCCCCAGATTTGTGCCTGAGAAATAGAAATGCTGCCTAATGTGATGTGAAAAATCTATTTATCCGAGCTGAGGTCTAAAGTGTGTGTGTTTGTCGGGATGTGTGTATCTGAATTCTATATACATATACACACAGAACTCTGTGCTGCAAGTGATTTGATCTATTTTATTGTCTAGTTGTATTAAATAAAGGTTATCTAAAGATGTAAAATATATATTTAACATTTTATTATTAATGTTGCATACTTTACGATTCCAAAGTCGGAGCACTGGTCTAGATCTTTGTGTAAAAAAAATTCCACTGGGTAAATTAGTCATTGATATACGAGTCTAATTTATCAGTGTGTATAATAATTCTATTATACATGAAAGAAGAAGTAACTGGAGCGACAGTCATAAATATAGGACTGTGCTGAATATTAAGTGGCATAGGTCTTCCTTTACAAATAAATATGACTAATAAATCTTCAGAGAATGAGAACAAGTGGGATGTAGTGTCTCCCAGCAGTAAAGAACTAAACAGCTAAAATAAAGGTAAATATCAATAGAAGGCATTGATTGCAAGGGTCCATCATCATATAAGACTATGACCAAGCCGATTACTCACACTATGGGTAACTTGTAAGTGGAGCACCATTATAAGTAGTGTGTTTTCACTAGTGAACCAATCAGAGCTCAGCTTTTCATAGTTATTTAAAAATGCAAGCTGTGCTTTGTTGCTATTGGCCCCAAAGTCAGTTCAATTATTAGATAGTTTGATAAATGAGGGCCACTATGTTGAGTCTAGAAAAATGCTCTGGGGACCATTAGGAGGTTGCTTTTTGGTGTTGTTTGAATCCATATACACACCACAACAATGAAATTGCTGGAAATTGAAAATCAAAGACATTTTAATGATATGTAAATGATGTAAAAATGGCAACAGAATTGCCGAAGTATTTCAATTTATTCAGTATCGAGTATGACCGCTATGCACAGAAGTACGTACACTTAGATGCCTTGGCATGTTGTCCAGGACAGTATTAATAATTGTCTGAGGAATGTTCTGCCATGTTGAATTTACTTTGGCACATAAATCATCAAGATGTGCTGTTGGCAGCTCCATTTGTAATTGCTAATCAATGACGTCACAGATGTGCTAGATGGAAGACAGGTCCAGAGACTCTGCAAGCCATAATAGCACATTTAGGCCTTGCAGGCTGCTTGAAATAGTTGTGTTGAAAAACGACTCCTGGGACACTTTCACATTCTCAAGGCCTCTTCATGGAGTTGCCTATGTGGTCCTCAGACCAATCTTCACTATTCAGTATGAAAGTTGGGCTAATCGCTAAAGAAGACGGACCTCCAATGCAATTTTTGTTCTGCATCATGATATTCCTCCATTAAGAGGAATATTGTTTGAGGTCAATGCAACACTTGGCTGAGCATCTAGCTTAGCACAAAGTTGTGCAAATAATTTATGTTGGTAATGCAGACACTGTTTGATGCCTTATAAATAATATATAATAAAAATAATTAAGTGCCATTCTTCAAACCTGAAGAGATCTTCTAGTAGATGCCATGAACAGGCTTCACAAGGGAACACCAAACTAATCCTACTTTGGGATTACAAGGCGGGTGGCATGATATATGGTAGCCAGATCTCTTAAGTCTTTATTTTACATGCTCTAAGGTTGTGTGTCCACGATCAGGATTCCTATCATTGTTGAATGTTTGCTGCATCCAAAAGGCTGGCTTAAACAGTACAAGCACAGTGGATGGGATTAATAGATATTCCATGTCCACTGTGCTTCTTTTTTATGCTGTGTAAAATCACCTGCAGTGTGGGTTTCCAAGCCTCAGCATGTCAATTTCTCATGAAGATAATAGAAATATACAACCAGGCTCTCCAAATTTGTGAAGAACCTCAACAGTTTATTGTGAAACACAGCGTAACCAGTTGTAGAAGACGTTTCAGTTTGAACAAAGACCTTCCTCAGTTCCTATGTTCAGACCGAAACGTCTTATACAACTGGTTATGCTTTGTTTCACAATAAATCATTAAAAGTTCTTCACAAATTTGGAGTGCCTGATTGTATATATCTATTATCTACGGTATTGGACCCTACCATGGCACCCAGAAGTTGTCGGCAGTGCTGTGCTTTCCTCTTGCAGAGATGGTGAGTCTTTTGTGCACATTTTCTCCATACACTTGCATTAGATGCGGTAAATCTGCAGTTAAACAAAGGCACATGTGTTGTTAAGTGCATTTATGCAGCGTAAACCGATGTAAAAACCGCATCTACACAAATATTTGACATATCAATAAAGTTGGTAAAAGACAGGAAATAAAGGAAAAATGAAGTGGACCAAAGCAAATTATTGTCTTACCCCTTCACATATAACACACTTGCACCCTGTAGTGCCTTTCATGTGGCACTAAAGGATGTTTTAAGTCAAATTTCACCAAATAAATAATGAAAAAAATCTAATTTGAGGTCCACCTTATTTTTAGTAACTAGCAAAGGTATAGCAGACATCTGCATAGCGCCGAAATAGGTGCATCTAATTTGATCCACCATTTCTGGGGTTGCTTAGGGCTGGTATTTTTATGGCAGCAAGGGCCAAAATACCAGCCCGCAGCCGTCCACTGCACCTTGGCTGGTTATCAAAAATATGGGGCACCCACGCTGTTTTTTTTAATTATTTACTTGTTAGGTTAAATTAGGCTAAAACACCCCTTAGTTCCACATAAAAGGCACCAAAGGGTACAAATGTACTATATGTAGGGGGCTGGAACATTACTTTGCTTTGGCGAACTTCTGGTTTCTTTTGCTTCCTGTCTTTCAACCAACTTTATTGAGACAAAAATGCATACATCAAAAACGCATAATGAAACACAAGGAAGAACGCAAGTGAGCGGAGGTGTGAGATTCATGTGGAAATTCAGCTTTGTGAAAGCCTGAAAAGCACTGATTGTGTGCACATACCTTACATTGATTTGGTACCACTGCCATTTCTCTACAGTATCACAGGAGCTGTTTCTTCAACATGACAATTCCAGGCCACATTTTGTTTGTTGTACTGTGAGCTGACTACATCACCTAAAAGTGCTACCATGGCCTGCAGCATCTTCAGACTTGTCTCCAATCAAGTACATTTGAGACATCCTTGGTCGTCAATTACTAAGGGAGCTGCCAGCAGCGCATCTTGATGATTTGGGTGTCCAGTTGTATTCATTTTGTCAGAACATTCCTTAGACAACTATTTATAACCTCATGTGCAGGATAATATGCCAAGGTGTGTAAGGGCATGTATTTCTGCTTGTAGCACTCACAATCGATACTGGATAAATTGAGATGTTTTGAAAATATTGTTTCCATTTGAGCATAATTTGCATATCATCAACATGTCTATCCATCCTGTGATTTATTTCAACAAGTCCATGAGTTTTCCATCTTGGCGTTTCAATTTCAATTTTGAGGAGTGTATATGGATTCAAAGAACACCAAAGAGGGAATTCCTGAGACATACACCCCACGGTCCTCAGAGCATGTTTTAGGCATCATACAGAGACCCTTATTTATTAAACCTGACTAATCATATAGATGGCTTTGTTTCCCATTGCAACCAATCACAGTACTTCTTGAATTATTTAAATTTCTATGGAATAATAAAAGCTGAGCAGTGATTGGCTGCTATGCCTATTGACAGTTTTGATAAATAAGCCTTAGTGTATTCCTTTGCACTTATTGAAGCTATTTTACAAGTTAAATTTGGGAAATGCATTATCAACAATTCAAAACCCTATATTATCAAATTATCTGCCTTCTTAGGCTGTAACAAGTGCTCTTTTTATTTAATTCTGAAAACACACCATATAACAATGGTACTTGTATGTGGCGGGAGAGCCGGTCATTTAAATTCTTAGTGGCTTCCCGTAGCCATAGTAGGAGTGATTCTGATGATATATTAGTGAATTGTCCATAAGGACATTCCGGAAATAAAGTGACTTATAGGCTCCTCCAAGGGTCTTTAGGTCAAAACAACCAAGGGCACCAATTGTGATTCTGGAGTCTAAGCACAATTAGCCCACAGAATAATGTGATCCATTAACGATTAATAAAGAAAAATGAGAACAATGGGGACGAGTACTGGAAATAATAAAAGCATGCTTCTATTAATCAATTTAAAAGGATATAACATTACAAATAAAAAAAGAACATATACAAATGCCATAAATACAATAGGTAATATTATGAGTGGAACCAGATGAGGGAAAAAAGGGGAAATATAGGCTACCTGCCTGGAGGGGATTATTAATTTCTTCTTGGTGGCTTATACTGTCATCATATATGTGCATGTATGAACAAGTCCCAGTTGTACCATTATGAAATTTGTTTTGGCTCAATTTTTTTACAATATTATCCAGTTATACCTCATCCTCCCCTATGCAGATAGCCTATATTCTTTTTTGTTTTTAACTTTTTTTTCTGGTGATATTGCCTGCTATGTTTAAAGGGAATCTGTCAGCAAGTTTTTGCCACCTAATCTGAGAGCAGCATAATGTAGGGCCAGCGATATATCACTCACTAGGCTTCTTAGGGCCCTTTCACATCAGCGTTTTTTTTTAAATCGCGGCAGATGCGGTGAAAACCGCAAACCCGCACTTGCCGCACCTGCCGCAAGTCCGCCTATACTTTGCATGGCAAAAACCGCAACCGCGCCGCAAGTGCAGCCGGTATGCGGTAATCGCGGCAGATGCGTTTTTTTCACCGCATCTGCCGCGATTTAAAAAAAACGCTGATGTGAAAGGGCCCTTAGTCTAGTTTTGATCAAATGATTGAATAATAGCAGGAGATTATCATGGAAGACTCCTTGGCTTGCTGCCAGGCAGTCCAGCATATTCATGAGCTTTGTATAGTCCCGCCTTCTCCACTAATTGGCAGTTTTTCGTGTACACTGCCAATCACTGTTGTGGGTGGGGTTATACAGCTCCATATTCAAGTAAACTGCTAAAGCAGCATCCGAGAAAACAGTGATTTTATCAAGATGACAGCAAGCAGCTCAGTAAGTGACACATTGCTGGAATCAGCATCTGTTCTCCTACACTATGCTGCTCTCAGATGGGAAGATAAAAACCTGATGGCAGATTCCTTTTAAGAAGTTTATACCATATTTTTTTTTTAACTCTGTAATATTTAAATGTTTATATCCTTTTAATTTGATTATTAAAATAATACTTTTATTATTATATTCCCTTTAGGTTTTGGAGTTTTTTCAGATTCTAGAGTCTAGTTTTCTAGAAAAGAAATGTACAATAACTGAAAATGATGATACAGATCATTGGTTTTAGGATTTTGGAGCAATAATGGTTCATGTGAATTTACATGGTGTGCTTTTGCAAAGTCCAGTTTGCATTTCTTGTCATGGGCACATGGCAGTTAATTATCTGTTGTGTCAGTACAGATAATCTCATTCTGACATATATTATCAAGTTTACTGTTCCTAGTTTGACACCAAATAAAGATTAAAGGGAACCTGTCACATTGAACTTGCAGTCTGTTTTGCCAGCATCATGTCATAGAGCCTGGGGAGCTGAGCAGATTCCTTTATAGGTTTGCGAGAACCTGTATTTTTTCAGTTCTCAGTTTTTTATTTCACTTTAATCTTTCCACCTTGTGCGTTCAGCAAGCAGTGGTCCTAATTGGTGATTCATGGAGGCTCATACAAAAAATAAATCAGTAAATTTGACCACCCACTTGACTCCTAAATCCAGAATAAAATGTATGTCCCACAAACCTATACACACGTGGTCAAAATTGTTGGTACACCTCGTTTAATGAAAAAAAAAAAAACACAATGGTCACAGAAATAATTTGAATCTGACAAAAGTATTAATAAATAACAAATCTATGAAAATGAACAAATGCAAGTCAGACGTTGCTTTTCAACCCTGCTGCCACAGAATTTAAAAAAAAATTAAACTCATGAAATCGGCCTGTACTGAAATGATGGTACCTTAACTTAATATTTTATTGCACAATTTTTTCAGGCAATTGCTGCAATCAAACAATTCCTGTAACTGTCAATGAAACTTCTGCACCTCTCGGCAGGTATTTTGGCCCACTCCTCAAGAGCAAACTGCTTCAGTTGTCTCATGTTTGAAGGTTACCTTTTCCGGACAGCATCTTTCACATCTCTCCAAAGATGTTCAATAGGATTTAGGTCAGGGTTCATAGAAGGCCACTTCAGATAGTCCAATGTTTTCCTCTTAGCCATTCTTGGGGTGGTTTTAGCTTTGTGTTTTGGGTCATTATCCTGTGACTGAGACCAAGCTTTCTGACACTGGGCAGTACATTTCTCTCTAGAATCCCTTGATAGTCTTGATATTTAATTGTACCCTGCACAGATTCAAGACACCCTGTGCCAGATGCAGCAAAGTAGCCCCAGAGCATAACAGAGCCTCCTCCATGTTTCATTGTACAGTTTTCTTTTCTTGATATGTTTCATTTTTCTATCTGTGACCATAGAGCTGATATGCCTTGCCAAAAAGTTAAATTTTTGTCTCTTCTATCCATAGAACATCCTCCCAGAAGCTTTGTGGCATGTCTACATGTAGTTTTGCAATTTCCAGTATGGCTTTTTTATGATTTTTGTTTCAACAATGGTGTCCTCCTTGGACGTCTCCCATGAAATCCACTTTGGCTCAAACAACGGATGGTGCGATCTGACACTGATGTTTCTTGAGCTTGAAGTTTACCTTTAATCTCTTTCAAAGTTTTTCTGAGCACTTTTTGTTACCATTCATGTTATCCGTCTCTTTGAATTGTCATCAATTTTCTTACTGTGGCCACATCCACGGAGGTTCTCTACAGTCCTATGGCTCTTAAATTTCTGAATAATATGTAAAACTATACTTACAGGAACATCAAGCTACTTGGAGATGGTCTTATAACTTTTACCTTTAACATGCTTGTCTATAATGTTCTTTCTAATCTCCTGAGACAAGTCTTTCCTTCGCTTCCTCTGGTCCATGTTGAGTGTGGTACACACCATGTCACCAAACAGCACAGTGAGAATCTGTAGCCCTATATGTGGGCCCACTGACTGATTGCAAGATTGTAGACATCTGTGATGCTAATTAGTAGACACACCTTGATTTAACATGTCCCTTTTGTCACATTATTTTCAGGGGTACCATCATTTCTGTCCAGGACATTTTCATGAGTTTAATTATTTTAATAATTCTGTCGAAGCAGGGTTGAAAGCCATGTCTGACTTTCATTTGTTTATTTTCATAGATTTTTATTTATCATTACTTTTGTCATATTTAAATTATTTCTGTGACCATTGTGGGATTTTCTTTCATTAAACGATGGGTACCAACAATTTTGACCACGTGTGTATGTCTATCTGTTCAGCTCCAACTTCTCTATAATATGTTGTCTTTAGATTTCCAAGATGTCAGTTTCCCTTTAGGTTATAAATGGTTTTATTTTCTTTGATGACAACAGAGCCACATATTGTAGATGTAAGCAAATTTTTGAGTGACTGAATTGCATATTTATATGTAGAGCTTGAGCTTTGAACTACTGGGTTAAGCCGGACACACGCATTAGATGGCTGGCAGCCTAACAATGAATTGTGCGGCTGTTGGTCATTTTGGTCTTCTCTCCCATACACAAAGGCACTTGGTCTTCTGTTGTCTGTATGCTTGACATATTGGCCAGCGACATATGTCCAGGAGAATAGCACGAGTATTCTGAAATTGGTCATGACTGGTTGACATCTCTCCATTGTTCAGTTGGCTGACGCCTCAATACATTTAGGGTATGTGCGCACTGGTCGGGTTAGGGCCGGATTAGGTGTGTAAACCGCCGGTCGGTTTACATAAATTTCATGCAAATTTATGTTAATCCAAACCGGCGTTTGGATTAACATAGAAACCTATGTAAACCGACACCCGCTGTGCACGCAGCGGCGGTTTCAGCGGGTTAGCAAAGAATGAGCTTGCTCTATATTCCGGCCGGTTCTGCAGCGGCTGCAAGCAGAATCATGTGCTGCTTCCAGCCGCCGCAACACCGCCGCCGCTAACCCGCCCGTCACCCGCCCGTCTCCCGCCGCACATACCCGACAGGAAGCCGGTGGACGGCTCCGGAGCTTCCTGTCGGGTCCCGCCCAGCCGCCGCCGCCACTAACCCGCTCCCGTGTGCACATACCCTTAGAGTGTCAGCCTAGTCTGTTGGTATTAGCAAATTTGGCCGACATTAATTTGCATGGCCTCTTCTCAAATTAATTTACATATAACATCTATGGCTCCTGTAAATTTTTATAGGAGACAAAGTCTGTGGCATGTCGTCACTCAATAGTAACTATTGTAATATTCTCTTGTTTTTAGCCTTTACGATATTACTATAGATCTCCTTTTTTGGGGTTGTTTTGGTGTCGATCCTTTACTAAATGACTGATACTCATTTCCCATCTTGGCAAAGTAATTGATATGTGAAATATCTGCTTGAAATATTAGGTTCCAAAGATTAATGATGGGTTTGAGAGTTTTTTTTTAGAGAGTATTTTTTGACACTTGTTAATTGTAGGCCTTTGTATTTAAGAATGTTGGTTGTATTGATAAAGAACGACAGGGATTGTATTCAGGAAATGCCGCTCTGAATGTTTTCTAAAAAAAAAAAATGTTTAGAATTTTTTTGTATGTGAAATGCTGTGATAACTGAAATGATGTTGCTGACAAATTATTTGTGAACTGTGAATGTTATATAATAAAACTACAATAAAGTTTATTGAAAATAATGCTGACTGGTGGTTTTAGTCACCTGATTTGCAGTAATCAAGACTTCAGAAGTGAACCTCAATTTTACCAACAAAATGGTTAGTAAGTATGGATATGTGTGAATTATCTCAGAGATCTGATGGAGACACGCTAGCTATGTGCACACAACATATACAGCAGGTCACAGTGTCAGCTGAGATATTCAGTATGGGTGTATATGTACTGAAATATTTTCACTGAATAGGATCAGCAGTAAGGATGAGCGAACCCCAATAGCAAAGTTTGGGGTTCGTATCAGACACCTAATGTCTGAAATCCGAATATGGAGTTCTCACAGAACTTTGGTTGAATAAGATGCTGGCTAAAGTTTGTTAAAGAACAAAGCCAATCAAGATTTTTGACTGAGGGCAGCCATCACGTGTTGGCATAGCTGTGTTTGACCAGCGCACCATGTGACCCAGTCTGTATAACTGGCGGATCATGGGCGGTGCCCCTATTGTTCTTCAACTAATGCAGGTGCATGATACTGCTCAAGTGAGGGACAGTGTTCGATCACTCCACTCTAAATACTCATAAAATAGGCTCTGTTGGTGCACTCTGCACCAGGGTATGTGAGGGTACTCTGAAAAAGACTCTGCAGGGGTAACTCTGAAAAAATGTGCTCTGTGGGGGTAACTCTGAAAAAAGGCTCTGTAAAGGTACCTTTACACGCGGCAACTTTTCTAAGAATTTCACTGGTAACTTACTGGTTGCAGTGAAATCATGGAGACATTGTTCCATTTGTACACAGCAACAAGATAGAACAATGTGTCCATGATTTCACTGCAACTAGTAGGTTGCCAGTGAAATTCCTAGAAAAGTTGCCGCGTGTAAAGGTACCCTTAGGGTAATTTGAAAAAGTGTTCTGTGAGGGTACTCTGAAAACAGGTTCTGTAGGGGTATACTAAACAAAGACTGTGGGGGTACTCTGAAAAAAGGCTTTGTGGAGGTACTCTGTAAAAAAGTGTCTGTCCACTAGAAGTTCTTGCCCGCCGAGCAAGGGGTTGGGGACCACGTCCACCCCCATCCTTTCCTTCTCAGCTGTTTTACTATGCAGGTCTGTTCTATTTCTTTATTTCTATTTCCACCCTGTTAATATGCTTTGGCACTCTATTGTTACTATTACTTAATGCTCAATAAAAATTTATAGTTGAAAAAAAAAGTGTCTATGAGGGTACTTTGAAAAAAGACTGTGTGGGTACTCTGAGAAAAGGCTCTGTGGGCGTATTCTGAAAAAGGCTCTGTGGGAGTACTCTGCCCCAGACTCTGCAGGGGTTCACTGAATAAAGAATCTGTGTGGGCATTCTGCACCAGGTTATGTTGGGGTACTCTGAAAAATGGCACTGTGGGGGTGCTCTGCACCAAGCACTGTGGGGATAATCTGAAAAAAGGCTCTGTGGGGGTACTCTGAAAAAAGGCTCTGTGGGGGTACTCTGAAAAGAGGCTCTGTGGGGTACTCTGAAAATATAATGTGTGGGGGTACTCAGAAAAAAAGGCGTTGTGGTGCACTCTGCATACAGGCAGTGTAACAATCTGATGGGTGTCTTCAATGCTGTCATAGAAGTGAACGGATCTGCAACCGCACATATGTGATCATTCTCATTTCACTGTGGAGGCGTCGTTCGCGCTATGTGTGTGGATCGCACCTCTGGTTATGCCACCAATTCTTGTGGCAACAAAACCCCTTTAACTGAAGGTCAGGTCATATGGTTTTTGTGAGAGTCATGACAGCTCACATGACTGACGATAGTCCTATCCAGATAGTCGTATCCAGGTCGCCTTCAGTCCATTTCAGACACTGTCCTTTCTGGCTCCTGCTCACTGGTAAGTATACACACTAGTCAGGTTTTTAATACAACAGTTAGGACCGCGTCAGAGATGGGTACACTTTGAAGTTAGTGACGTGCCTTGATATAACTTTTTTGCGCAAAAAAACGGATAGACTAAGTACCCTGTATTTGCTATACTTTTTTTATACTGCACTTGCATTTAATACTTTTACTGCAGTGTACTGTTGTTTTTGGTCGCATTTAGCTTTTTGTTTAGTTTTATTACATATAACAGCTCTGAATATAATACTAAGATGCAGATTCAACTGTCAGTATATTTATTTTAACTACAAATTTCTTCCAACTACTACATTAGGGGAAAAGAAGGAATGGCTCCCTTTTACAAAGTTCTATCCATTCTTATAGGTATAGTCAGAAGTACACAATAGCTTAAGCAAGACATACCTGTGATGATAAGTGCATGCTCAGCGTCCCTCCTGGCCCCAATGCACGTTTCAATGTAACTTCCTCAGGAAGTGTCCATGGAAAGGGATCCAAATGAGAAGCCATTAAGGGGGTCATTGTGGACCAATGTCATATAGCAATAGTGCTGAGGGTTTTAGGAGGGAAAGAAGGGAGACAATATGTAGATATGGTACTGGGTTAGGATTCTATGATGGATGGATGGATGAATGGTGTTAGGGACATTATTGGATGAGGTAATAAAAGCCAGATCGTTTTGTAAACAAAAGCAAGAGTGTTTTCAGTGGGAAGAAAAGGAACAGGGAGTTTGGACAGTTGTATGAAATGGATGGAGTTTAAAGTGCATATTAGAGGCAAATTGAGGGAAGTTACTTTGGTTTTGCATTTTTCCCATCCATCCTTCTGAATGGTAGAATAGGACTTTAGGGGCCATGTGTGTTCCATGATATTTTTTTTATGAGTATTTTTTTGGGTATTATGCATGAATTGTGCCACTAAAGCTGTAGAACAAGCCACCACATTTTTTTGTTAATAATGTTTTGGAGTTTTGGTGGGTGATCATGGATGGGTATGGTCAGTTCTGACCTTATAACATTATTGCTAGGCCACCATGGGTTATTGTGCCCTTTGCTAAGAAATTTAGTAAGCCGTAAAACCTTTGCAATGCCAGTTATTAAAGAGTACAATAAATATAAAAAAAATATTTCTACAATATAAAAATGTTGGCTGTGATACTACAGACTAGTACGTACATGGATCTTTGGCAGGCTTCTACTTCTATACAGCCAAAAGATTTTTTAATCACTTAACCAAACAATATGCATGGACCTTACATGGCTAGTTAACCTTGAGTAATGGAGTGTTGACACGGGTGCACACAGAAAGATAATTTTATTTCTACAGTATAGCGCTATCGGCTTTTTATAAACCAGAGGGAACATGTACAAACAATATCAGACATTACAGGGTAACACATGATTCAACAAATGCCAAGAGAAAACCAAAAACTGAACTGGAACGCAGGTAGGTATATACAGCCTACAAAACAGCAAAACCAAAAAAAAGAAACAAAAAAGAGCAGATACCCTAAAATAAGTAAATAGCAATAGTGCATGAAAATGAAAATAGACTTCTTGATAATATTATTTTGATAAAAAAATTTAAAACCCATTCCACCACTTCAAGGTGACCCCATCAGGATGGTCCTATCCTAGCATCAAATATTAAAACCTTACCAGATGTCAAGTGACATAATGATGACAAGGACTGAGCAAGGCTTGAGGCCCCGCAGGAAACACCGTTCCAGGTCACTTTTTGGTTTTCTTTGTTTTTTGGAGTTTTTATGCAGTCATTGCAAACTAAGGTGTGGCCTGCCTTTCTTTGAGATGTACATTTTGTGTATATAACTTCCCATTGCTGGGTGTTTCCTGTTGAGCCCTGGGCCCTACTCAGTCCTTATCATTGTTATGTCACTTGACATCTGGTAAGAATTTTAATATTTGATGCTAGGATAGTGACTCGCCCTGCGGAGGCCGTGGGGTACTCAGAGCCAGGCCTCCCTCTCTTCTGGCGATGTTGTCTGCGAGATCAGGGGTCTTTGGGATGTCACGGTAGTGTGACCCGGTCCATGGCCCCGGAGCAGTCAAAAAAAGGGGAAATAAGGGGATGTTTAAGTAGGGAGTAGGGGAGTTGGCGATGGTTGTCGTGATGCCACCCATGGTATGCGGCTATTAATGGCCGCCACTGCAGTCTGGGACCTCTGGGGATGATGGGATGGCAGCTATGATGGTGTCACTCCCCACGGGTGGAGCGGGTCCCCAGGGCATTTGGTGTAGGGGTATGGAGTTTTGGTGGGCCGGCTACAAGGAGGGATCGGGGCGTTTCCAGGCAGACTCCTGTCGCCTGCGCAGCTTATCAGTCTACCGCTCCTCAGGTGGGAAATGAACAGTCGCACACACAGTCCTGTGTTCCAAACCCAGTTTACTTAGTTTTTCTCTGCGGATACAGTTCTGGTACAGTCGCGGTCCGGGTAGTCCTTAGCAACCAGAATGTCGGGAGTTGGTGACAGCTCCTCTAGATCTAGTGGCCTCCGGTTCCATGGTTGGAGCGTGGAGTCTCCTCACCACCTTCAGGGCTGGGTCCCTGGTGCTCTCCCTGTCCTTCTGCTTTACTTCAGATTCAGGCACATAGGTGGATTGCTCACTGCCCGTGCCCCTAGGGCTCCCTCTGTCTTTCTGCAATCTCTTGTCCCAGGGCCCGGGACAAGTCTCATCTCTGCTTCAGTCCTCCGTCCCTTCTTCTCCTGCTTACTCTGCCAAAGTTGTCTCCAACTAGCCTCCTACTTCCTGTGGTGTTTCCCTTTTGTCCCCTTTCCTGGAGTGGGTTGTAGCGTAAATTAGGATACGCCAAAAGACTCGGTATTCTCGTCAGCGTTGGTTTGTCTGACCATTCCAGCTGCCGGGATTAAACCGCTGTAATCTGTAATCTCAGTGTGCAGCTAAAAACATCTTTTGGGGGGCGTGTCCTGGACGCAGTTGGCGCCGGACGCTTGAAGGAGCCGCTCCAGAGCGGGACCACACATAACGGCACCCACCAGCTCCCTCACAACTTATAACCACCTCTGACCGCTGCGCTGAAGTCTGGGAATCTCCGGAGATGCCGCGGGCCACACCGAGACGCAGGGGAGAGGAGCAGAAGGTAACTGACTTCTTCCAGAGAGATCAGCAGCGCGCTCCCTCCCCCAAATGGCGCCAGCTGCGTCGGCAGCTTTTTCCTCCTGCAGCTCCCGCAGCCCAAGGGACTGGGGAGACTTAGATGAGAGAGAGGCCCCTATCACCCACAGTACAATGAGGGACATGCTGAACACGACTCTGAAAGAGTCACTGGGCGCCTTAAGATGTTCCCTCCAAGATGACTTAAAGCAGCTCATGGGGGAAATGAGGGAAGAGCTGGCAACGTTGGGACGTCGCACAAAGCATATTGAGCACAAGATGGGGGAATACGCAGATGCGCATAATACTCTGGTCACAGACCATAAAGCCCTAGAGAAGGATGTGTTCTCTATGCAAGACCGTATGTGTGCTGTGGAAGATAAACTGAGATGTAATAATATAAAAATTAGAGGAATAGCAGACACCGTGTAGGAAGAAGACCTCACAAAGATGGCCACTGACTTTCTGCTCCACCTCCTGCCACACATTCCCCCCCGTCGAGCTCACTATAGAAAAGCTCTACAGACTTCCTAGACCTGCGCAACTTCCTAAAGATCTTTCCAGAGATGTCCTGGTTACTCTCTCTAAAAGTTCAACCAGAGATCTGGTGCTGCAAACTATGCGGAGATCCCCTCCGACTGACTCTCCCTATTCCGGGCTCAAAGTTTTCCCCGACCTTTCCCCGGGGACGATGTCCAGACGTCGGGACTTTGCTCCGCTGTGTGCGATTCTACGTGAGAAGGGGCTGCAGAATAATTGGTGTACACCAGTCTCGGTTAACTTCAGGTACAAGGGGACACGTCAGATGTTTGCTTCTCCTACCCAACTGAGACGTGCCCTGAAACAATGGAACTTGTGCCCCCCGAGTGTTTCATCGCCACCCCGCACTAACAACTCTCCTGCGGCTGGTCGAGGAGGTGGAGAATAATTTCTTCAAGGATGCAGATCCTGTATTGAGCTTTCTACCTCCTAACTACTTCGTCGGTCTTGCCTGGAGATTTTCCTGAAGTCTGATTGTATCCTTTCCAGAGAGAGGGGGGTCACCTCCAGGCATATCACCCCTCGTCCCGTTGGACTTGCCAGATCAGTGCCTGAGAGTGCCTTTTCCCCCCACTCCCCCCCACCAATTCAGGCTGGAGCCTGATTGCCCAAGCACATAAGTGTTTATAATTGTTCTTTTGTTAAGTTTTCCTCTCTTTTTCCTTCCCTCCCCCTCACCTTCCTACCTTCCCTCCCTCCCTTTACCCCCCCATTTATACCCCAAGCTGCTTGCTCGCTATATCTCTTAAAATTGTTACTCTAAATGTAAAGGGTCTCAACTCTCCCGCAAAACGTTCATTCCTTTGGGGGGAGGCCCGCAGATCTAAGGCTGATATCCTGTGCCTCCAGGAGACACACCTCCTACAGGAGGACAATCACAGGCTCGCCCACAGGGACTTTACGAGATCTTTCTTTGCCAACGCGTCTAATAAAAAGGCGGGGGTCTGTGTTTTAATCCGCAACTCGGTGCAGTTTCAGTTGGAGGAGGCGCATGTGGATCCTGAGGGTAGATATCTTATTTTGGTGGTTGTGGTGTCGGGGGTCTCAATGACGCTAGCCACGATTTATGCTCCTAACTTAGCTCAAATTAAATACCTCCGCCAATTTCTCGGAAAAGTGAGGCAGCTCTCCCGGGGCCTTTGCGTTGTCTGTGGGGATTTCAATGTGGTCCCTCTCCGGCGCCTGGACTGCTCGTCCTCCAGGAATCGAGAGAGGCGAGACCTTGACCCCATATATAGGGAGCTCCATTTGCATGATGTCTGGAGGTATCTGCATGCCTCTGAAAGAGACTACTCCTTTTTCTCTCACAGGCACAGGTCATACTCTAGCATTGACTACTTTTTGGTTAATGATGACACTCTGTCGGCCTGTGCCTGTGCAGAGATTGGAGATATCACATGGTCTGACCATGCCCCGCTCTCTTTAAGCCTCTCTCTAGGGACGTGTCCTTTGACCTCTCACAAATGGAGGCTCAACATTAACTTGTTGTCAGACAAAGGGCTAGTGGGTGAATTTGAACGACATTTGGACAACTACTTTGCTGAGAATGACAATGGAGAGGTGACAGAGGAGACGCTGTGGGCCTCTCATAAGGCGGTGCTCCGCGGGTTGTACTTGCAGTAGGTGGCCAGGCGCAAGAGGTCGAGTGCTCTATTGAGATTGGACCTCTTGGCAGAACTCAGGAGATTGGAAGAGAGGAATAAGGAAGCTTCTTCCCCTTCTCTCTCCTCTCAAATTTTTTCCGTCAGGACTCAACTGCGGGCCTCTCTGCTGGAGCAGCACGAGAAAGCACTCAGGAGGACTAGGCTGGCACACTATGAGGCGGGAGATAGAGCCGGAGCTCTGTTAGCCGGGAGGATCAGAAAGAGGGCGGCTGGTGCGGCCATTGGTAGTCTGAGACGAGGAGGTGGAGTGGATGTTCGGAGTTCACAGAACATAGTGAATGAATTTGCATCTTAATATGAGCACCTCTACAATTTCAAAGAGGACGGAGATGCATCGTGCCCCACGCCGGATCTCATCGAGGGATTCCTGGCCTCTCTGGACCTTCCGACTCTTGCGGCGGATCGGAAAGATCAGTTGAATGCCCCATTTACTGTAGGTGAGGTGCTGGAGGTGATCAGGAACTCAAAATACTTTTCGACCCCGGGCCCGGATGGGTTCCCAAATGAGTACTATAAGTCCTTTGCGCCATCCCTGGCTCCCTTCCTACTAAGATTATTTAATTCCTGGCGGGAATGCGGTGTTATCTCCTCTGACTTTCTTGAGGCTACAATTGTAACTATTCCCAAACCCGGAAAACCTCCACATCTCCCGGCAAACTACCGCCCTATCTCACTCCTGAACTGCGATACTAAGATCTTCGCCAACCTGCTGGAAAATAGGCTTTCGGAGGTGGTCCGTACACTGGTCAACCCAGATCAGGTCGGATTCGTAGCTGGCAGACAAGCGAAGAACGGAACCCGGAGGATGATTGACCTTATTCAAGTGGCGGAGCAGGGGGGGTCCCCCAGTGCATTCCTGTCTCTTGACGCTGAGAAGGCGTTTGACAGGGTGCATTGGGGGTACCTGGAGGTGACTTTACGAAGGTTCGGACTGTCTGGTCCGTTCCTCAAGGCGGTAATGTCGTTATACTCCAACCCCAATGCATGGGTCTTATCCTCGGGTTTCCTATCTTGTAGCTTTAAGATCACAAATGGTACACGCCTTGTCACCCGTGATTTTTGCCCTGGCGGTGGAACCACTGGCGGCAGCACTCCAAACTCACCCACGAATTCGGGGCATCACGGTTGGACGTGGAGTCCATGTAGTGGGTCTGTACGCGGATGACATCATTATCACCTGTACGGAAATTGAATCATCCCTTCCAGCTGTTGTGGAACTCCTCCGATCCTATGCTGCAGTTTCTCTGTACAAATTAAGTTCCTCTAAATCAGTGATACTGCCGATTAATGTTTCCCTGCCGGACATTCAACGCTGGGAAGCTACATACCCCTTCAAATGGCATCAGGAGGGCATTCCTTATCTGGATATTACCCTCTGCAGATCTGATGATCTTGTTGCTAAAAATTATGCCGCCTTGGGGGCTGCTATTTCTGGGGCTCTTGCGTCACATCCTTTGAAAGCCTTGTCGTGGGTCACGCGGATCCAGGCATATAAAATGCTGTTACTACCCAAACGTCTTTACACGTTTCGTTGTGTTCCCCTGCTTTTTCCTCGTCGGATGCTGGCTGACCTTCAACGCCTAACCAACGCTTACATTTGGGCTACCAAGCGGCCTAGAGTGTCTAGACGGATACTATACCTTCCCTTTTCTCGGGGGGGTATGGGGGTTCCCTCCATCAGGGATTATCAGAAGGCTTGCATTCTGGAGGAAGCAAAAATTTGGTGGAATGTATCTGCTAACCGGAGATGGTTGGAGATTGAGGAGGGCTCCTTTGGTGGCAGGTCACTGCAGCTTCTTCTTGCTGCAGAATCCCTAGCGCCTGTCCATGGAAGTCCCAGGCTGGCAACGGTTCGTTCGTTGCTTGCTTGTTGGAGAGGGACCCCGGCTGGCTGGACTTCTCTCCCCCTGTCTAGGATCCCCTTGAGGGCCCTCCTCACTCACATGCCAGAGTTGGGGGTCCGGGCATGGGAGAGTGAGGGACTAGCCATGCTGAGAGACCTTATGCCTGGGGACTCCTTGATCTCCTTCTCGTCTCTAACCGTGCGGTTCCCCTCGCTGACTTCAATCTTTTTGCATCACATGAGACTCCAGCATTTGCTTTCAGAGGTGGGCGGGCGTCGCCCTCTGGGGGGCCTCCTGACCCCCTCTTCCCTCAGGAGATTTCTTCTTTCTGACTCCGAGAAAGTCAAAGGTCTATCCTCGATTTATCGGGGCTTGGTTACGGCTGGCTTGGGTTCCAAACTGAGCTATATGATCAGGTTGGAGGAGGAATTGGGTTTCTCGGGGTCCTTGGAGGAGTGGGAGGATGCAGCCAAACTTGCTCACAAACTGACTAGATTCATTAACCATTTGGAGATCCTTAAAAAGATCCATCTTCGGTGGTACCTTCCCCCCTCCAGGATCTCTAGATTCTCTACTGAAGGCTCTCCCCTGTGTTGGCGACAGTGTGGCCTTAAAGGCATATGTGGTGGAAGTGTCCAAAATTAGCTTCATTCTGGAAATTGGTTGAAAACCTGATTGGCTCTGTCACGGGAATTGAGGTCCCTTTGGAGCCCCAGCTTGCAGTACTCAACATTGGTCTTTATATGTACCCGACTCGTTGCAGAGCGGTGGTCTCTTACATTCTCACTGCCGCCAGAATTTATTTGGCTGCGAGTTGGAAATCACATGCACCTCCTACCTTCAGTGCAGTGGTGCATAGTACAAATTTTATATTTCACCAGGAATACTACTTGGCACTTGATGCCTCCACTAGGGGTCATACGCATGATGTATGGATCTTGTGGGCCTCCCACCCCTTGGCGACCCCTGTCCCAACTGGAAATGCTAACTATGCCCAGTAATTGAGCCCGATCTGGGCAACATTTTGATCCCACTACCCCTCCACGGTGGGAACGTGTCTCAACAAGAGGTGGACGATGATGAGACAAAATTGCCAGAAAGTCAGGAGGAGGACCAGGGTGCGAAAGTGGAAGACGACGTGGTGGATGATCCAGTAACTGACCCAACCTGGCAGGAGGATATGCAGAGCGAGGACAGCAGTGCACAGGGGGAGTTAGGCGTAGCATCACAACAGGCCGGAAGAAGCAGGGTGGTGGCCGAAGGCAGAAGGCAGGCAACCGTTCCCCGGAACAACAACACGACAGAATTTGCCAGAACAACTGTTAGGTCTTCCCGAGTCTGGTAGTTTTTTAAGGTGTCTGCACATAATTCCAAAAAGGCCATTTGCAACACCTGCCATGCCAGCATCAGCAGGGGTAGCAAAACTAGCAGCCTGACCACCACCAGCATGATCAGGCACAAGTCAGCAAAGCACCCGACTTTGTGGGATGTACAACAGAGTCCAGGAGCAGTGTCTGCGGGTGACACCGCTGCATCTTCCACTGTTGTGCATGGAAGACAATCCCCTGTCCATACTGCATGCGAAGATGCCTCAAGTCCTTCACCTTTAGTTGCACAAGCAGAAATACCACCATCATCAACCATGTCCTTGTCCCAGCGCAGCGTTCAGTTATCCATACACCAATCTTTGAAATGCAAGCGCAAATACGCTGCCAACGCCCGACATGCCACAGTTGTAAATGCACACATTTCGCGACTGCTTGCGCTGGAAATGTTGCCTTTTAGGCTAGTGGAGACGGAAGCATTCCGCAACTTTATGGCTGCGGTTGTCCCATGTTACTCGGTCCCCAGCCGCCACTATTTCTCCCGGTGTGCCGTACCCGCATTACATAAGCACGTGTCACAAAACATCATACGTGCCCTTAACAACGCAGTTTCAGGCAAAGTCCACCTAACCACGGACACGTGGACAAGTGCTTGTGGGCAGGGCCGGTACATCTCGCTGACGGCACATTGGGTTAATATTCTGGAAGCCGGGACCCAGTCTGAGCTTGGGACGGAACACGTCCTTCCGACACCAAGGATTGCAGGCCCTAACTCAGTCAGGGTTTCACCCATAGTGTACAGCTCCAGAACATCATGCTCCTCAGCCTCCTCCTCCTCACTTCACGCTCCACACCAGTCCCAAGCTGTAAGCACTGCAGCACTGCCTCGACTAAGTGGCAACAGGCTGTGCTGAAGCTAATATGCGTAGGTGACAAACCCCACAATGCTGAACCTACATCCAGGCATGGTCGTGTGTGACAATGGCCGGAACCTGGTGGTGGCTCTGAGGCGAGCTGACACATGTTCCATGCGTGGCCCATGTGCTCAACCTCGTGGTTCAGCGGTTTATTAAATCCTACCCGGAGCTGTCGGATCTGCTCGTCAAAGTACGCCGCCTGTGTATCCATTTTAGAAAGTCACCTACTGCTTCTGCCGCCCTTGCCAGCTTTCAGCGGCGTTTTCAGCTTCCGGCTCACAGACTGGTGTGTGATGTCCCCAAGCGTTGGAATTCCACACTGCACATGTTGGTCAGGATTTGTGAGCAGAAAAGGGCAGTTGTTGAGTACCAGCATCAACTAGGCCGTCGGTATACGGTTCAAACTCCACACATAAAACCTCAGGAGTGGACATGGATGTCCGACATATGTACCGTCCTCCAAAACTTTGAGGACTCCACCAAGATGGTGAGCAGCGATGACGCCATCATTAGCGTCACCATCCTGCTTCTCTGTCTTCTAAAACGCTCTCTGCTCAAAATCAAAGACAATGCATTGCAGGCGGAGCACGATGAGTTGGAGCAAGAAACCGTACTGGGTGAATACACACAGCCCAGCCTCATCTCATCCCAACGTGCATTGGAGGACTATGACGAGGAGAAGGATGAAGAAATAGAGCTACTTTCATGCGGAATTGATGGTAATACATGCACAACCGACAGACCGTCGGTTCAGCGTGGATGGCCAGAGAACAGGGGAGAGGAGGAGGAGGATAATGATGAGGCCAGCATGGACAGTCATGCTGTTGGTGAGGACTCTGAAGTCTTGCCTGTTAACAGTCTGGCGCACATGGCTGACTATGTTACGATGCCTGTCTTGTGACCCTCACGTTATCAACATCTTGGAGGACACTCATTACTGGTTGGTGACACTTTTAGACCCATGCTACAAGGAGAACTTTATTTCTCTTATTCCCGAGGCGGAGAGGTCTACAAAAATGCTGCAGTACCACTTCCTTATAATGGGCACAATATTAAAAGAGGCCCTCATGCATGCCTCTATCCAGGGGCATTGGGGTGCCACACTATTTTTGGCTTCCCTGCCTAGGGCAATCCTACAAAAGACCCACTTCCTTATAATGGGCACAATATTAAAATTGGCCCTCATGCACGTCTCTATCCAGGGGCATGGGAGTGCCACACAATTTTTGGCTGCCCTGACTAGGGCAATACTACAAAAGACCCACTTCCTTACAATGGGCACATTATTTAAAGAGGCCCTCATGCACGCCTCTATCCAGGGGCATGGGAGTGCCACACAATTTTTGGCTGCCCTGCCTAGGGCAATACTACAAAAGACCCAATTCCTTATAATGGACACAATATTAAGAGGCCCTCATGCACGCCTCCATCCAGGGGCTTCAGAGTGACACACAATTTTTGGCTTCCCTGCCTAGGGCAATACTACAAAAGACCCACTTCCTTACAATGGGCACATTATTTAAAGAGGCCCTCATGCACACCTCTGTCCAGGGGCATCAGAGTGCCTCCCAACTTTTGGCAGCCCTGCCTAGGCCAATCCTACAAAAGACCCACTTCCTTACAATGGGTACATTATTTAAAGAGGCCCTCATGCACGTCTCTATCCAGGGGCATCAGAGTGCCCCACAATTTTTGACTTCCTTGCCTAGGGCAATCCTACAAAAGACCCACTTCCTTATGATGGGCACATTATTTAAAGAGTTCTTCATGTACGTCTCTTCCCAGGGGCTTGAGAGTGCCACACAATTTTTGGCTGCCCTGCCTAGGGCAATACTACAAAAGACAAACTTACTTATAATGGGCACATTATTTAAAGAGGCCTTCATTTATGTCTCTTTCCAGGGGCATGGGAGTGCCACACAATTTAAAAAAAATAAATCTTTCATATAATCCAAAAAACTAACATACACCAACTCTGTCTCATAAGTGGGTATGAGCCCTTAATATTTTATCCATGAAAATCCATTTTGGTTTCATTTTGTAACGTTTTCTTGACAGTCCGTAAAAGTGGCGTAATAGTCTGACAACATTGTTCACAGCAGTGACCTTGGGGTCTGAAATGCTTACAGGGGTCTTCCCCATACTGTTCCCATGTCATTTGAGCACTGTTCTGATACTTTTGTGACATTTTTAGGGTTTTTCCATGCTGCCGGAGTTCATGCCAGATAAATACACGGGTCTCTCATAGGATAACATTGGGCTCGGTGCTCGGGCCGAGTACACAAGTATCTTGGGATGCTCGGGTCGAGCTTCGAGCACCCAAGTATTTTAGTACTCGCTCATCTCTACTTAACGTATAACTTCTTTCTCTTCAAAGACCTTTTTTTTTTTCAGCAGCGAGGTACGATAATGGGGGCGGCGTGTGCGCCCTCTTACGCAAATCACTTTCTCAGATATTGGGAGAGAGAGGTTTTCGGGGAGGGCGTTCACGCCGCTGCCCATGCCTTATCCTGGATGAGATACATCGATGATGTATTGATACTATGGAGGGGGACTGTCCCACAATTGGAGGATTTCATGAATGATCTTCGATTATAATATCAGATTAACCCATAAGTGTCATGCATCATCGATGGATTTCTTGGATATCAAAATACTCATTCATCCAGATGGTTCTATACAGACAGACATGAATAGAAAAGAAACATCGGTGAATGCACTTTTGCACGCGACACCGGCTCATACCCCAGCTACAATATCAGCGATCCCTATTGGCCAATATGTGAGAGCCAAGAGAGTCTGCTCCTGGGAGTTATTCTTCGAGGAGCAGACCAGAGATTTGAGAAATCGTTTTTTGACAAGGGGATATAGCAAGGGCTGTGTAAAACGTGGATACCAGGAGGCCCAAAATTTAGAGCGCAGGGCCCTGCTGCTGGGGGGGAGGCAGTCGGATAAGAGGAAGAAGGAGGAGGGATCTCAGATTGTGAGATTCATAACAACCTATGGGTTAGAATCAGAGGTATTCATAACAACCTATGGAATAGAATCAGAGGTATTTTGAAAAAACACTGGGGGATCCTCCAATTGGTACCGGGACTGAAAGAATCTGTTACAGAGAAGCCACTGCTGACTGCAAGAAAAAGTAGCAGTCTGAGGGATGATTTGGTACATAGCCATTATGTGAATAAACCAAGGCCTATAGTAAGTGGTGGCAGGACACGTTTAGGATTTGTTCCTTGTTGTGCATGTTTGGCATGCCAAAATATGGAGAGATCCAAAACTTTTAATGCCGCAAATAATGACAAGATCTATGACATACGGCACTACATAATGTGCACCACAAAAATTGTTATATATCATGCCTCTTGTTCTTGTGGCTTGATATATATCGGTCTGACGACACATACATTTTGAATTAGGGTTTGGGAACACATGAGAGATATCATGGCGGCAAAAAAGATCGAATTTGGGGACCCTAGCCTTAAGACACTGCCACGCCATTTTAAGGCAAAGCATGACTGTGACCAAGCGAACCTCAGATTTAAGGCCATTGATGTCTGTCACTTAGGGGCAAGAGGAGGGGATTACAAAGAGGCCCTCGCAAGGAGAGAGAGTCAGTGGATTGTCTACCTTGGGACGATGTCCCCAGGTGGATTTAATGAAAAACTTAGTTTTTCTTCCTATTTATGATCTTAGGGTCCTTAGGGTCCACTATTCCGCTTGAATAAGTGGCTCTATCTCTTTGAGGGGTTTAACTCTGCCAAAGGAGGAATGAGATAGAGAATAAATGGTCTTCTGGCTCGGCAGCTTAATGGGCGAGTTATGTAAAATTGACTCTTTGTGGTACCCTTATGGAGATCCCAGACGGTTCCCTATCATGGTATTGGTATATTTGGTTTTAACTGTTTATATTTCTTTTTCTGTTTTTAGTTGTTTTAGTGTCTCCACCTTCTGGTCCTGTCTTTGATCCCGATTGACATCTAATATAAAATGTCCTGACTGGAGGAGGATGAGAAAGCAATATTGGAATCCATGTATCTGGAGTGGAAAGAAAATAGGATAATCATATGTACTCCTTTTGAGATCCATGTACCCTCTAAGTGTATTAGAAATCCTGTGATAATGGCTGTTCCATTCAAAAAGGGATGGGGATTCCTGTCTAAAATGTGCTTCTCGCCTTCCCCCATATAGATAATGGCAGTGATAAAGGAATAAAATTGGGATAATCTACCATCGCTTAGATATGGGCAAGTTTGCCCTATCTCAAGATGGCGCCCGCGGTCCACGCATGTGCGGTCCCGCGCCTCTCGTCGGCGGTGGAAGGCTTCTGAGATGGCTGGAAATAGCGTCAAATGACGCATTTCCGGTCTGAGAGTGCCGGAAACCGCCGGTGATAGGCGGAGCGGCCGTGCACATGCGGCACAGGTGCGGGTGGACAGACCATTTCCTTGGGGACATAAAGGCCTGGAGGCAGACTAGAGAGCATGCCCCCTGAGGAAGCTCTGAGGGAAATGCATTGGGGTGTTCCTAACTGCCATCTACACCCAGCGGAGCACTAAATGGGTAAGCAGAATGACTCCAGGGATGGGACGGTGGGCTTTTAGGTGGTGATGGACTATACTGACTACGCACTTTAGGATACCCGGGCCCCAATAGGCCATAGAGTCTTTGCAGCAGTATAGATCTGTAGAGGTAATCCCTGTGACTCAGGTGTCCAGACCAGTATATTGATGTATTCCCACCGTGTAATCATTGTGAGATAAATGCATCCCATTTTTTCTACTGGGTAGTAGTATTTGGCTACTAACCTGTCTCTAAGAAACCTGATCGTTTATAAGATTTTATCACTATTGGTGCAATGTGTAGCTTGCATTTTATCATGTGCATAAATTAATAAAATAAAGCATTGAGATAGAGCAGCCTGGCTTGCAATTATTTAAGGTTAAAACTCTCCGGTACTGAAAACTATGTTTAAAGTTGTATTTAGGAGAGTCCGGTTATGAGATGTATATTATCCATGTATAACTCTGTTTTTGATAGTAAAAAGAGAGTGATTGCCTACGCCAGCAGGAAGCTCTGGCCTACAGAGAGGAACCCTGACAACTACTGCTACTTCAAGCTAGAGTTCCTGGCCGTGGTGTGGGCAGTGACAGAACGCTTCAAACACTACCTGGCCGCCGCAAAGTTCACCATCTACATGGACAACAACCCCCTGACCCATGTGGAGATTGCCAAGTTAGGCGCGCTGGAACAGCGCTGGATGGCCTGGCTCTCCAACTACAACTTCACCATCAAATACCGGGCAGGGCACAAAAATGCCAACACCGACGCCCTGTCCCGGATGCCCCATCTACCAGACGCGGGAAGAGACCCAGAAGAGCTGGAAGAGGTAGAGCTGCCGGCTTTCCATCGCAAGAACATGTCCAAGTGTTTCCACGAAGTAAGCGACTAGCGGCCATGGAAAGCGGGAAGCCACCTTGGACCCATTGCCCCACCACAGCTGGGCAGGGATGCAAGACAGTGACCCTGCCGTCAGCCTGGTCAAGGAACTGCTGCAAGAAGTGGATGGGCAGCCAGGCCCAGATGCACCGGCAGAGACATAGCAACTGTGGAAGTAGTGGGGCAGATTGTTTATCTACGCGGGCAAACTGTGTAGGTGGCACATCAACTGTAGGACCCACGAGCTGGTGTGGCAGATAGTGGTCCCGAAGAGAGACGTCCAGATGGTCCTGGAGGCCTACCACGACGGGGCTGTGCACTTCGGATGGAAGAAGCTGGAAGTACTATTGCGAGAGAGGTTCTACTGGGTTGGCATGAGGGCAGCCATCGAAGCTTGGTGCAAGAATTTTAGCCCCTGCAGCCTCCAAAGAAAGGACCGTGACAGCCAGCGGACCCCACTGCAATCCATTATCACCAAAAAGCCCCTAGATCTAGGACCACGTGAGGTTGACACCGAGTTGGTCAGGCTACGTATACACCCTCACGATAGTGAACCACTACTCCTGGTTCCTCATGGTGGTACCCGTGAAGGACCTGACAGCAAAGACCGCAGCACGAGCCTTCCAAATGCACAGAGGTCGAAATCATTAATAAGGAGATATATGGAATAAAGGGATCCTTACAGAAATTTAGCTACATACAGAGAGGTGCTTCTTCCTTTTGGAACGGAATAACCTTGTGTCACCATAGAAGACAATGATAGGGACACAAAACAGGGGAGGGACTAAATTAATACACATAGAAGGACATGGACACAACAGAGGATATACCCTCCTGGGAGCAAAACAATCAGGGTTGGACTCTTGGAAGACCTTTTTTTTTTTACCCCTGGAGAGGAGACAGTGAAAAGGAGAAATAAGGAATACCTGTCCCCAAAACCGGACTGACTTGAACCAACTATCATTTAGTACCCTGAGCCTTTAGCACTAAAGAACTACACTGCATGGTTTGAGAGTGGGACCAAGAATCACAAATACTATGGGTTACCATATCTTATCAGGGTACCTGATAGTAATTTTTGAACTGTTGAAAAACCATAAAAACTAGCCCCTGATGAGTCTCTGTGTAACAAGCAGGGATGAAACGCGTCGGTCAGGGCAACAAACTATATTGATAGTATAAAAAAGAAAAATTACCAATCTACTTTCAAGAATAATGGATGTAGGACAGGACATAAGAACCATTTGACGATAATAGGGACCGACAGATATGCATAATATGCGCAATCAGCCCTAGGATCAAACAACTTACATTTGACATTGAAAAAATATATTCCCCAAACAATATCTGGAGACACGCTATCCAGAACTGTTGTGGGGACTATAAACCAAGAGATTATTTAGTATCAGATCCAATTTTCAGAAAGGAGATTTGTGTTTGTGTGTTGTATGTAGGGGGGCGGGTAGTCACAAATCATGTATCACTTGAATCACATGATTTTTAAATAATAAAACAAGATTTGAACCTTTGTACGAGTTCTCCCCTCAATTTATGCCTAAACCAAATAAGAGAATCTCCAATATCAACCTTCGGTGAATACTATAGACCAGAATAGCCAAACAGAAACACCTGTGCTGCTTAGGTCCACACATAGTAATATAGGTCAGGCTCCAGCCTGTTACAGGGATAGCTAGCCAGAGAAGTGAACAAGTGTAACAAGGATTACAATGTAAATATGTTTTGTTTTCTTTTATGCACAGTGTGAATATGTGTGTTTTTCCAAGTAGCTAAGTGACAGTGCAACCACCAAGGGTACCATGCCTACAGAACTTTCTGTATGAACTTTTACATATTTGTGAACTCTTAATTAAATATGGACCTATAAAACCAGAGGACTAGTTGTGGTAAAGACACGTTCTTAAATACCTTTTCTTCAGCTATTGGTGGAAGGACTAAGTGCTGTAGTGACTGTCTTCTACACTTTTTCTAGGTTTTTGCAATTTTTCCTTTTTTTAGACTGACATTCTGGTTTTTGTACTTTTTCCTTTTGAGACTTTGTTCATTATTTACTGTTATTGTCATTTTATGTCTGTGTGTGTATAAAAGTGTTTCCTCAGTCCAGAAGTACTGAATTTAACCAAGGGGGAATGTGGCTCCCCAGGGTACGGTTGCCACAATAGCATTGCATTCCCTGGGGGACCAGGCTGTGCTTGGAAGCAAGGGAAGGTACCCACACCAGGTTAACCACGCACACAACACCTTCCCAATGCCAGGCCAGAAGGGGGAGCTCTGAAACCCGCGTTAAAGGGCAAGTCCCTTGCTATAAACTCTGGTCTGGGGGTGGGGTTAGAAAGTTCAGTTCCTAGGAGGACTGTGAAGACTTCCCGTGGACTGCAGCAGAGTAAGGCTTGTCCACTGACATAGACAAGCCTGCATGAGGGACCCGTAGGAGAGGGTCTGAGGAAGTGGAATAGTAGGTCGGGGGAGTGGAGCCAGTGCCAGATCGCCCGAGCACCGAGCACAGGAGCAGACACCGGAGATCAAGGTTGTGAGGGACTCTAGGCCAGCAGCCAACACCGGAGGGCGAGAGATTCCAAGTCGCTAGCCCATGACGAAGCCCAGGAGATACAGCAGCACTAAAGAGCTCAGGGAGAAGTATCCAGTGGAGAATAACCCAAGAAGGGTTCAAGCCACCTGTCATATGGGCCAGATACAGCACATGGGAGAGGAGAGGGTCGCAGCACAGCTACAGGCAGCCAGGACCCACCAAGAGCAGCGCAATAGAAAGGCCTCAGAACTCGCCGGGTGTGGAGAACCTCAACTTGCTCCCAGACTCCGGACCCCTAACACATCTTGAGGACAATACCCTGGACGAACCTACTACTCCCTTCAGTAAAGGTAACGGAGATTACAATTCCTGTGTCTGTCTGTTATTTTGCAAGCTAAGTAATGCACCCCCAACGGCCTGCTACCCCCATAGACTCTAACAGTTGCCCTGGGGACCCACTCCTCCCGGGGGAGCTAAAACATCTGCAACTACACCATCCCCAGAGGTCCCGCATAGCAGCGGCGGTCCCTACCGGCCACCTTCCACGGGTGGTGTCACGATAAACTCTTTATATTTTACTTTTATTTTTCTTTTTACCCCTTTCAACCCCTTTTTTACTGACCGCCCAATAGGGGATCACGGACCAGGTCACGCCACCGTGACAGCCCCCTAAACGTCTGAGGACGTCGAGAGAGGTACAGCTCCAAGTACCTCACGGCCAGAGAGGTACAGCTCCAAGTACCTCACTTGGTCAGTGCTCCTTATGCATGAATTACTAAATCATTGGCATGGAGGCAATCAGCCTGTGGCACTACTGAGGTGTTATGGAAGCCAGGTTGCTTTGATAGCAGCCTTCAGCTTGTCTGCATTGTTGGGTCTGGTGTCTCTCATCTTCCACTTGACAATACCCCATAGATTCTCTATGGAGTTTAGGTCAGGCGTGTTTGCTGGCCAATCAAGCATAGTGATACTATTACTAATAAACCAGATATTGGTACTTTTGGCAGTGTGGATAGGTGCCAAGGCCTGCTGGAAAATGAAATTTCCATCTCCAAAAAATTTGTCGGCAGAGGAAAGCATGAAATGCTCTAAAGTTTCCTGGTAGAGGGCAACACTGACTTTGGTCTTGATAAAACACAGTAGACCTACACCAGCAGATGACATGGCTCCCTAAACCATCACTGATTGTGGAAACTATACACTAGACCTCAAGCAGCTTGGATTGTGTGCCTTTTCACTCTTCCTCTAGACTCTGGGACCTTGGTTTCCAAATGAAATGCAAAATTTACTTTCATCTGAAAACCATACCTTGAACCACTGAGCAACAGTCCAGTTCTTTTCTCCTTGGCCCAGGTAGAACACTTCTTGCATTGTCTATTGGACATGAGTGGCTTGATACAAGGAATGCAACAGTTGTAGCCCATGTCCTGGATACATCTGTGTATGGTGGCTCTTGAAGCTTTGACTCGGAATGCACTCAGACGAAAGTTATTTAGTGAGTCAGTGCTGAACTGTGATTTTTTTTTTCCCTCGCTGTATTCGGCCTGAGAAAAAAATCGCAGCATGCTGTGTATAGTTGTGTAAAACAGATGAGACTTTCTAATGGGTGCGGGGAAAAAATGGATGTCATTTTGACCTTCCATATGCCATTTGATTTTTACGGATACATTACAATTCTGTATAATAGAACACTGGAAATGGTCCAATAATTGTTGAATAATAATAAAAAATAAAATCACATTGCATACAGATGGCAGGCGAGAAAGTAATCGCACACTCTCATGTCATACAGAATGACATACAAACAACACTCGTCCAACTTTTCTGGATGAAAAGCGGACTGATTTTTTACACACAAGTGTGAGCGTACCCCAAGATTGAATGTATGCCGAACATACCTGTATCACACTTTGTTATAGACAAAATACCAATAAGTATTAAAAACAAATCAGCTTTATATAAAACATGACACACGATTCCATACAGGGATAATAGAATATAGTTAATAGGTATGGGGCACACTTGGCATGTAAAAGTGCATCTAGTAGAACTAAATTTGATATGTTGGCCTATGGTGATACCCCAATTTCCCTGTGCCTAAATTATGACTGAGCATTGAGTGGAGAAGGTTACAAGTTACCTTGTTCTGGAGGAGCCTAAGTGAATGTATAGAGTCAGTGAGCTCTCCGAAAATATTACTAATCTTTGGGTTCCACTGCAGAAATATTTCCAAGCCATGAAAGTAGCATGGGGTCATCCTCTCATCCTCTTATTAGTTCAGGGACTAATCATACTTTTATTGTGATCAGTTCTCTTAGTAATATTTGTGCAGTAAAATCCTTCCAATCTATCCTATAATGTGTTTTGTACCTCCTTCATCTCTGACAAATCTGAGGCTTCGCTCCCACTTGTGTATAAATATGCTGAGTGCAATGAGATAAAAAAATCGCATTGTACTCACACCAATGTCAGGCTAAGGTCACACTTTTGTCATACATCCGCTAACTGGATCAGTTTTTGACATGGTGAAATGTTGAAAAACGGATCCGTTAACGCACCCATAGACTCCATGCAAAAAACACATTGCAAAAGTGCAATGTGTTTAACGCATTGTTTTTTTTCCAAATCCATTAAAAACATGGTCTGCAACATTTATTGGTGCATTTCCAAAAACGCATACAATTTTTTAACATGGGAGTCTATGGAAACGCACGCATTAACGCATGGTACATATAAGCAAGCGTTGAGAGCCGGGGGGGCAGAGCGATGACCTGCTCACCTCAGATGAAAGTTACCACTTATAACGCTGAGAGAAGAAACCCACCAGAGACTGTAACACGTAGAAGGGAGAGTAAGGGCACCAACCTTGGCTTGACTGTACTAACCTGGCTCTGGAGAAAGAGTAAAGTACCGGAGACTGGCAAAGAGTGTATCCAGCGGCCATGATTAACGACTAAGTAAAGAAATGGAACTGCAGCTGTGGTGTGAGAGACTTTTATTAGCGGCGACCATCACCGCAGAGGCCGCCTACAACACCGGAGGTACTGCTGACTGAGTGACCAACTGCCAAGGTACGAGCCAGGGGACACCACTCCACTGCCCTGGGGACTGCGCTCCGCCTGCAGGGATTGTGACTATCAAAGCTGCCGGCCATCATCCCCAGAGGTTCTGCAGCAGCGGCGGCCACCCTGGCCGCACACGGCAGGTGGCATCACGAATATCCCTTATCCCCTCAGACTTTCCCTAACATCATCCCCTTTATTAAAATGACACCGCTAGGGTCACGGGACCAGGTCTCGGCCCCCGTGACAAGAACCGAGAAGTGAAGAAGTGAGAACAACTAGTAACTGCCCGATACCGAGTCTTCCCCTGCCCTGGAGTGGGCATGTCATCAGTGTGAAACCAACCTTAGTTTTTCCAAATATAATGTGGCGTAACTATGATGCACCCCAGGGCCGTGGGGTGCTTGGAACCAGGCTATTAAGCAGTTCTGGGGAGTCACAGAGGTCGAGACTAAGCTTCCATGACCCTGGGTTCAGTTGAAAAGGGGGTATTTCTGGCTTGGTAGGGGAAAGGGGATGATGAAAGGGAATTTATTTGTGATGCCACTTGTGGTATGTGACTGCAGATGGCCACAGCTGCTGCAGAACCTCCGGGGTGATAAACGGGCAGCTGAGATGGAGTGGCTCCCCACGGGCAGAGCGGATCCCCAGGGCAGTAAATGTAGTAAGGAGTTGGGGTACAGGACAATGGGCATAAACAACAGGCAGACTCACTGTTTTGTGGTTACTCAGTCTTTTACTAGAGCATCTGCATTCCGGGCAGTTGTCAGCCAAGTCCTTGCTTGAGAGCAACTCAGGGTTCTTCTCACCCGGCCGGGTTATTGGCCTCCTTATTGTGCTCTGTGTTTGGGCTCTTGCTACTGCATAAGCTAATCGGGATCCTGTTCCTGACGCCAGAAAAGTTATGAGTCGCCCGGGGCATTGGGAACTCGGGTATCCGGGCCCCTTTCTGCTGTGGGTGGGGATGTCACTGGTGGCCTGTCCGGACCCGTGGCCCCAGAGACCGAACTTAAAAAGAGGGAATATATGTACAGGGGAAATAAAGTTTATAATATAGTTCACATGATGCCACCCATAGCCTCTGGTGATTGAGCATCAGCGCCGCTTCAGTCCTCCGGAGGGTGGTGGTATATCAGCCTTGATGGTACAGCTCCCTGCAGGTGGAGCTAACCCCACCAGGCCAGGGATGCACCGGGGATGATAGGGGTGCTGTTGATGGATGGATGGATGAGCAGGGACCCGGCTGGATGGTTGTATAACGGCACAGTCTCTGAGGATGGCAGGGGCGTGGGAAGGAACTGACACACACACCGCTGGTTGCTTTTTACTTTTTTTTTACTGGTGTTGAAGCAGGTAAACCGTCCAGAGTACCACCGGGTGTTCAGGATGCACTTCTGGGTCTCCACAGCGAGTGGGTATAAGGCCTCCTCGTTGCTTTCCCTGTGTGTGTGAATCCCCGCCTGTGTAGAACTTGGCTGGCCTCCTCTGCTCTCTAGTTCTCCTTCTGTGCTGTCGTCGGGATACCCTCTGTTGACTGCCGCTGAGTGTCTCCCCGCAGTCCCTGACTCCCTGGTATGTGACTGCGCAGGTATCTGGGAGACTGAAGTCTCCACGGTTTTCCGGTGTTCTCCATTGGGCCTGGTACACACCAGTGGACGCGGACTCCGGTGTCCGGTGGTTGCTGAGGGGTGAACCTAACACTGGCTCCATGGTTTCCCCACTATTCTGCCTCTTCTCCTTGCCTCTCGACCCCACTCTTGGGCCTTGCAGGGCTGCCGGAGACTGGTCAGGGTGACTGGCTACAGATAACAAATTTCCAGAGTCTGAAAATTCTAAAATTTACAAAAACCACTGAAAAATGGTTAAACAGGTACAGTCCATACGGTGCTAGTCCATTCACCGCAGGCTGGAAAGAGAAGTTATTTGTCACACCAGTCCTGTGACTATAGTCCTTTGTTTAAACTGGAAAAGGGTTTTTAAAGAGTCTTTACAGTAGTCTCTGTAAGCTCTGGGTAAGAGGATTAAAGTCTCTGTAGGCTTTAAAAGTTCAAATGCATAACATCAGTCACTACGGGTGCCTCGGCGTAGAAGTCCTAGATACTGCAGGGGCCTCTACAGGTCATAAGCGCTGTAGGCCTCCTGGCCCTGGGGTCACCTATTGGCCAAGGTTTTTCTCCACTCACCCCTCTTATGGAGTTGTGCACCTGGTGCGACCTGTTTTTTTTTTTTGCCTACTCTTCACCCATTTTCGTACACTACTATTTACATTTTTACAAGTGTTACTATTTACAGGTTACTTTACATTGGTTCTATATCACATTTATTGTACCCAATCTCCATACCTGGATGGGGCTTGCCCACGTGTGCTACGACTGGATCTACGCACTATGGATGTGGCCATCTCAGGTGAGGTGTCTGGAGAATGCAATGTGGGTGTGTCAGCTAAGCGTCTGTGTGGCCCTAGTCTCACTGCAGGACTAGCAGATGTACCGATTGCAGGATCCTCTGGTTCTTGGCAACGGGTATTTCTTCCTGATCTTCTGGTGGTTGATAGAAGTTAAATACGGGGACAATGATTGCTCCTTCATGTTGGGGCCAATCTTCTGGAAAGTCTCCAAGTATAGTAGATATGACTTTTTCTTTGGGCTTTACACATGGAGGTTCAAATGGTCTATAGGACTCTGGTTCCTCTTCTGGAAGATCTAGGAAGTCTTGATTTTTTCATTCTTCTGGAAATTTTTTTAAATGATCCCGGGATACCGTTTGTGTGGTTTTCCTCCATCTTTACTTATGAGGCAGACTTTGGTATTGTCAAAGATGGAACTCAAAACGGTGTGAGGTTCTCTTTCCCACTGGTCATCAAGTTTGTGTTTCCTTCTTTTTCTCTTTAAGACAGTACTTCCAGGCAGTATGGATTTCATGGGTGCACTTTTGTTGAAGTTCTCTTCTTGTCTTTCTTTATTTTCAAGCATACAAATGAAAGCCGGGCACTGACCTGGTAACAGCGTTACTTGTATTCTCCTGTGGCGGTGACGTGCTGTGGAATCTCCTGTTGCTCAGCCAGAGTTCAAGACAATATATCCAAAAAAAGATGGCGGCACTCAGCATTCCAGTTTGCAGCTGATTAATTTAATTAAAAAAAAATTTTACAGCAGCAGGTGCATAATACAGGGAGGGAGGTGCTAGGACCGACGGTGACCGCTTCGCGGGATGTCCCGCTTCTACAGGTCCGGTGTACACCAGACACTTAGAAGCGGGAAATCCGCCGAAGTGGTCACCGTCGGTCCTAGCACCTCCCTCCCTGTATCATGCACCTGCTGCTGCAATTTTTTTTTTTTTATTAAATGAATCAGCTTCAAACTGGAATGCTGAGTGCTGCCATCTTTTTTTGGATAGGTCTTCTTGCCTTTCTCTTGACTTTTCTAGATTCTCTTCAACACAGGCTCACACTTGTCTATACTGGCCTAGATGGTTGGTATTCCAGTCAGAATTAGAAGTACCGTATATACTCGCGTATAAGCCGAGTTTTTCAGCCCAAAAATTGGGCTGAAAAGTCCCCCCCTCGGCTTATACGCGAGTCAATACGGTCCCCCTCAAAGTTTAGCGCCCCCACCTCACTTGCTGGCCCCCCCCCGCATGCAGCGCTGCGCATATACATTACCTGTGTAGCAGCTGTCACCCTCACAGTTTGCATCTTTCGCTACACAGGTGTTTGGCTTCTGCCGAATTATTTGAATGTAACTTTGCTGACTCCTGAGTTATCAGTTCTTTGATTAAGCTGATAGCCGGGTCACTGTCTTGAGCCTCCTTCCAGCCAAAGTGCGGTAACGGGTTCATTACTCTCTCAGGAAGTTCTGTGCGGACTTGCTGACATTGGGACACTTTCAACTGATGGAAGGCGGGTAGCATCTGCATTGCTGTTGTTATGCCCAGCCCGGTATTTGATGGTTAACTGGTAATTGGATAATCTTGCCATCCATCTCTGCTCCATGGCTCCCAATTTCGCAGTTTCCAGATGGGTCAAGGGATTGTTATCTGTAAAGGCAGTAAACTTGTTTGATGCCAGATAATGTTTAAATCTTTCTGTGACAGCCCAAACTAAGGCCAGGAATCCAACTTGAACAAGCTGTAGTTGTCAGGGTTCCTTCCGGTAGGGCGAATCTTCTGGCTAGCATAGGCAATCACTCTCTCTTTGCCTTCCTGCTTCTGGGAAAGTACCGCTCCTAAACCCACGTTACTGGCATCGGTGTACAGTAGGAATGGTAGGTTGTAGCCGGGGTAAGCCACAATCTCTTCACCTGTTAGGGCTTCTTTCATCTGTTGGAACGACTCCTCTTGTTCCTTGCCCCACTCCAAGGGTGGATCTCTGGACTTGCCTTTCTGGGGTCGGCCTACTAGGAGGTTCTGCAGTGCAGCAGCCTTCTTCGTGTTGTCCTTTATGAATCTCCGGTAGTATCCCACCAATCCCAGGAACTGACGTACCTCCTTGAGGGTTTTTGGTTTTGGCCATTCCTTGATGACAGTGACCTTCCCTTTATCTGTGGCCACTCCTTCAGAACTGATTATGTGTCCAAGGTACTGTACCTTCCGTTTTAACAGGTGGCATTTGAATGGTTTCAGCTTCATCTCGTATTTGGACAAGGCTTCAAATACCTCCGCTAGATGGGTCAGTTGTTCTTCATAAGGCTTAGAATACACGATGACGTCATCCAGGTAAAGCAGTACTGTCTCGAAGTTCTTGTGCCCCAGGCAACACTCCATCAGCCTCTGGAACGTTTCGGGTGCATTACATAGTCCGAAGGGCATACTATTGAATTCACATAGGCCCATGGGTGTGGTAAATGCCATCTTCTCACGGTCGTCTTCTGCAACGCAGACCTGCAAGTACCCACTAGTGAGATCTAGTGTTGAAAAGTAATTGGCAGACTTCAATGCAGCTAGTGATTCTTCAATGCGTGGTAACGGGTAAGCATCTTTGGGTGTTATGCAATTTATTTGCCTGTAATCTACCCACATCCTCACACTGCCTTCTTTCTTTCTGACTAGGACTAGTGGAGCTGCCCAGGGACTACAACTATCTCTGATAACCCCTGCGTCCTTCATGTCCTGTAACATCTCCTTGGCTTTCTGATAGTGTGCAGGTGGAATAGGCCTGTATCGCTCTTTGATTGGTGGATGTGTTCCCGTAGGGATGTGATGTTGTACTCCTTTGATCCAACCAAAGTCAAGTGGTTGCTTAGTGAATACTTGTTCAAATTCATGGACTACCCAGTAGACACCTTGCTTTTGATGCACGGGAGTGGAGTCAGTTCCTACATGGAGCTGTTGACACCAATCCTCTAGCTGCCCCTTAGCGTTGTTATCCTCTGCCTGTTTTGGGAGAGGTAAGGGTCCCACTGTTTATATTTCATTGTTATTTACAGTGTACAGCTTAGCAACGGTGGTATACCTGGGTAGTTTGACCTCCTCACTGCCAAAGTCTAAGATGCGAACTGGTACTCTTCCCTTGTGTACATCAACTACCCCCCTGGCTGTCAAGAGTGTAGGCCTGCGCTCTGAGCTGATGGGCTCCACAACCGCCTGATAGTCCTGCCCTCTCAAAGCTATTGCTGCTTGACACCAAATCATCATTTCACTCATTGGAGGTATTACAATAGGAAGCAGGTCTGTTACCCGTGCGGTACTGTTATGATCCGGTGACCTTGGAGCCGCATGAATATCTTTCACAGGAGTAAGTGGTACCTATACTGACCGCACTTCCTGACCTAACACCGCAACTAGAAGTAGCTGTGGGATGTGACTAACCATACCCATGACACCTCAACACGGCCGGAGAACTAGCTACCCCTAAAGATGGAGGCAGAAATTCTATCTTGCCTCAGAGCAGAACCCCAAAAGTACAGAAAGCCCCCTACAAATATTGACTGTGAGTAAGAGAGGAAAATACACACTCAGGCAGAAAACAGAATTTAGCAAATGAGGCCACTCTAGCTAGATAGGTAAAGACAGGACAGGATACTATTGCAGTCAGTATAAAAATCCTTTCAAAAATATCCACAGCAGATAATACAAAAATACCCCTGAGTCTATTCAAGACTCGGCGCCCTCTATATCTGCGGAACTCCTGTGAATCCAACTAGGCTAAATATATGCTAACACAATCAAAAGCTGAACAAGCCAACAACAAATGAATAGCACATAAATCCTAGGAAGAAAACTTCCTAACAGAAACCAGGTCAAGACAGACATGCAGACTATCAACCCACAACTCTGAGCAGAAATAGACAATTCCAAAACAAGCACACAGCATTTGTGCCACAAGAAAACAAAACCATTCACTTAGCTTGGAAGTTTGCAGCAAGGCAGGAAGAGACCAGGCAGAGGTGAAACACCTCCAGGAACAATTGACAACTGGCAAGGACTGAGGGAATCCTGCAAACCTTAATGCCCCAGTCTGAATTCCAATTATCCAATTCACCTGACCAAGACTGCAGAGCAGGATCAACTGCATTACCAGCCACAACCACAGGAGGGAACCCACAAGCAGAATTTACAACACGGTACCAATTTCACCACCTGTATGTTTTACCTGTTGCCAATGCAGGAGGGCTCTTATCTCTCTCTGGAGAACCTTCTTCTGCCCAGGTTTGGCAGTAACTGCAATCTGTTGAAGAAAGAACAACACTTCCTCCATGCAATTGCTAACAACATTTGTACCGATGATAATGTATGGATCCCTGTTATTGGGATTCTCTGCCACTACAGTAACCCTTGGTCTTGTATTTCCTCCCGCCCCACTTTTATGGGTACTTCTCTTACCCCCAATATAGTAAGTGGTTCACCATTAGAAGCATAAATGTTAAGGTTAATATCATCTGTGAATGAGATAATGCGCAATAGGGTCTTATCCCTCGGACAGGATGAGAGGAATTCTTAATGAAAACTGCTCACCTGATGTGGTTGTGTAACCCACAACCAAGTATGACCGCTTGGACAGCTGCTGCAGGACCCGCTCCTCCATGGACAACCGCAGTGAACTTAACTTCAAAAGGGGATGAACTTCGTCCCCTTTTGAAGGTTGATATCAGGTGGCTTCATTACATGACCAAAATTGTTTGTAAAAGATATCAGGTATTGTGGTCACTTGTGACCCGATGTCCAATAAAGCAGGTGTCGAAATGCCATCTGGTATGATAGACAGGAACGGTCCCTGTCTGATGTAGATATCATACCAGCCGGCTGGGCCCTGTGAAGTTACTCCTGGAGTTCGGCCCCGGCCCCCAGGGTCAGCTCGTTTAAAGGACAGTATCTCGCAATGTGGCCAGTCTTGTTGTAGCGTCGGCAGATGGGTTCCCCGGTGCAGCTGTAGCGGTCGGTGGTCCTCCATCTGTGCGACGTGGTCTTCCTCCCTCTCATCCACAGGACATCCTCCAGGCTGTCAACAAGATGTATTAGAGGCTGAGGTTTAGGCAGCGGCTTTGGTTTTGGACCCTGCTGCAGTTGTAGGGCTTCAATGACAGTGGCTAAGTTTTTACCTAGCTGGCGCACGTAGGCATATAAAGAGTCAGTCCTGTCAGAGGTTGTGGACTGAACACGGCTTTCAACTGGCAGGCACGGGTACTGGTGTTGTTGTCATTGGACAGTGTGAGCCCTGGAAGCTGGCAGGGGGAGCAGCTGTGCAGAAGGTGGCGGCGCCATATCCATACAGCATCTTCCTGCCCGACGGGCGCTGTCGGCTGCGGTAAGACACAGCCTCTCCCCCTGCATAGACAGACCTGTGGCTACTGTCAGCACCTCCCCCCCGGTCCTCACTTGCAGCTGCAAGGGCGGTGGTGTTTTCGTCGTCGCTGGACGTGGCAGACATTTTCGGGGCCCCCCCTAGTGAATCACGGCCAGTCTTTAAGCAGTTAAAAGTTCAGGAGTTTCAGGATTAGGCCGCTGCGCTTCGGGAGTTTTCGGCAGAGCGGTGGGCGTGTTTCGTTTTTGTGCTCTGCAAGCCATCAAACCCTCTTTCTTCCCACTCAGCACGCAGTAATGGCGGCTTAATCTAACAGTCACAATTCACGGTTAAAACACGGCACACAGTACCTGGTGGCACCGGGCACGGGATCCTGTTCGTGACGCCAGAAAAGTTATTAGTCGCCCGGGGCATTGGGAACTCGGGTATCCGGGCACCTTTCCGCTGTGGTTGGGGATGACACTGGTGGCCTGCCCAGACCCGTGGCCCCGGTGACCAAACTTAAAAAGGGGGAATATATGTACAGGGGAAATAAAGTTTATAATATAGTTCATGTGACGCCACCCGCAGCTTCTGGTGATTGAGCACCAGCATCGCTTCAGTCCTCCGGAGGGTGGTTGTATAGCGGCCTTGATGGTACAGCTCCCTGCAGGTGGAGCTAACCCCCCGTGGCAGGGATGCACCGGTGATGATAGGGATGATAGGGGTGCTGGTGATGGATGGACGGATGAGCAGGGACCTGGCTGGATGGTTGTATAACGGGACAGTCTCTGAGGATGGCAGGAGTGTGGGAAGGAACTGACACACACACCGCTGGTTGCTTTTTACCTTTTTCTTTTTACTGGTGTTGAAGCAGGTAAATCATCCAGAGTACCACCGGGTGTTCAGGATGCACTTCTGGGACTCCACAGCGAGTGGGTATAAGGCCTCCTCATTGCTTTCCCCTGCCTGTGTAGAACTTGGCTGGCCTCCTCTGCTCTCTCGTTCTCCTCCTGTGCTGTTGTCGGGATACCCTCTGTTGACTACCGCTGAGTCTCTCCCCGCAGTGCCTGACTCCCTGGTATGTGACTGTGCAGGAATCCGGGAGACTGAAGTCTCCACGGTTTTCCGGTGTTCTCCACTGGGCCTGGTGCACACCAGTGGATGCAGACTCTAGTGTCCGGTGGTTGCTCGGGGGTGAACCTAACGCTGGCTTTACAGTTCCCCCACTGTTCTGCCTCTTCTCCTTGCCTCTTGACCCTGCTCTTTGGCCTTGCAGGGCTACCAGAGACTGGCTCGGGCCTAATGCGACACCGAACACCAGCACTTATTTGCAGCTCTTGTAGCGTCTGCACACACTCTGTCTAACTCCACCCCCAGCACCAGTATTTATAGGGGATCCTGCCTCAAAGGAGCAGGTTGAGCTTCCCCTACTGTGCTGGGGTGGAAGGTGTTGCGTGTAGCTGTGTACCTGCTGTGGAAACCCATCCATGCTGCGGGTGTGTGGTGCACTGCATGGTTGGGGAACCTGGAATTTGCCACCTTCCGGTATTGACTGCCGGGACCATAGGCCCTGCACAGTCTCGGAGTCCGGTGTCTGTTCTCTGCGTGGTTCCTCTGAGGTGAACATGGTGCCACTCAGCGCCCCAGGTGTTCCTTCAACTCTCCTTAGACCCCAGCCTTAGGGCTATAACCGAGTCAGAGATCCTGGGATGAGCTCAAGCAGCCTCCAGTCCACCAGGATGTCTTCCTCAGTCATCCTGGGAACTGAACTAACTGGCTCCGCCCCAGACCAGAATTTATAGGGGAGCTCACCCTGAATCCGGGTTTGGTCTCCAGCTTCTGGCCTGAAGGCAGAAGGTGATGTATGCGGGTTACCTGCCTGATGAGAAGACCCTTCTTTTGCTCTCCAGCGTGAGACCACCACCCGGGACAAGTGGTGAAACTGTGGCACTAGGACTCTATGGGGCCACATTCCCACTTAGTGAAAGACAGTACTCCGGGACTGTGCAATTTTTCAAAGATAAACATGAACAACACAAAGTTAAACGGCAATATATAGTATACTGAGTCTTAAAAAGTAAAAAGTACAATAAACAGGAAAAAGAAAAAAGTCAAAAAGCAGGCTCTAGGTGATCAGTCCTTCCCCCTTTAGCAGATGAGGATATTTACAAAAAGTCTTTGTCATAACCAGTCCAGTGACATAATGGTCCATGGCTAAAAGTAAAAGTTCGAGAGCATTTGAAAGTTCATACATTAAAGTCTCTGTAGGTGCTGAGCTTAATAGTCGCAAGGTTACACATTTATACACAAGGCAAATGTTTTCCACCAGTTAGACTTTTTCTTTTTCTTCCCTTTGGCTTAGGGTCCTGGTTTCTACTTCTCCTCCTCTAGGAACTTGACTTCCTAATTTAACGTTCCTGGGTGTGACTCCAGTTCCTCCACCTTTCTGTACACTATTCATACTGGTTAACTATTTATATATTCTAACACATACAAGAAAACATATATACACCTTTTATTCATGTTACACTTACTCCCTGTAACAAGCTGGGATTTGGCCTTGTGTACTAAGCTGCGATCTCCTTAACCTGGGAGTGTCTACTGCAGGTGTACTCAGTACTATTCTATGTGTAGAGGTGTACCTTCTGGGTATTTCTGGCTCTGAATGAGATATTGATCTGACAGCAGGATTGGCAAGTTCACTGGGAGCAGGAATCTGTTCTTCCTCTTCCGGTGCCACTTTTGGTACTTCCACTCGTGGTGTTTCTTGCTGTACGGCTTCAGGCATCTGCACTTGGTGAAAAGCTAACATAGGCACAGGAAGCGCTCCATTGTACTGATTCCATGTCTTTGGAAAGTCTCCCAGGACTGTATGAAACACATCTTCTTCCTTAGGCAGGATAGGTACAGGAACTGAGATTTCTGGTGTCTTCAGGATTTCAACACCTTCATCCTTACTGACTAAGCACACTTTAGCAGTGTCAAAATTTAATGGTAAGATGATGTAGAGTGTTGCTTCCCATTGGTCATCTAATTTATTGGTGCGCCCCTTTCTTTTAAGAACTTGCTCACCTGGTTGTAGAAGGGTTGCAGGAGCATGTTGGTTATAAGTTCTCTATTGTCTCGCTCCGGCTTGTAGGAGACTATTTTCCACACACTCTTGCACTTGGCGATGGTTCTGTTGACTTGTGGTATCCCAATTGGCTTCTGGTGCTTCTACATCTAGCTTTAAAATTCCCATGTCTAAATCAATTGGCAGCTTACCAGGTCTTGCTCGCATTAAGTAGGCTGGGGTGCAGTTGGTAGAACTCACCTGGACATGGTTGTATAAGTCTACTAGGTCTGGTAACTTTTCTGGCCACAAGATTCTTTCCGCCACTGGCAAAGTCTTCAATAAGTCTATCACAATTTGATTCATTTTCTCACATAGGCCATTTGTTTGTGGATGGTATAATATTGTCCATATTTTCTTACACCCATACAAGTTGCAAAATTCTCTAAACACCTCAGCTTCAAACGCTGGACCTTGATTTGTGAGGACCTGCTCCGGGTAGCCATGAGGTCTGCAAAAATAAGTTTGGAACGCCTAAGCCGCTGTTCTGGCTGTTAGATCCTTCACGGGCACCACCACCAGGAAGCAGGAATAGTGGTACACTATAGTCAAGGCATAGATATAGTCGGATCTACTTGGGTTAACTTGACGTGATCCGAGGCTACTAGGTCAAGTGGTTGGTTGGTTACAATGGACTGGAGTGGGGCTCTCTGGCTATCCTTGTCCTTTCTTCTTAGGTTGCACGGGCCACAGTTTCTGCAACAACTCTCAATGGATTTTCTCATGCCAACCCAACCTTTCTCTCTGCAGAACCTCCAATTTCTTCCAACCGAAATGCCCTGCGCCATCATGGTAGGCTTCCAAGACCATCTTCACATCCCTTTTTGGCACGAAAATTTGCCATACTAGTTCGTGAGTTCTGGGGTTCGTATGCTTTCTACACAGTTTACCTTCATACAGAAATAGCTCACTTCGCTCCTTCTACAGCTGTTGAGCTTCAGATGGGGCATCTGGACCAGGGTATGAGCCCTCCTGCGTAAGTAGCTCCTTAACTAACTGCACAGCTGGATCACTGTTCTGTGTTTCAGCCCATCCAAGATGAGGTAATGGGTTTAATGTTGCTTTCTGGCGTTTGTTGTACACACCGGTTCTGTACTGTCCTACTCTAGGGCAGTGAAAGGCCGGTAGCTCTATCTCTTCTAGTGTGGAGCCCACTGGGACGGGGTACTCGGTACCAGACCGGGGTACTGCTGGGGGATGTCACGGCGGTCCTGGTCTGGACCGTGTCCCGGGTTCACACAAGTAAATGGGGGGTATTTACAGGGGATAAGGCATGGATCCCCCTGAGAAACATTTTTGTCTTGCAAAACATTAACATCAAGCATTTTTGTCATCCTATTACGGAGGTACAGATCTTATATGTTTTTATTTATTTAAATGCAACGTTTTATTACTTTTCTAATAATTTAAAAAGTCTTCTTCAAAGGTGCTAAAAATCTCAACAAGTGCGAAACATGGCACAAGTGCTTAAAAACTGAAAAAGGGTTTCAAAAAGTGCAAAAACTTCAAAAAGGCACTCAGCAATTCAGTCCAAGTTCTATGCACAGTCTCAAAAGTGCACTCTGTGGTCTTATAACCAATGGGGAGCACACTGAGTGCTCAACTATGTACAAGAAAGTTTATGCCATATCACTGTTCATGACATCAAATGTTTATGACACATATAAGACGAACAGGGGAAAAGGCTAACATTCATTCAGGAATGGGATGGGGCCAACAAGGATCACGTCACATTCACAGTTACTGTCCTTGCTTGTAGCAATCCGGGCCTTACTCCTGTTTCTTCCAGGGCAGAACTTGTGGAGCTCTCCTTGGGAACAGTTCCAATTCTTGTAGGGATTGCTCCAACAAATAACTGGTCGAGGTTTGGGTAATTGCATCCTTGGTGGCTTCTACCACAACTGTCTCTGCAGGGGTTGTCGATTCCGGGTTGATATGTGGATCCGGATAAACAGCTGGATCCTCTAATTCTGGCAATTCGCTGGCTCCACTCCTCTCCCACCAACAACGGAGTTGCTCCCCTCTCACCTCTGTAGATGCAGGCACGGGGATCAGAGGCTCCGACAGCTGCAAATTGCTCTCCATCAAAGCTCCTAGGGGGTCGGCCACTCTGGTGGTACTCTGGGAACTGTTGTTAGATGTGCTAACCCAGCCGGGTTGCACAGACATCGATTGGAAATTTTGGCAAATGTCTATTTGAATCCGGGTCCTTTGCTATATTTGGGCCTGGGTTATCTGCAGGGGCAGCAGCCGCATTACACCCCTCCGGGTGTCTCGGACTTGTGGACGTTTCTTTCCGCCTTCCGCCATGCTGCTGTAATTACCCAAGGTCTCTCCCTGGCCGGGTTCCTCCACACTCACGTTCAGTGGGCCCTCTGGGATTAATTGGGATCTTTCTTCCGCAGCACTCTCCTCAGTGTCTTTTCCTTCCGTCCGGGTATACTGTAATGGCGGCTGTTCCACATCCGGTTTCCTGTCCCGCCTTTCCGGGGTGACGACTTCCTTTCTCGCCATATTCTCACTGGCTGTTGCAACTTGGGATGGAAGTTCCTCCCCAGGATTGATGGCTGGCTCCCCCGGAGTTAAGGGGAGCCAGGGTGGACCCCTCCTTTCTTTTGGACCGGATCCATCTTGGATTCTGCAGTGCGACAGGGACGCTCTCTTTCCACCCGATGACATCCACTTGAGAAAGACACCTTTAGTGTCGAAACATGTTGTGGCGAGGAGACCTGTAACTTCTACTGTTCACAATAAATTTGAAAGGTAATATTCGATAAGAGCCCAATGCCTGTTTCTGTCCCTAGTGCTCATTGTATCATACCTTTTTACTTCATATCGTGTTTCCACCCGATGACGTCAGAGCAGTGAGCGGTTTTTCTTCCCGCATGTCGCGCGCTCTGTAATGGCGGATTTTGAAATTTAGTCTCTGTGGCGCAGTTAAAATTCAGCTTGCCGCGCCCAGCAATGGCGGCTGATAGAAAACGGTCACTAATCACAGCACACAATGCCCGGTACCGGGCACGGTAGATCCTGTTCGTGACTCCAGGTTGTGGAGCCCACTGGGACGGGGTACTCGGTACCGGACCGGGGTACTGCTGGGGGATGTCACGGCGGTCCTGGTCCGGACCGTGTCCCGGGTTCACACAAGTAAATGGGGGATATTTACAGGAGATAATGTTTGTCGTGACGCCACCCATGGGTTGTGGTCAGGGTGACCACCGCTGCTGCAGAACCTCCGGGGATGATGTTTTGGCAGCTGTAGATGGAACGGCTCCCCGCAGGTAGAGCCTGGTTCCCAGGGGCAGTGGTGATTAAAGTCTGTGATGGTTGTTTAGATGTTGCAGGGAAAGGGGATGATGTGGAGGTGGCTCCTGACAGGGTCAAATGGAGGACTGACAGTTTTTCATACCTGAAATCAGACACAGACACCGTAGCAGGGTTCACCCGGGTTTACTTCTCTTATTCTTCTGTCAAACAGTGCACGGTACAATACAGTTCTTTACAGTTTCACTCAGTTGACCCCGGTACACTTGAACCCACTGCAGCCAGGTTATCTCTCCTAGACTCCTCAGTCCTTCTATGTGTCCTTTCAGGCTTATTCTTTATCTTTCCCTTTTAAGTGAATTGCGGAGCGGCAGCTCGGTCCCCAATAGTAGCTTCCCCCTTAATCTATGGGCGGTAAGCCGGGTCCTCTCAGTTGCTGCTGTGCCCCCAATCCTCTGGTGGGAATACAGATCTGGAGTCTGTGTTCCCTGTCAGTTTGTCTGGAGCGCTGGTTTTAATCTTCAGTCCCCCGCAGAGCTGACACTCTGGTTTTAGCCTAACCTCAAGTATCCCAGTTTCACAAGGGATCACCGGGTCCTTCTCTTCCCATGTAACTTCCCAGTATCTCAGGGGAAAATAAAAGAAGGAGGGGGAACAAGAGGCGCAATAGTGCCCTATCACTATGGCACTGAGTACAAAGTGGTGAAAAAGGGGGTTCACTCACCTGAGGCAGTTGTGTCACCCACAACTGGCTTGAAGGCGTATTCAATGCTTATTACCAGATGGCTGCTGCAGGATTTCCACCGTCCACTCAAGTGTGGAAACGCATCAAGTTGTAGGGAAAAAAATGGTGTATCACAATCCGCGCTGCCAGAATCATCCGCTCCAAAAGTAATGCACATGAAGATGGAACTTCAACATAACTCCTTTATTTCCACCTACGCGTTTCGGTATCCCTGAGATCCCTGAGGAAGGTGCCAGGAGGGCACCGAAACGCGTAGGAGGAAATAAAGGAGTTATGTTGAAGTTCCATCTTCATGTGCATTACTTTTGGAGCGGATGATTCTGGCAGCGCGGATTGTGATACACCATTTTTTTCCCTACAACTTGAAGTATCTCAGGGGAGGCTCTTCTGTCAGTTAACTGCTGGCCCTCACATCTTCCCTGGACCTGATGGTACTGGTCTGGTCTTGGCTGCTCGGCACCTGTCTACTCCTTCTCCTTCATCTGTTCCTCTCAGCCTACTCCGGCCTACTCTTGGTCTTTTCAGTTCAGCTCACTCTGGCCTACTCTTGGTCTTTTCTGTTCTGCTCGGCACCCACTGGCCTACCGGCTAACCGCTTCCTATTTCCCCCTTATATACTCATCCGTTACCATGACTACGCTCATCCACTCATATCTAGCCCTACTACCCCTTGCCTGCCTAGAGACCCAGGCTCCGGGTTAGGTCCCCATATAACTTTCTTTTTATTCCAGAAACTCTACGCATTTCGTGTACACACTGTACACTTCCTCAGGTAACTTTGCTCCTGAGGAAGTGTACAGTGTGTACACAAAACGTGTAGAGTCTCTGGAATAAAAAGAAAGTTGTAATCAATGCTTGGTCCTTGGATTAACTCCTTGTGAACTTTGGACTGGAACAGCGCGATCCTGAAAGCCGGACTTCTCTCCTTTCTATATATGCAATTCTAGAGACCGGCTGATTACTGCAGTTCATCGGATCCGACCCATTTGCGCTTATGGTTGTTGTGTTCCACACAACTGAACCAGGTGAGTGGATCCATATCTGTGAAATGATTTTACCATTGGATAAGACCCTATTGTGCGCTTCTGTCTCCCCCTTTTTATAGCCTTAGCCATCTCAGCTACGCTTTTAGTTAGGGCTTTAATATTTTGGTTGAGGGCCTCATTGGTGATAGGCTCCCGAGTTTGTGTATTCACCCCTGCTATAGCCTGCAGGTTTTGCATTCCCGTTTGGTGATAGGTTGCGGCCAGGTATTGTGCAGGGTCTGCGTCATGAGGTGCTTCCTCCTGCATTATGCGGATTGCTCTATCTTTGAACTGCATGAAATTTAGATCAGGGTTTTGTATGGCCATCATACGCAGTTGTCCTCGATGAGGAGGGAATAGGAATCCATCAATAAACTGATAAATGAGTCATTTATCCTCCTATTGCACCAGAGAAGGGTCTGTCTGCTTTAATGTGTGACAGGGTTTTTCGTCCCTACCAGATGTCGTCAAAGCACAGGTTGGGCCTCGCTTCGCACTCTTGGTAGGGTACCGCCCATGATGACACGCCCCCTCAGCTTCCCATGCGCCTTGTGGCGCAGTAATGGCGAAAGTCAAAAACATGTATTTGCACAGTTCACAGAACACAGCACCCGGTTTTACCGAGCTATGAGATCCTGTTCGCGACACCAGAAACTGATGCATCCCAGGGCCGTGGGGTACTTGGAACCGAGCTATTAAGCAGTTCTGAGGAGTCACAGGGCTCGGGACCAAACTTCCGTGACACTGGGTTCAGTTGAATTGGGGGAATTTCTGGCATGGTAGGGGAAACGGGATGATGAAAGGGAATTTATTTGTGACGCCACCCTTGGTATGTCACCGCACATGGTCACTGCTGCTGCAGAACCTCCGGGGTGATGGACGGGCAGCTGAGATGGAGTGGCTCCCCACGGGTGGAGCGGATCCCCGGGGCAGTAGATGTAGTAAGGAGTTGGGGTGCAGGACGACGGGCATGAACAGGCAGACTCACTGTTTTGTTCTCAGTCTTTTACTGGAGCATCTGTATTCCGGGCAGTTGTCAACAGAGTTCTTGCATAAGAGCGATTCAGGATCCTTCTCACCCGGCCGGGGATTCTGGGGTGCCACATTTACACCCTAAAACACTGGCCACCCTACACTACTGTCCAGGGTCGGACTGGGGTGTCTGGGGCCCACCAGGGAAATTGATTTCAGGGGCCCACCCCCCCTCTTCAGCTATATGTAAATACCTGGTAGCTGTTATACCCATTATATAGGCGGCTCCTGCACATCACTCTGCGCTCAGCAGAACTGCCATGTACAATTATTGTACTTTATATTAAAGAGATTCTTTGGTGAAAACAAGTTATCAGTGATCCACAGGTTCAATAGGTGATCACTTATTTATGGGTGGAATCCGACCTGTGGAAACCGCATCATCAGAAGAATGTGGGACTTATATCCCAATTATTAAAGGGGTTTTCACATGAACAAAATTAATTTTAAAGTTCATTTTAATAAATAGATTTTGGAATAATAATTTCCATAATTTGAGGTGTTTAAAAATAATGTTCCTGTGTCGAGAGAATCACTGTACGGTCAGACACATCCATTACACAGTACACAGCAGGGACACATATATAAGTTTATCTCAGCCCAGGAACATTTTCTTTTAAACACATTCAATTGTGGAAATTATCATCATTACAGGGTCTACTTATTATTAAGATGAACTTTAAATTAACCTTGTTCGTGGGAAAGGCCTTTAAAATGCAGCGGCTGGTAATGATGTAAGTATTGCGCATGCGTGAGGTGTACTTTACCGCAGCTCATCACATGAGCTGCCGTAAAGTATACTTCACGCATGCGCAATGCGCAGCTTGAGGTCTGTCGATACACCGAAAGGGTGTATCGACGTCAACAGCGCCTGAAATGACGCGATTAGCATCATATCGGCTGATCCGCCCATGGAAGAGGGCGAGGAGGATTCAAATGGTTTATCACGCCCATCGGGGCGTGAATACAAGCACTAAGGGTACCTTTACACGCCGCTACTACAGGATGGATACAACCCGCTACTTCACGTGCACGAGCACACCCAAACGGTTACAAACGGGAAACGCACCACCTTTACACGCCGCCACAAGGTGCGCTACGCTACGCAACATCTATAGCTAGATACATCGCCGGGTGTCTCAAGTAGCCATCTGTAGCTCATCTTACCTCATTTACACACCGCTACAACCAGCTAATATGGGCGGACCTGGTGCAGCAGGGACAGCACATAGGCGTGCCACAATTGTGGATTACGAGACGTCCGTACGCTGATAGGACAAAGCAAGAAACCCATGATTGGCCAGGCATCGCAGGAGGCTGTTTAATACGTGACGCTCGAGCAATTGTGTAGTGTGACTCGTCAGCTCCTTAAATATGCCGCCCTGTGCGGCGACAACCAATCGTAACGCAGGAGCTTCCTCCAATGATCGCTGAAGGGGGTGCGGTAACCCGGAGCCTGTGTCACGCCCCAGCTACATAGCATGGTGTAGAAACAACCATTCTGTTCCTTCTTTACACGCCAATACAGCTCACTACAATCGGCTTTGTAGCCATGTATCTGTTGCCGGCTGTCACGTCCCGTCTTCACACGCCGCTACTACGGGCTATATTGACGCTACAAGCTACATTTGTAGCCTGTAGCGGGTTGTATCCATCCTGTAGTAGCGGCGTGTAAAGGTACCCTCAAGGCGGCGAAAAGAAGTCACAGGGAACGCCCTGTGCGACTTCTCAGGAGACAAGAAGCCGTAGTTGTAGATGTATCAAAATCACTTAGTTTCAAACTACACAATTTTTACACAAAGGGATAGGTAGAATAGCATAATGATGGTGCAGGGACAGGTATTAATAATTAATTATAATTAACAGGATGGGGGTGATTTTTAGGGGTCAGGTTCCCTGTAAAGATTACAGCATCCACATGACTACATCATCAGAACCACCGTCAATACAATTATATCACTAGAACCACTGTCAATACAATAATACCTCACCAGAACCACTGTCAGTACATAACCAGAACCATTGTCAATACAGTAATACATCACCAAAAACAATCAATACATCATCAGAAAACCTATCAATACAATAATACATTACTATAACCCCTGTCAGTACATAACCAGAACCATCAGCAATACAATAATACATAATCAGAACCACCGTCACTACATCACCAGAACAGTACGTTCCTTATATAAATGTGTATGCAGATTAAATGTCCCATACTGTTCATACTCCTTCCACATGTCCCATACTGCTCATCCTTTTCCCACATGTCCCATACTGTTCACCCCCGATATGTCCCATGCAGCTCATCTTACATCCATATGTTGCATACAGCTCATCCTCACCCCCATTCCCCTGAATCCCATGTTGCTTATCCTCCCCCAATATGTCTCATGCAGCGCATCCTTCCCCACCATTGCCCTTCCAGGTTATATGCAGCCTCTCCCCTCCCATGTTCCACGCAGCCTCTCCCTCCTATGCACCACGCAGCCTCTCCCCTCCCTTGTTCCACGCGGCCTCTCCCCCATCCGTCATCCATGTAGCTTCTCCCCTGTCCCATATTCCATGTAGCTTCTCCCCCACATTCCATGTAGCTTCTCCCCCCCACGTTCCATGTAGCTTCTCCCCCATCCCCCATCCATCCATGTACCTTCTCCCCCATCCATCCATTTTCTCCCCCTTTTTCCATGCCTGCCCCCATCCATCAATCCAGCTACTCCCCTTCATCCATCCCGTTCTCCCCCCTTTTCTATGCCGCCCCCCTATCCATCCATTACGTTCTCTCCCCTTTTCCATAATGCCCCCCACACATCCATCCCATTCTGCCCCCTCTTCCAGGCCACACCATCCATCTATCCCACTCTGTCCCCCCCAGGCTACTATCTTTGGCTGTAACAGCGCCGTACCTGACTCCACGTTCCTGATCCCCGATCCCGGCAGCTTCTTGCTCTGCAGCGCTCGGTCTCTCGGTCACCGGCACCAGGAACCCGGCACCAGGCAGCTTCTTCCTCTGCAGCTCGCGATCTCTGGCACCAGGAAGCTTCTTCCTCTGCGGCTCCCGGTCTCTGGCACCAGGCAGCTTCTTCCTCTGTGACTCTCGGTCTCCCACTCGCCGGCACCAGGCAGCTTCTTCCTCTGCGGCTCCCAGTCTCCCGCTCGCTGGCACCTGGAACCCGGCAGCTTCTTCCTCTGCAGCTCCTGGGTAGTATACACATTACAGACTGTGGGCCGTAAACATTACAAACTGCCCGCTATATGCACATTGCAGACTGCAGGCAGACTGCCCGTTGTGTGCACATTGCAGGCTGCCCGCTGTGTACGCACGGCACACTGGCCGCTGGGTGCGCAGTGCAGACTGGTCGCTGCGTGCACACTGCAGACTGGCCGCTGCGTGCACACTGCAGAGTGGCCGCTGCGTGCACACTGCAGACTGGCCGCTGCGTGCACACTGCAGACCGGCCGCTGCGTGCACACTGCAGAATGGGCGCTGCGTGCACACTGCAGACTGGCCGCTGCGTGCACACTGCAGACTGGCCGCTGCGTGCACACTGCAGACTGGCCGCTGCGTGCACACTGCAGACTGGCCGCTGCGTGCACACTGCAGACTGGCCGCTGCGTGCACACTGCAGACTGGCCGCTGCGTGCACACTGCAGACTGGCCGCTGCGTGCACACTGCAGACTGGCGGCTGCGTGCACACTGCAGACTGGCCGCTGCGTGCACACTGCAGACTGGCCGCTGCGTGCACACTGCAGACTGGCCGCTGCGTGCACACTGCAGACTGGCCGCTGCGTGCACACTGCAGACTGGCCCCTGCGTGCACCGTGCAGACTGGCCGCTGCGTGCACACTGCAGACTGGCCGCTGCGTGCACACTGCAGACTGGCCGCTGCGAACACACTGCAGACTGGCCGCTGCGAACACACTGCAGACTGACCGCTGCGTGCACAGTGCAGACTGACCGCTGTGCACAGTGCAGACTGGCCGCTGCGTGCACCGTGCAGACTGGCCGCTACGTGCACCGTGCAGACTGGCCGCTACGTGCTCACTGCAGACTGGCCGCTGCGTGCACACTGCAGACTGGCCGCTGCGTGCACACTGCAGACTGGCCGCTGCGTGCACACTGCAGACTGGCCGCTGCGTGCACCGTGCAGACTGGCCGCTGCGTGCACCGTGCAGACTGGCCGCTGCGTGCACCGTGCAGACTGGCCGCTGCGTGCACCGTGCAGACTGGCCGCTGCGTGCACCGTGCAGACTGGCCGCTGCGTGCACACTGCAGAGTGGCCGCTGCGTACACACTGCAGAGTGGCCGCTGCGTGCACACTGCAGACTGGCCGCTGCGTGCACACTGCAGACTGGCCGCTGCGTGCACACTGCAGATTGGCCGCTGCGTGCACACTGCAGACTGGCCGCTGCGTGCACACTGCAGACTGGCCGCTGCGTGCACACTGCAGACTGGCCGCTGCGTGCACCGTGCAGACTGGCCGCTGCGTGCACACTGCAGACTGGCCGCTGCGTGCACACTGCAGACTGGCCGCTGCGTGCACACTGCAGACTGGCCGTTGCGTGCACACTGCAGACTGGCCGCTGCGTGCACACTGCAGACTGGCCGCTGCGTGCACACTGCAGACTGGCCGCTGCGTGCACACTGCAGACTGGCCGCTGCGAGCACACTGCAGACTGGCCGCTGCGAGCACACTGCAGACTGACCGCTGCGTGCACAGTGCAGACTGACCGCTGCGTGCACAGTGCAGACTGACCGCTGTGCACAGTGCAGACTGGCCGCTGCGTGCACCGTGCAGACTGGCCACTGCGTGCACCGTGCAGACTGGCCGCTGCGTGCACACTGCAGACTGGCCGCTGCGTGCACACTGCAGACTGGCCCCTGCGTGCACACTGCAGACTGGCCCCTGCGTGCACACTGCAGACTGGCCCCTGCGTGCACACTGCAGACTGGCCCCTGCGTGCACACTGCAGACTGGCCGCTGCGTGCACACTGCAGACTGGCCGCTGCGTGCACAGTGCAGACTGGCCGCTGCGTGCACAGTGCAGACTGGCCGCTGTGCACAGTGCAGACTGGCCGCTGCGTGCACCGTGCAGACTGGCCGCTGCGTGCTCACTGCAGACTGGCCGCTGCGTGCACACTGCAGACTGGCCGCTGCGTGCACACTGCAGACTGGTCGCTGCGTGCACACTGCAGACTGGCCGCTGCGTGCACACTGCAGACTGGCCGCTGCGTGCACACTGCAGACTGGCCGCTGCGTGCACACTGCAGACTGGCCGCTGCGTGCACACTGCAGGCTGGCCGCTGCGTGCACAGTGCAGACTGGCCGCTGCGTGCACAGTGCAGACTGGCCGCTGTGTGGACAGTACAGACTGCGGACTCTATGCACATCGGAGAGAGTGCTGGTGCAAATCCTGTATACACAGCACTATACAGTATATACTGGTCCACACTACATACAGTATATAGGAACACTAATACAGCACGTAGTGTGGACCTGTATATAAAGTTTAGTGTTCTTTAGAGAAAGAAAGAAAGAAAGAAAGAAAGAAAGAAAGAAAGAAAGAAAGAAAGAAAGAAAGAAAGAAAGAAAGACATGGAGTAACTCACATATAGCAGGTCCTGTCATGATGTCACAGAGGGGAGGCATCAGAAGTCACATGATCGGCTCAGGGAGGGATCTGGAATGTGATGAAGTTAGTGACCTATGGATCCTGATTGGTCAAAGTGGGGCCCTGCTTTGGGAAATTAGCCCCGCCCCCCTTCACGTCCGTGGCTCCGCCCCTTTAATGTCGCGGCCGCTCGGCGGCAGTAGCAGTCCTGCGGCTGGAGGAGCGGGTGGCCCACGCAGCCCACCAGTGGGCGGCCCCTCTGGATAAGTCCCGCCCCTCCCGCCTATCAGTTCGGGTCAGAGAGAGCGCTCGGTGGCGGCGCTGGCTCACATAGGCTGTGCTGCAGGCAGCAGCAGCCAGCCTGTGAAATCCTACTGTTCTTTCTCCTCTCTCTGGCTGGCGCTGCTTTTACGGCGGTGGCCGCCCGGCACAGCGGCTATGAGTGCACAAGCGAGCCACAGCAGGGGGTAGTGAGAGGCGGGGCTAGATGGGCGGGGCCTCTAGACCTGAGGGCCTCCCATTAGTTTTGCCCGGTTACCCGCCAGAGCAGTCCGAGGCTGCTACTGTCCCAACATTGTGTCTACAGTAGTCATTGTGGGATTTCACTACATGACAGATAAAATCAAAGTGCTGAAGTGAAGGAACAATGCAACTAGTGGGGGCACAGCAGTAATTCTTCATCTCACATCACTGATGTGAGGCTGAATATTGAGGCTGAATATTGAGACTAAATATTCCAAGAACGTGTGAAAAGAAGGTGTCTAGAAGTAAAGATAAGAAGTCATATAGTAATGCCCCTACTATGCCAAGCTCTGGGCGGCTCCTTTTTCCTTTCACCTCTTGGAAGTAACTGCATCTAAAGCTCACCTCTTGGAAGTAACTGCATCTAAAGCAAGAAGTCAACCCTGGAGCAAGTAACGGAGGACAGAAGAAGCAAGGCACATACATTCGTACAGCAGAACAAGGAGGAAGGAGGTGGAGAAGCAAGCAAGGGAGAGGAGTAAAGTTCACACAACACACAAGTTTCTGACAAGTTTACTTAGTGGAAGGGAAGAGAAGGTGAGGCTCCTTTCAACCTGCCTGCCCTCCTCACTGTCTGCTCCTCCTCACAACCCTCCTGCTCCGCCCTCTCAGCCTACCTCTCCTCCTCACAACCCTCCTGCCCTGCTCTCAGCCTACCTCTCCTCCTCACAACCCTCCTGCCCTGCTCTCAGCCTACCTCTCCTCCTCACAACCCTCCTGCCCTGCTCTCAGCCTACCTCTCCTCCTCACAACCCTCCTGCCCTGCTCTCAGCCTACCTCTCCTCCTCACAACCCTCCTGCCCTGCTCTCAGCCTACCTCTCCTCCTCACAACCCTCCTGCCCTGCTCTCAGCCTACCTCTCTCCTCACAACCCTCCTGCCCTGCTCTCAGCCTACCTCTCCTCCTCACAACCCTCCTGCCCTGCTCTCAGCCTACCTCTCCTCCTCACAACCCTCCTGCCCTGCTCTCAGCCTACCTCTCCTCCTCACAACCCTCCTGCCCTGCTCTCAGCCTACCTCTCCTCCTCACAACCCTCCTGCCCTGCTCTCAGCCTACCTCTCCTCCTCACAACCCTCCTGCCCTGCTCTCAGCCTACCTCTCCTCCTCACAACCCTCCTGCCCTGCTCTCAGCCTACCTCTCCTCCTCACAACCCTCCTGCCCTGCTCTCAGCCTACCTCTCCTCCTCACAACCCTCCTGCCCTGCTCCAGCCTACCTCTCCTCCTTACAACCCTCCTGCCCTGCTCTCAGCCTACCTCTCCTCCTCACAACCCTCCTGCCCTGCTCTCAGCCTACCTCTCCTCCTCACAACCCTCCTGCCCTGCTCTCAGCCTACCTCTCCTCCTCACAACCCTCCTGCCCTGCTCTCAGCCTACCTCTCCTCCTCACAACCCTCCTGCCCTGCTCTCAGCCTACCTCTCCTCCTCACAACCCTCCTGCCCTGCTCTCAGCCTACCTCTCCTCACAACCCTCCTGCCCTGCTCTCAGCCTACCTCTCCTCCTCACAACCCTCCTGCCCTGCTCTCAGCCTACCTCTCCTCCTCACAACCCTCCTGCCCTGCTCTCAGCCTACCTCTCCTCCTCACAACCCTCCTGCCCTGCTCTCAGCCTACCTCTCCTCCTCACAACCCTCCTGCCCTGCTCTCAGCCTACCTCTCCTCCTCACAACCCTCCTGCCCTGCTCTCAGCCTACCTCTCCTCCTCACAACCCTCCTGCCCTGCTCTCAGCCTACCTCTCCTCCTCACAACCCTCCTGCCCTGCTCTCAGCCTACCTCTCCTCCTCACAACCCTCCTGCCCTGCTCACAGCCTACCTCTCCTCCTTACAACCCTCCTGCCCTGCTCTCAGCCTACCTCTCCTCCTCACAACCCTCCTGCCCCCCTTACCTGCAGTACAATAACATCCTCTATTGATATTGATAACTTTTCCCCAGCTCCTGAGAGACTCCAGCTGCTCCCCTGCCCCTGGTGAGGGGTTAGGAGGAGTGAAGGATGTGGTGGGACGAAAACCTTCTCATCCTCTTCAGGAGGAACCTGCAGCCCACGATCACTTATTGGAGCGTCTTCTTCAGTTTTGGACTGTGTATTGCGTTTTTGGGTCCCACATTATTGGATTTAAGGTGTCAGACACACAGCAGTCTGCAGGAGATCACCTGGGTCTTCTTCGCTCAGCAGTTCTGCCTCCTTGTTGGCAGCACCTTGGGAGGAAGCTTCAAAAAGTCGTGAGTACCAGAGAGCCCCAAGTGTTACTTGACTGTACACTATGTCTATCTATCTATCTATCTATCTATCATAGTATGTATGTATCATCTATTTATCTATATCTATCTATCTATCTATCTATCTATCTATCTATCTATCTATCATAGTATGTATGTATCATCTATCTATCCATTATCTTTCAATAATCTTATCATCTATTTAGAAATTACTTTATTAATGTATCTATCATTTATGACCTATATATCTATGTATGTACCATATGTATGTATCTATCATATATTTATCTATGAATTTATCTATCAATGTATCTATCATTTATTATCTATATATCTATGTAACTATGATCTATGACCTATGTTTCTATCTACCTATCTATGTATTTATCATTTATGCACCCATGTTTCTATCTATTTATTTATTTATTTATTTATTTATGTATCTATCATCTATAGACATACATTTCTATCTATCTATCTATCTATCTATCTATCTATCTATCTATCTATCTATTATCTATGCACCTATATTTCTATCTATGTACAGTGGTGACCAAATGTTTTTGCTTTTTTTTTTTAAGCGTTATTACTTCTGTCTGGTTGTTGTGACTCCAATTTCCTGGTGATGAATTGAAAGTGCATGAAGTTGTCATCATGCAAGACCTTCAGTTTCACCAAAACACTTTAACGTTTTCCATTTGGGCAGTATATATAGTGCTCACCATCACTACCAAACAGACTGAACTTGGAGTCATCTGACCACAACACCTTAGATCAATTTCTTTCTATTGGCTGTGTTCTTTGGCAAACTCAGTTAGACCTTCCAGGTCTTTGCAGAGATGAAAGTCTTCTTGACTAGAATTCATGCATTCAACCCCACTGCTGTTAGCCATCGCACCACAGTTTGGTGACTCACTTGGACCCCATATTCTTTGTTCATTTCACCCTTGACTCTGAGAACAGTTCAATTCCATATCTAACTCTTTTTGGCTTTTGCCTGACTTCACTCTCAGAATAATAAGCTTCCTGACATCTGGTGAGAAATTTGCCTTTAGCTAAGTTCACATCTAAGGGGGGTTGTGTTTACGTTTCTATGCGTTTTTGCACTGCATTAACGCATAGAAACACAATGAAATGCATGCATGAACGCAGCCATTGATTTAAATGGGAAACGCATTGCAAACGCAAGTAAAAAGGCATGTCATTTTTTGCAAATGGAGATCAAAACGTGGCTGGATTTGGCTGCGTTTGCAAAAAATGACATGCCTTTTTACTTGCGTTTGCAATGCGCTTCTGTGTTAACGCATGCATTTCATTGCATTTTGCGGTAAAAACGCAATGAAAGCACAATGCAGCCAAACTCAATGCCCAGCATAAATGTGAAAAGACCCTTAGTCTTTGCCAAGATTTAACTGACAAACACGCAAACAAACAAAAAAATCCTTAGGCAAAATTAGACTACCCATCTATGACAAAATCAGAAAATGTGGAAAACTAACACATAATGAGATAAAACAATGTCAAACACAATTTTTATAACTTAGGGTTCAGTCCACATGGCCGTTGAAATTGGATGAGTGCAATGCAAGAAAATCTGACCATGTTAATGAATGAGATCAGATGAATGTTTGTCTTCAGCTTTTTCCCCATCCAGATTATGGATGAGAAAAAAGTAGCAACATGCTGTGAGTGGATCCGATAATGCTGTGAGACTCGCCAATGCAAGTCAATGGGTGCGAGAAAAAACGGACTGCACACTGACAGCACATGGATCATCCTAGTGGCATCAGTTTTTTTACTGATACATTACCATTCCGTAGCTCAGAACACTGTAAATGTTCCTGCAAATGATTGTACGGTAATAGCAGCTGAGAAAAACATGCATTGTACATAGATAACACACGGATGTCATATGGATGCCACACAGATGGTAGGTGAGGAAAAAAATTGCATACTCGCATAGCAGTCGCATGACACATGGATCACCATATGGATGTCACTCGTCCTACTCTCCTGGATGAGAAACAGTCAGATTTTTAAGCGCTCATGTGTTTCCAGCCTCAGATCTGTTTTGAGGGTTAGACCTCACATGACTGTATGGTCTGTAAAAGGGAGGGAAGGAGAGGGCGCAGATCTAAGTGCAGTGTTAGAGCTTTACAATAGATCAATAGAAATATCTCACTCACCTTGTAAGTGTATTGCTGTTTTTGCGTATCGGCCCTCACCTTGGTGGCTTGTTTGGGCTTAGGAATGTCTGGCTTGCAGCTCCATGCCTGGATGATCGGACCACCCAGCCGAGGGTCCGTCAGGAAAAGTCAGGAAGGGAAAAACATCCGGTATGGTTCACGGGCGTTTCCAGAATTAAAAGCAATTTTTCAGAGTTTATTTCAAATTTCAAGATAAAATACAACGCGTTTTGGATCGGACATCTGATGTGTCACCTTTCCTTACAATTAATATGTCATTGATATATCTTCCTATTTATTCTATAGACTTTTTGAATCGATTGGATTCTGTAAACATGAAGATTTCTGCCCAGTATGTCCAGAATCCAATCGATTGAAAAAAATCTATAGACTGAATAGGAAGATATATCAATGACATATTGATAGTCAGGAAAGGTGACACATCTGATGTCCGAAACGCGTTGTATTTTATCTTGAAATTTGAAGTAAACTCTGAAAAATTGCAGAGAAATTGCTTTTAATTCTGGAAGCGCCTGTGAATCATACCTAATGTATTTCCCTTCCTGACCAGCCTCAGAGCTGACAACTATTTGCTTCCAGTTTACTAAAATCACCATGTAAATGGTGTCACAGCAACCAGACACAAGTAATCACACTTTAAAGAAAAAAAGCTAAACTTTTGGCCGCCTATCTATCTATCTATCTATCTATCTATCTATCTCTCTGTTAACTACCTATCTAATCTATCTTTTACTTATCTATGTATCTATCTCTCTATTATCTAACTATCTGCAAACATATCATTAGTGCAACCTGTGCAACATCAGAGGCCCAAGAGATTAGTCGCCCCACTGTCTCCCTAATCGCTTCCTGATGTGGCCGATTTCAGTTTTAGTGTTTTTATTCTCCCCTTTTTTCAAGAAACAACCTTCTTGAAACATTTGAGGGCTTGTTTTTTTTTGCAGGATGAGTTGTTGTGCTTCTAAGGCTAGGGTCACACTTGCGGTTTTGAGCTTTCAAAAAGCTTAAAACCGGATCAGGATTTAACAAAAAAAAACGCATCAGGAAACGCTCCTCATAGGAGCCCATTATAATAACCGGATTGCTTTACATGCAATCTGATTACCGCATCCGGCTCTGCAGCCTGCGTGAAAAATCATGCAAGCTGCAGTTTTCGGAGCGGTTCTAGCCTCCGCAATGCGGTAACCGCATTGCTCAGGATGTGTAACTGAGATACAGGCTGATTTGCTGCTAAGGGAAAAAAAGAAAAAAAAAAGACTCTTTATATCTGATTCTCTAGCGAGTGTGACCGCGAGCTTTGTGTGACAGAGCAAGTGCGACAGAAGTAAGTGTGTGACTTGTGATTCAGTGACTTTGGATTAAGGGAGTTTGGAAGGGAGGAATTACTGAATTGCTGGTTGTATTTTATTAATACTTTGCATTTCTTTTTACTTATCATTTCTGTCTGGTGCAATCCCCATTAGGAAATGAGCTCCATGATTGGCAATGCCATCCAGTGTACATCTTGCCACATGTATGCATTCCTTGACCAGCCGGCCGAGGGTGCATACTGCTGTGTGAGATGTGAGTACGTTGTGCATTTGGAAGCCCAGATACTGGATCTAAATGAACGACTGACAACGCTGAGATCCATAGACAATATGGAAAGGAGTATGCTGCTCACTGAACAGCTGCTCAATGGGATAGATGTGGGGGAGGATGGTACTATGGAGCCTCAGGACCATGAGGTAGCTAGCTGGGTGACAGTTAGAAGGCGGGGTAGAGGGAAGGGTGCCAGGGAGGCTAGCCCTGATCTGGCACACCCCAATAAATTTGCTATGTTGGCAGATGAGGGGGGTGTGAGTTCAGGGATAGCACTGCTGCAGCAGGGCATGACCTCTGAAAGCCAGAGGAGTGTCTGCTCCAGTAAGGGGGAAAACAGGAGAGTAGGGCAGGCCAGACAGGTGCTGGTAGTGGGGGACTCAATTATTAGGGGAATAGATAGGGCAATCTGTCACAAAGACAGGGATCGTCGAACAGTGTGCTGCCTACCTGGCGCTCGAGTCCGGCACATCGCTGATCGGGTTGACAGATTACTGGGAGGGGCTGGTGAGGACCCAGTGGTCATAGTGCACATTGGCACAAATGACAAAGTTAGAGGTAGGTGGAAGGTCCTTAAAGATGATTTCAGGGAATTAGGCTGCAAGCTTAAGGCAAGGACCTCCAAGGTAGTATTCTCTGAAATACTGCCTGTACCACGTGCCACACCAGAGAGGCAACGGGAGATTAGGGAGATAAATAAGTGGCTCAGGAATTGGTGTAGGAAGGAGGGGTTTGGGTTCCTGGAGAACTGGGCCGACTTCTCTGTGGGCTACAGGTTCTATGCTAGGGACGGGCTGCACCTCAATGGGGAGGGTGCAGCTGTGCTGGGGAGAAAATGGCTAGAAGGTTGGAGGAGTGTTTAAACTAGGGATTGGGGGGGAGGGTATTCATTGTATAGGAGGGGAAGATAGTGTAAACAGTAACCTGGGCACAAGTAATAAAATTGGGGGTGGCATGGGGGTAGGGTTAGAACAGTCAATCTAGTAGGAAGGAATAGAGGTAAAGAGAGATGCATAAAGTGCATGTTCACTAATGCCAGAAGCCTCACCAACAAAATGGAGGAATTAGAATTGATTTTGTTGGAAAATAATTATGACATGGTGGGGATTTCGGAGACTTGGCTGGATGAGAGCCATGACTGGGCTGTTAATTTACAGGGCTATTGTCTGTTCAGAAATGACCGTACAAATAGGCGAGGAGGAGGTGTATGTTTATACGTAAAATCATCCTTAAAACCCATCCTGCGTGATAATATAGGTGAATCTAATGGAAGTGTAGAGTCTCTGTGGGTGGAGATAAGGGGAGGGGGAAAAAATAATAAATTACTGATAGGGGTTTGTTATAAGTCCCCAACAATAATGGAAGTGGAGGAGAATATCCTCATAAAGCAAATAGATGAAGCAGCGACTCAGGGAGAAGTCATTATTATGGGGGACTTCAACTACCCTGAAATACATTGGGGATCAGAAACCTGCAGTTCCAGCAAAGGTAATAAGTTTTTGAAAACTATAAGAGACAATTACCTTTCACAACTGGTTCAGGACCCAACAAGAAGGGGGGCACTGCTGGACCTAATATTAACCAACAGGCCAGACCGCATATCAAATATACGGGTTGGAGGTCACTTGGGTAATAGTGATCATAACTTAATAAGCTTTCAAGTATCCTTTACTAAGACGTGTAGTAGAGGGGCCACAAGAACACTAAACTTCAGGAAGGCAAATTTCCAACGGTTGAGAGATGATCTTAGTGCAATAAACTGGGACGATGTCCTGAGACATAAAAGTACACAACACAAATGGGAGATGTTTATTAGCATCCTGAATAGGACCTGTGCACAATATATACCCTATGGGAATAAGCATGCTAGAAATAGGAGGAAACCACTATGGCTAAATAAAGCGGTAAGAAGTGCAATATGTGACAAAAAGAAAGCATTTAGGGAATTAAAGCAAGTAGGTAGTGATGAAGCATTAAATAAATACAGAAAATTAAATAACATTTGTAAAAAGCAAATCAAGGCAGCAAAGATTGAGACAGAGAGACTCATTGCCAGAGAAAGTAAAAAGAATCCCAAAATATTTTTTAACTACATAAATAGTAAGAAACTAAAAAATGATGGTGTTGGCCCCTTTAAAAATAGTCTGGGTGAAATGGTGGATGAGGATGAGGAAAAAGCAAATATGCTAAATGACTTTTTTTCAACAGTATTTACACAAGAAAATCCCATGACAGACAATATGATCAGTGATAACAAAAATTCTCAATTAAACGTCACCTGCTTAACCCAAGAGGAAGTACGGCATCGTCTAAAAATCACTAAAATTGACAAATCCCCGGGCCCAGATGGGATACACCCCAGAGTGCTGCAGGAATTAAGTACTGTCATAGATAGACCATTATTTTTAATATTTAAAGATTCCATAATAACAGGGTCTGTACCACAGGACTGGCGTATAGCAAATGTGGTGCCAATATTCAAAAAGGGGACAAAAACTGAACTTGGAAATTATAGGCCAGTAAGCTTAACCTCTACTGTGGGTAAAATCCTAGAGGGTTTTCTAAGAGATGCTATACTGGAGTATCTGAACAAAAATAACCTCATGACCCATTATCAACATGGTTTTACGAGGGACCGTTCCTGTCAAACTAATCTGATAAGCTTCTATGAAGAAGTAAGTTCTGGACTGGACCAAGGAACTGCAGTGGATGTGGTGTATATGGACTTTTCAAAAGCTTTTGATACGGTGCCACACAAAAGGTTGATACATAAAATGAGGGCAATGGGGATAGGGGAAAATATGTGTAAGTGGGTTAAGAACTGGCTTAGTGATAGGAAACAAAGGGTGGTTATTAATGGAACACACTCAGAATGGGTCACAGTTAACAGTGGGGTACCACAGGGGTCAGTGTTGGGCCCGCTTCTATTTAATATATTTATTAATGACCTTGTAGGGGGCATACAGAGTAGAATCTCAATATTTGCAGATGACACTAAACTCTGCAGGGTAATCAATACAGAGGAGGACAATTTTATATTACAGGAGGATTTATGTAAACTAGAAGCTTGGGCTGCTAAATGGCAAATGCGCTTTAATGGGGATAAATGTAAAGTCATGCACTTGGGCAGAGGAAACAAAAGGTATAATTATGTGCTTAATTGTAAAACACTGGGCAAAACTGTCACTGAAAAAGACCTGGGTGTATGGGTAGATGACAAACTCACATTTAGTGGCCAGTGTCAGGCAGCTGCTGCAAAGGCAAATAAAATAATGGGATGTATTAAAAGAGGCATAGATGCTCATGAGGAGAACATAATTTTACCTCTATACAAGTCACTAGTGCGACCACACTTAGAATACTGTGTACAATTCTGGTCTCCGGTGTATAAGAAAGACATAGCTGAACTAGAGCGGGTCCAGAGAAGAGCGACAAAAGTTATTAGAGGACTAAGGGGTCTGCAATACCAAGACAGGTTATTAAACTTGGGGTTATTTAGCTTGGAAAAACGAAGGCTTAGGGGTGATCTTATAATATTGTATAAATATATGAGGGGGCAGTACAGAGACCTTTCTAATGATCTCTTTACTCTTAGGCCTGAGACTGGGACAAGGGGGCATCCTCTACGTCTGGAGGGAAGAAGGTTTAATCATAATCACAGACGTGGATTCTTTACTGTAAGAGCAGTGAGACTATGGAACTCTCTGCCACATGATGTTGTAATGAGTGAGTCACTACTAACATTTAAGAAGGGCCTGGATGCCTTTCTTGAAAACTATAATATTACCAGTTATAAATACTAGATTCTTTGATAGGGCGTTGATCCAGGGAATTAGTCTGATTGCCGTATCTGGAGTCAGGAAGGAATTTTTTCCCCCAATGTGGAGATTAGTGTTGCCACATGGGTTTTTTTTTGCCTTCCTCTGGATCAACATGTTAGGCTATGGGTTGAACTAGATGGACTTAAAGTCTTCCTTCAACCTTAAAAACTATGTTACTATTATGTTACTTTGCTTATCCCGGCTGCCGCTGGGATAAGCACAGTGTTATCACTGTTAAAAAAGCTTTAATATTAATAATAATTGTGCTCATCATGTCTCTAGGGGATGCCCACCCGCCCTAGAGACATGCTACCTACTCAGGTGGGCATGTCATGGGTTAATAATGCATGTACAGTAAGCCGGCTCCTGTCGGCTCTATACAATTTTCTAAATGAAGCCACGGCTCCACTGTAAACTGTGCGCATACTATACGTAATGTACGTATAGTATGTGCGCTGTCCGAGGTCCTGAAGGCTTTTACAGTAGATCTATGGGCTGTATAGCGCCATACATCTACTGTAAAAGCCTTCAGGACCTCGGACAGCGCACATACTATACGTACATTACGTATAGTATGCGCACAGCTGTCAGTGGAGCCACAGCTTCATTCACAAAATTGTACAGAGCCGACAGGAGCCGGCTAACTGTACATGACTTATTAACCCATGACATGCTAGGTAGCATGTCTCTAGGGCGGGTGGGCACCCCCTAGAGACATGATAGGCACAATTATTATGAATATTTAATATTTTATTACAGTGTTAACAGTTTGCTCATCCCTGCGGTAGCAGGGATGAGCAAACTGTACGGTAACCGCATTGCTCCAGATTATACATCCGGAGCAATCCGGTTATCGCATCGCGGTTCCCTCCACACATTTTTCATAAAAAATGTGTGTGAACGTAATTGCGTTCACCGCGTCCGGATCTGGATGCGGTGAACGCAATTGCGCTATCAAATGTGACCCTAGCCTAAATGGCAGTGTACATTACCATATAGTGTACTGGAAAACTGGAATAATTCCAAGCATGGTGAAATTAGAAAAAAATTCAGCAATAATGACAGTTTTGGATATTATTTTTACTGCGTATATTACGTGATAAAAATGACCCGGCAGCTAATATATTGATATCAAACTTGTCCAGGTTATTTTTATTATTATTTCAGTGGTGAAGAAAAAATGGAAAATTTGTAAAAAGACAAAAACAAATTCATACCATTGTTGAGACCCTTAGTGTTTTCATTTTTGGATCAGTAGAGCTATGTGTGGAGCCTATTTTTTAGTGACGAAGCAATGTTTTTAATACTACCATTTGGAATATGACATTTTGATCGCTTCTTACAACATTCTTATGTGGTGTCGCAGTGGCAAAACCCCCATAATTTTGGCGATTTTTATTTTTTGATGTTTTCGTTGTTTACCATTCAGGTTAACTAGACTTTTATGGACGTTCTGATATAATATCTGTGTATTTTTTATTGTTTTTATATTAACTTGATTTTTAATGAGGGAAAAGGGAACTAAAGCTGGGGTTATATATGCGGTAATAATTTCAAATCTTGATCCGGTTTTGAGCTTTTAAAAAGCTCAAAACCGGAGCAGGAAACCCTCCTCATAGGAGCCCATTATGGTAGGAAAAATCATGCAAGCTACAGTTTTCGGAGCGGTTCTAGCCTCTGCAATGCGGTAACCGCATTGCTCAGGATCTGTAATCCTGAGCAATGCGGTTACCGTATATACAGTTGTGGAGCCCACTGGGACGGGGTACTCGGTGCCGGACCGGTGTACTGCTGGGGGATGTCACGGCGATCCTGGTCCGGACCGTGTCCCAGGCCCGCACAATAAAATGGAGGGTTATTTACAGGGGATCTGTCACTCGTGACGCCACCCACTATATGTGGCCAGTAATGGGGCCGCCGCTGCTGCAGAACCTCCGGGGACGATGGGATAGCAGCTTGGGTAGAATAGTTACCGTGGGCAGAACTGGGTTCCCCGGGGCAGTGGTAGTAAAAGTCAGTGATGGTAATTGTAGGCTTTGCAGAAGAGAGGGGTGATGTGGAGATGGCTCCTGACAGGGCTAGATGGAGAACTGACAGCTTTTCATACCTGAAATCAGACACAGACAACGTAGCAGGGTTCACCCGGGTTTACTGTTCTTATTCTTTCTGTCAAACAGGCACGGTACATAACAATTCTTCACAGCTTTGCTATATTGAATCCGGTATACTGAACCCACTGCAGCCAGGTTATCTAGACTCCTCTGCCTTTCTACATGTCCTTTCAGGCTATACCTCAATGTTTCTCCTCAAAGTGGATTGCGGAGCGGCAGCTCGGTCCCTTTTGGCAGCTTCCTCCTTAATTCTCTGGGCGGTAAGCCGGGTCCTCTTTATGCTGCTGTGCTCCCAATCTTAGGGTGGGAATATAGATCTGAAGTCTGTATTCCCCGTCAGGTTGTCTTGGGCACTGGGTAAATCTTCAGCCCACCTCAGAGCTGACACTCTGGTTTCAGCCAAACCACAGATATCCCTATTTCTCAAGAGATTACCGGACCTGATGGTACTGGTCTTGTCTTGACTGCTCGGCACCTGCCTACTGGCTAACCGCTTCCTGTCACTCCCTTATATACCCATCCGTTACCATGACTACGCTCCATCCACTCATATCTAGCCTATTACCCCTTGTCTGCCTAGAGTCCCAGACTCAGGGTTAGGTCCCCATGCAGTGGATATGTGTGCGAGTTGTTTGTTAAACAAACTGTCTACCCTCCTACCTGGCTGCAGTACTACCTGTGGCCACCCTGGACGCAGGGGCGCCACACTCCCCCGAAGTTAAACCGGCGTGTCCTCACGCCATCCGGCATGGATCCCCCTGAAAAATATTTTTATCTTGCATAACATTAAACATCAAGCATATTTGTCATCCTATTACGGAGGTACGAATCTTAAACGTTGCATTTAAATAAATAACATATATATTACTCTTCTAAAAGTGCAAAAAGTCTTAAAAAGGTGCCAAAAATCTTAAAAAGTGCAAAAGCTTCAAAAAGTCAAAAGTGCAAAAACTTTTTTAAAGGCACTCAGCAGTTCAGTCTAAGTTCCATGCACCATTTCAAAAGTGCAATCTCTGGTCTTAAAACCAAAGGGGAGCACACTAAGTGCGCAACTATGTACAATGAAAGTTTATGCCAAATCATCGTCCATGGCATCAATGTCCAAATAACATATAAAACAAACAGGGGAATAGGCTAACATTCATTCAGGAATGAGATGGGGTCAACAAGGATCACGTCACATTCACACTTACTGTCTCTGATTGTAGCAATCCGGGTCTTACTCCTGCTTTCCAGGGCAGAACTTGTGATGCTCTCCTTGGGAATAGCTCCAATTCTTGTAGGGATTGCTCCAACAAATAACTGGCTGTGGTTTGAGTAATTGCGTGTTTGGTAGCTTCTAACACAACTGTCTCTTTAGGGATTAATGAATCCGAGTTGGTAACTGGATCCAGGTAGATAACTGGATCTTCCAATTCCGGCATTCCTATAGGATCCAGGTAAACAATTGGATCCTCTAGTTCTGGTGGTTCACTCTCTTCTTGCGCCTCTAACAATAGCTTTTTTACGTTTATCCCATATGGGCCTCTTTCTCCTTGAACAATTATATAGGACACCCACTCTCCAACTTGCAATTCCCTGTCCGGGTGTTTTTCTGGTAGGTGTGCCTCCACATCCCTTCTGTTAATAAATACGTCTCTGCTAGCTCCTGGTTCTCTAGCGAAAGCATATCCAACTTCAGGTTTTACTTTAACAACTTTGCCTTCATGGCGTGGGGATTGATGAAAATTCAAATCCCGCCGGGCATCAGCTTTGGCACTTATAGTGCGGGCAATCATCCTTTGTCTTTGGGCTAGTCTCTCTGCCTCTTCCTCATCCCATTTCTGGGCACATCTCTTTATATATTCATTTCTGGTAATAATCTCTACAGGGCCCGCGTTGTTATGAGAGTCCTCAGGGAATCCCATTAGGTTCTTTTCTGTCTTATCCCTCTCCCACCAACAGCGGAGCTGCTCCCCTCTCACCTCTGTAGATGCAGGAGCGGGGATCAGAGGCTCCGGCAGCTGCAAATCGCTCTCCATCAAAGCTCCTAGGGGTCGGCCACTCTAGAGGTTCTCCGGGAACTGTTGTTAAATGTGCTAACCCAGCTGGGTTGCACAGACAGGAACTGCTGGTTTTGGTAGAAGTCAATCTGGATCCGGGTTCGCTGTTCTATTCGAGCCCGGGTTATCTGCAGGGGCAGCAGCCGCATTACACCCCTCTGGGTATCACGGACTTGTGGATCTCCTCTATCGCCTTCCGCCATGCCGCTAGAATCACTCAATGTCTCTCCCTGGCCGGTTCCTCCACACTCACGTTCAGTGGGCCCTCCGGGATCAGTTGAGGTCTTTCTTCTGCAGCACTCTCCACAGCGTCTTTCTCTTCCGTCCGGGTATGCTGTAATGGCCGCTGCTCCACATCCGGTTTCTTGTCCCGCCTTTCTGGGGTGACGACTTCCTCTCTCGCCATCTTCTCACTGGCTATTACAATTTGAGACGGAAGTTCCTCCCCATGATTGATGGCTGGCTCCCCCGAAGTTAAGGGGAGCCAGGGTGGGCCTTTGCTTTCCTTTGAAATCTTCAGCCCCCCTCAGAGCTGACACTCTGGTTTCAGCCAAACCACAGGTATCCCTATTTCTCAAGAGATTACCGGGTCCTTTCCTTCCTGTGTAACTTCTGGGTATAATCAGGGAAACTCTCTTTTCAGTCAGTTGCTGGCCTTTACTACTTCTCTGGACCTGATGGTACTGGTCTTGTCTTGACTGCTTGGCACCTGCCTACTGGCTAACCGCTTCCTGTCACTCCCTTATATACCCATCCGTTACCATGACTACGCTCCATCCACTCATATCTAGCCTATTACCCCTTGTCTGCCTAGAGTCCCAGACTCAGGGTTAGGTCCCCGTGCAGTGGATATGTGTGCGAGGTGTTTGTTAAACAAACTGTCTACCCTCCTACCTGGCTGCAGTACTACCTGTGGCCACCCTGGACGCAGGGGCGCCACACTTTGCTTATCCTGACTGCCGCAGCAAAGTGTTATCACTGTAAAAGAACCTTTAATATTAATAATAATTGTGCCCTTCATGTCTCTAGGGGGTGCCCACCCCCCCAGAGACATGCTACCTACTCAGGTGGGCATGTAATGAGTTAATATTGCTTGTACAGTAAGTCGGCTCCTGTCGGCTCTGTAAAATTTTGTGAATGAAGCTGCCTCTCCCCTCTCAGATGTGCGCATACTATACTTAATGTACGTATAGTATGTGCCGCTGTCCGAGGTCCTAAATGCTTTTATAGTAGATCTATGGGCTGCGCCGCGCCATAGATCTACTGTAAATGCGTACAGGACCTCGGACAGCAGCACATACTATACGTACATTAAGTATAGTATGCGCACATCTGAGAGGGGAGAGGCGGCTTCATTCACAAAATTTTACAGAGCCGACAGGAGCCGGCTTACTGTACAAGCAATATTAACTCATTACATGCCCACCTGAGTAGTAAATGATGGGCACAATTATTATTAATATTTAAGCTGTTTTTACAGTTTAAACACTTTGCTCATCCCTGCGGCAGCAGGGATCAGCAAACTGTACGGTTACCGGATTGCGGCTTCTGGCTCACATTTTGCTTGCAAAATGTGTGGGAAGCCAATTGCGTTCACCGCATCCGGATCTGGATGCAGTGAACGCAGTTCCATTAACAAATGTGACCCTAGCCTAATTTAAACTAAAACAGGATTAGGTTATTCACCTATACTTTTGTGTGACTTCTCATTTCCAACTGGAATATTTTTCTGACCATTAAAAAAGTGCCGCTGTGTTTCACCTAACCTTATGAATGACCTGAGCCCTGTAATAAACTCCATTTGACTGTGTAACATAGTGTGATGACAGATCAGTAATAAAATGTATTATTAATTATAAAATAAAAGTATTATTAGCTAAGGACAAAGCGCTGCTTATTAGTAATTACACCTAGTTAATGATATGTATATAATAAATTACAGAACTGCAATAAAGTCATTATCAGTCATTAAGATACAGAAAAGATCAGACAAGCGGTGAGTCACCCTTATACATTTATATGCTTAACTAGATGGTGGCCCGATTCTAAAGAATCGGGTAGTCTAGAATCCATATATAGTTTATTTACTAATAGTTACGGGAGTGCGGTGAAATGAATTGTGTGTATACAGGCGGCTCTGTGGGTAGCAGAGTATATGGTGGCTCAGTGGTTAGCAGTGAGTGCGGTGGCTCAGTGGTTAGCAGTGAGTGCGGTGGCTCAGTGGTTAACAGTGAGTGCGGTGAGATTGGTCAGCGCAGTGGCGTGGGCAGAGTGGTCAGCGCAGCGGCGTGGGCAGAGTGGTCAGCGCAGCGGCGTGGGCATAGGAGAGGGGGCAGAGGCGGCTGGGCAGAGGACAGGGGGCAGAGGCGGCTGGGCAGAGGACAGGGGGCAGAGGCGGCTGGGCAGAGGACAGGGGGCAGAGGACAGGGGGCAGAGGACAGGGGGCAGAGGACAGGGGGCAGAGGCGGCTGGGCAGAGGACAGGGGGCAGAGGCGGCTGGGCAGAGGACAGGGGGCAGAGGCGGCTGGGCAGAGGACAGGGGGCAGAGGCGGCTGGGCAGAGGACAGGGGGCAGAGGCGGCTGGGCAGAGGCGGCTGGGCAGAGGACAGGGGGCAGAGGACAGGGGGCAGAGGACAGGGGGCAGAGGACAGGGGGCAGAGGACAGGGGGCAGGGGGCAGAGGACACAGAGGGGGCAGAGGACACAGAGGGGGCAGAGGACACAGAGGGGGCAGAGGACAGGGGGCAGAGGACAGGGGGCAGAGGACACAGAGGGGGCAGAGGACAGGGGGCAGAGGACACAGAGGGGGCAGAGGACAGGGGGCAGAGGACACAGAGGGGGCAGAGGACAGGGGGCAGAGGACACAGAGGGGGCAGAGGACAGGGGGCAGAGGACACAGAGGGGGCAGAGGACAGGGGGCAGAGGACACAGAGGGGCAGAGGACAGGGGGCAGAGGACACAGAGGGGGCAGAGGACAGGGGGCAGAGGACACAGAGGGGGCAGAGGAGAGGGGGCAGAGGACACAGAGGACACAGAGGACAGGGGGCAGAGGACACAGAGGACAGGGGGCAGAGGACACAGAGGACAGGGGGCAGAGGACACAGAGGACAGGGGCAGAGGACACAGAGGACAGGGGGCAGAGGACACAGAGGACAGGGGTTAGAGGACACAGAGGACAGGGGGCAGAGGACACAGAGGACAGGGGGCAGAGGACACAGAGGACAGGGGCAGAGGACACAGAGGACAGGGGGCAGAGGACACAGAGGACAGGGGGCAGAGGACACAGAGGACAGGGGGCAGAGGACACAGAGGACAGGGGGCAGAGGACAGGGGGCAGAGGACGCAGAGGACAGGGGCAGAGGACAGGGGGCAGAGGACAGGGGGCAGAGGACAGGGGGCAGAGGACAGGGGGCAGAGGAAGCAAAGGACAGGGGGCAGAGGACAGGGGGCAGAGGACAGGGGCAGAGGACAGGGGCAGAGGACAGGGGGCAGAGGACGCAGAGGACAGGGGGCAGAGGACGCAGAGGACAGGGGGCAGAGGACGCAGAGGACAGGGGGCAGAGGACGCAGAGGACAGGGGCAGAGGACAGGGGGCAGAGGACAGGGGGCAGAGGACAGGGGGCAGAGGAAGCAGAGGACAGGGGCAGAGGCGGCTGGGCAGAGGAAAGGGGGCAGAGGACAGGGGGCAGAGGACAGGGGGCAGAGGACAGGGGGAAGAGGACAGGGGGAAGAGGACGCAGAGGACAGGGGGCAGAGGACGCAGAGGACAGGGGCAGAGGAGGCAGAGGATAGGGGGCAGAGGAGGCAGAGGACAGGGGGCAGAGGAGGCAGAGGACAGGGGGCAGAGGAGGCAGAGGACAGGGGGCAGAGGACGCAGAGGACAGGGGGCAGAGGACGCAGAGGACAGGGGCAGAGGACGCAGAGGACAGGGGGCAGAGGACAGGGGGCAGAGGACAGGGGGCAGAGGAAGCAAAGGACAGGGGGCAGAGGACAGGGGGCAGAGGCGGCTGGGCAGAGGACAGGGGGCAGAGGCGGCTGGGCAGAGGACAGGGGGCAGAGGACAGGGGGCAGAGGACAGGGGGCAGAGGACAGGGGGCAGGGGGCAGGGGACAGGGGGCAGGGGACAGGGGGCAGAGGACAGGGGCAGAGGACAGGGGGCAGAGGACAGGGGGCAGGGGACAGGGGGCAGGGGACAGAGGACAGGGGACAGGGGCAGAGGACAGGGGGCAGAGGACAGGGGGCAGAGGCGGCTGGGCAGAGGACAGGGGGCAGAGGCGGCTGGGCAGAGGACAGGGGGCAGAGGCGGCTGGGCAGAGGACAGGGGCAGAGGCGGCTGGGCAGAGGACAGGGGGCAGAGGCGGCTGGGCAGAGGACAGGGGCAGAGGACAGGGGGCAGAGGACAGGGGGCAGGGGACAGGGGGCAGAGGACAGGGGGCAGAGGACAGGGGGCAGGGGACAGGGGGCAGGGGACAGGGGGCAGGAGACAGAGGACAGGGGACAGGGGGCAGAGGACAGGGGGCAGAGGACAGGGGGGCACACAGGCTGGAGGTCAGTGGGGGCACACAGGCTGGAGGTCAGTGGGGGCACACAGGCTGGAGGTCAGTGGGGGCACACAGGCTGGAGGTCAGTGGGGGCACACAGGCTGGAGGTCAGTGGGGGCACACAGGCTGGAGGTCAGTGGGGGCACACAGGCTGGAGGTCAGTGGGGGCACACAGGCTGGAGGTCAGTGGGGGCACACAGGCTGGAGGTCAGAGGGGCACACAGGCTGGAGGTCAGTGGGGGCATACAGGCTGAAGGGCAGAGCAGCCTGTATGGCTGCAGACTTACCGGTGGCCGGGCGTCGGGTGTAGGAGGAGAGGAGGGGCGGGCAGAGCTGCAGGAGAGGAAGTCCCCCCCTCCCTCCTCTCCAGGCTCACGGCAGGGAGCACGGGCCCCCCCCCCGGTATGTAGCTACTGGCTGGAGGGCAAAGGGTGGAGGGGAGTGGCTGGAGGGCGCACGGAACTTCCGAGATCGGAACGTTCCATGTGCCGGTGCCTGTAGCCGGGGGGCAGCCCAGCTACAGTGCACTGGATGAGCCTGGGCGACGACCATCACGGAAGTGGGCGTGGCCTTTTCCGGAAGTGGCCTTCGGGTTTTATATATAAGATGAACTTTTTGTTGTTTCCATTTGAAGAGAATCTATCATTATGTTTTTGCTCTCCTTCCTGAGAGGAGCAAGATGTACTAAGGGTGATCACACTTGTGTTTGTGTCTGCATGCGTATGGCATGCAGACCCAAACGCAGTCCATACTGATGTGAACACAGCGGAGAATCTCCGCATGCGTTCACATTACTATGGTGCCCGGCCAGCCAATCAGCTGTTTCAGGGGCGGCCGGGAAGAGGAGATCAGCGGTGGAGATCTCCTCCTCCCGGCCACAGCTGCTCTCCCGCCGGTGTCAGAGCGGGAGATTTGAAGAAACAGCTGATCTGACAGCTGTTAGAATCTCCCGCGCCGACACCGAATAGGGTGATATCAGTGCAGGAGATAAGAAACAGCTGATCACTGCTTCAAATTTCCCGCGCCGACATCACCCTATGTGGTGTCAGCGCGGGAGATTTAAACAGCTGTCAGATCAGCTGTTTCTTCAAATCTCCCGCTCTGACACCGGCGGGAGATCAGTAGAGGCTGTAGCTGATCTCCCGGTGGTCGTCGCTGATCACTGGCGGCCACTGGGATAGATTTCAAGGAGATCCGCAGCATTCTCCTGCGCTGTCATGAGGAGGACACTGCGGATGCATGGTTTGTACTCTTGCAGGCGCTTGCAGATAAAACAAGCGCCTGTGACCGCACAAAAAATGCAACAAGCTGCGTTCGGAGTGCGGTCGTAGGGCGCACAAATTGTGCACATCCGAACGCAAAAGCAACCGACCGCAGCCAAACGCAGGCACATGCGTTCCCATGTTAAACATAGGAACGCATGTGCGCAAGTGTTTGGCTGCGTTCGGTGCGCTGCGTTCCAAACGCAAATTTGAAGGCAGCCTAGCAGAGACTCTATTCCCAGTGATGTGTCACTTACTGGGCTTCTTATTACAGTTTTGATAAAGTCCCGGTTTTATTTGCAGTTGATTTGCCAGTTCTCTGAATTCTGAGCTCTGTATAACCCCCAACACCACTGATTGGCAGCTTTCTGTGTACACTGTGCATAGGCAGGAAGCTGACAATCAGTGATAGGGGTGGGGTTATACAGACTACCTGGCAGCATGATATACAGTCCTTTAGTTATAATTTTCTGCTAATAAATCAAAACGATAATACACAGCCCAGTAAGTGACACACCATTGGAATCAGGATCTCTGTCTCTGCATATGCTCTCCCTAATAATTTCCTGGCAAAAACTGGAGACAGATTCCCTCAAAAATCTGAATAGGATGAGATGTGATGAGAACCTTCTCCCCCTCTTCAGGAGGAACCTGAGGACCTCCATCATTTTTTGGAGTGTAATTGCGGCCATAACTGACTCTGGGTGTCGGAGCTGACTGCATTTACATACACTAATAATTTTTGGTGCTCACAGGCACTCTGGTAACTATTATATCGGTATGCTGTCCTCTAAGCACATGAACTGATAAGATAATACTACAGCCTACTCAAATACAAAAATATCCTATTCATATTTTCTATTTTTAGTGACATATTCACAGTTTACATTGCCTCTGCTTCCCACCAACAAAGTTCATTTTAATCAACAGATCTTAAAATAAGGCCACAGACACACCGACGAGATGAATGCGAGATACTCACATAAATCTCGCATGCCTCACCAGACACACTCCTGTCCAGAGAGCCTGGCAGCTTTGCCTGGTGAGGCATGCGAGACTCGTGTGAGTATCTTGCATTCATCTCCTCGGTGTGTCTGTGGCCTAATATTAACTTCCACAATTGGATTAGTTTAAATAATAATAATAATTTTTATTTATACAGTGCCAATATATTCCACAGCACTTTACAATTCAGAGGGAATACATAACAAAAAAATACAATAATACATCATAAAATACAATACAACAGTACAAATATAATACAATACAAACCATATGAGACTAAAAAATAAATAAATACATCACTGAGCCCATTAGGAGTGAGGTCCCTGCTCGCAAGCTTACAATCTATGAGGAAATAGGGGAGACACAAAAGGTAATAGTAACAAATGCTGTCATATATGGTATAGCCATCAATATAATAAATAGGGGATTCACATAATGCTAAACGAACCATTCACCAGCCAGGATCTGTACAAGTACAAATAAAGTGCTATCAAATGCATGGGGGTGTAGAAAGATGATACAAGAGGCCAGATTTGGAGAAGGACAGAATGGGAATACTTACATAGATGAGGTAGATAGAGACAATACAATAATTAAGGCAAAAATAAAGGTGACCCTGCTCAAAAGAGCTAACAGTCTGCAACAGGATTGGGGTTACAAAAGGTACAGGGGCTTATTACAGTGGTGGTCCAGGTATCTTGAAGAAGTAGGGGATAGAAATAAATTTACATGAATGGTCACCAGACATGTGTGTAGACCTTTTGGGTTTGGTGGAGTTTGAAGAAGAGATTCTGTCCAGAGAGATGGTACTGTATATAGCCCATTCACTAAGGACTTCTATTAGGGAGCATGATAGGCCACCTTAAAAAGATGTGTTTTTAGGGAGCATCTGAAGCTATGCAAGTTGTGGATAGTCCTGATTTCTTGGGGTAGAGCATTCCAGAGAATTGGTGCAGCTCAGGAGAAGTCTTGGAGCCGGGAGTGGGAGGTTTGGATTAGTGCAGATGTTAGTCGAAGGTCATTTGTAGAACTGAGAGAACGGGTGGGGAGATATACAGAGATGAGGGAGGAGATGTAGGGAGGAGATGTAGGGAGGTGCTGCACTGTGAAGAGCTTTGTGGGTGAGAACAAGTAGTTTGAAAATAATCCTATAGTGTATAGGCAGCCAGTGCAGTGGCTGGCACAGAGCGGAAGCATCTGAGTAACGATTGGTCAGATGGGTGATCCTGGCTGCTGCATTAAGGATGGACTGGAGAGGGGAAAGTTTAGAGAGGGGGAGGCCGATTAGTAGACAATTGCAGTAGTCAAGGCGGGAATGGATCAGGACCACGTTAAGGGTTTTAGTTGTTTCCATGGTGAGAAAGGGGCGAATTCTAGAAATGTTCTTCAGGTGCAAGCGAGAAGAGCGGATGAGAGATGTATAGGAGGTAAAGGAGAGATTGGTGTCAAACATGATACCCAGACAGCGAGCCTGCTGCCTAGGCATTATCGTGGTGCCACACAGAAGTAGTTCAGTTTTGGAAAGGTTCGATTTCAAATAGAGAGCAGACATTATGTTGGAAACTGCAGCTAGAGAGTCATTGGCATTCTTTAATACTGCAGGGGTAAGGTCAGGGGCTGAAGTGTATAGTTGTGTGTCATCAGCATAAAGATGGTACTGGAAGCCAAATCTGCTGAAGGTGTGTCCAATCGGTGTCGTGTAGAGAGAGAAGAGGGCCAAGGACAGAGCCATGATGGACCCCAATAGTGAGAGGAAGAGGAGAGGAAGTGGAACCAGCGAACTTTACACTGGAAGAGCGGTTGGAAAGATAGAAAGAGAACCTGTAGAGAGCGGTGTCCTTTATGCCGAAGGAGTGCAGCATAGAGAGTAGGAAATGGTGGTCAACAGTGTCAAAAGCTGTGGAGAGGTCCAGAAGAATAAGCAGAGAGTGTTCACCATTACGTTTTGCTGTCAGAAGGTCATTGGGCACTTTGATGATGACGGTTTCTGCAGAGTAAAGAGGATGAAAACCAGACTGTAATGGATCTAGAAGAGAGTGAGCGGAGAGGTAGCGGGTGAGGCGGGTGTAGACCAGGTGCTCCAAGAGTTATGATATGAAGGGGAGATTGGAGACTAGTCTGTATCTGTATTTGTGCAGCATGGGTCAAGAGAAGACTTCTTTAATAATGGAGTAATGATAGAATGTTTGAAACAGGAGGGGAAGATTCCAGAAGAGAGGGAGAGGTTGAAGATTTTGGTTAGGTGAGTGGTGATGACCGGAGAGAGAGACTGGAGTAGGTGTGAGGGACTGGGGTCAGCAGTGCATGTTGTGAGATAAGAGGAAGAGAGGAGCTTGGAGCCTTCTTCTTTTGTGACTGGGTTAAATGTGGAGAGTGAACCAGAGGGGATGTGGGGAAGAATGGGAGTGGCAGCGCTTGGAGGCTGCGAACTGATTTCCTGGCGGATGTTGTCTATTTTCTCCATAAAGTAAGAAGCCAGATCATCAGCACAGAGGTCAGTGATGGGGGCCTGCACTTTGTGACTAAGGAGAGAGTGAAAGTGAGTGTTGTCAAAGAATTTTTTTGGATAGTGAGGAGACCAGGGTGGTGAAGTAGGTCTGTTTGGCGAGGTGAAGGGCACAGTTGTAGGTTTTTAGCATGAATTTATAGTGAATAAAGCTTTTTGGTGAGCTTGTTTTCCTCCATAGGCATTCAGCACTCCTAGAGCATCACTGGAGGAATCGAGTTTGCGATGTGAGCCAAGACTGTTTTATTCTATGTTGGGAGGTTCTGAGAGCGAGAGGCGCGACTTGGTACAGGGAGCTTCTGACAGAGTCATAGTAATGATTTATTTCCGGATCAGGGCAGGAGAATGAAGAGTTTGGGGACAGTGATGAGTGTAGAGAGTCTGTGAATGTATGAAGGTTAATGGCGTGTAGATTTCTGGATGTGCGATAGGTAGGGGTACACTGGGGTGGGTGAGGGTTAGTGAGCGTGAAGGAGAGACTGTTATGGTCAGAGAGAGGAAGAGGTGAGTTATCTATGGAGGAGGTTGAGCAGAGGTGGACAAAAACCAGGTCAATGGTGGTACTGTGTTTGTGGGTCTCCAAGGTTGAGAGCTGTGAGAGGCCAAAAGAGGTGGTTAAAGATAAGAGCTGGGATGCAGATGAGGAGATGGGGCTGTTTATGGGAATGTTAAAGTCTCCCAGAGTAAGAGTAGTTCTGAGGACAGGAAGTGTGGCAGCCACGTGGAGAAGTGATCGAGGAATTGGGTGGGTGACCCTTGGGGGCGGTATACAACCGCTACTCTGAGGAGGAGGGGATGGAATAGCCTAATTGTGTGGACCTCAAAAGGGGAAATGAGAGTGATGGGGCTGGGGGAATGACCTGGAAAGTGCATTGTGGAGACAGGAGTAGACAAAAATCACCGAATTGGTACTTAAAAATATAGAAAAAAACTGACCAAATTTGGCCGCTTACAAATATCATTGCATTTAGCAGGATACTATCAGCCACCTCAGTGGCAACCCATATCTCTCAACACCGATGCTCCATCTCCTACAACCCTGACACGGGGTGCGATTGTGGCATCTGCGACCAGCCGTGCCACAAGGAGGAGACAGGTGGTATCACTGAACATGAGATCACCACAGGGCAGAAGCCACTCCACAAGTGAAGTATAGTGTCAGAAAGCAGCCTATTAATGACGCCCAGCTATTAAACAAGGCGGGCTGCTCTGCAACAAAGTATGCAACACAAGTGACTGACGCCCCCTAGAGGACCCAGCTGTAGACTGCAGATGAATAAAAAATGCAATATAACACTATAGATGACAGTGAGGTGTTAGTTTGATATTTTGGACCAAAATAGCGTAAGCTCGTAGCCCCCGTCACGAGCCCTCACGCTTATGAGTACCTAGCCACATGTATAACACATGTATAATTTAGTTTTACACAAAAATCACCGAATTGGTACATAAAAATATAGAAAAAACGCACAAAATTTGGCCGCTTACAATTATCACTGAGGTGGCTGATAGTATCCTGCTAAATGCAATGATATTTGTAAGCGGCCAAATTTGGTGAGTTTTTTTCTATATTTTTATGTACCAATTTTTGTGTAAAACTAAATTATACATGTGTTATACATGTGGCTAGGTACTCGTAGGTGTGAGGGCCCGTGACGGGGGCTACGAACGTACGCTATTTTGGTCCAAAATATCAAACTAACACCTCACTGTCATCTATATTGTTATATTGCATTTTTTTATCCATCTGTAGTCTACAGCTGGGTCATCCCGGACAGCCCCGGAACGGATCACGCCGCAGTGTAAAGCTGGCCTAACCTTTTCAGGTAAAGTTAATGTGACCTTCTCTGCATTTTGAATGCTCAGGTCCAACTGTTCAATGTTTCAGTACTTTTCACACAACTTGCTGTTCTCTAATATGGAGATTAATGACAAAATTTGCAACAGGTGTTTGATCCATGAATCGCCCAATAAATGTAGTGCTTCTCTTCTAATTAGCATTTAAACAGTCCTCTTCATCATGCTGCTGACATTTTGACATCATCATTTATGACACTAAGAAGACGCTAAATATTGATCAATAGTATATTACCATTTTGAGACCTCAAGCAGGATGTTCTCAGACAGAAGAGGCCACTCAGTTTAAAGTGTCACAGTGTCATGAGCAGGTTGCAACAGAGATACAAAGAGACTAGAAGAGTCACAGAAAGGAAGAGTAGTGGACATCCTTTGGTCACATCCAGGCCAGCCTGTGGAGTCAGATGATGAATGCCACACAACACTAGGCACATATAAGGGAGGTGAGAGGTACCCCGGTGTCACATCAGGCTATTCGAAAGTGTTTACATCAGTGTGGCCTGCATGCTAGACAACCTGCAAAAGTACCTGACCACCAGGCACAGGCTTCGTCGTCTTTTATGGGCAAGGAAGCATCTATCCTGGAAGAGCGACTAGTGATTCTCAGTGCTGTTTACTGATGAAAGTTGAATCACACTAAGCGGAAATGATGGCTGCCAACAATGGTGGAGAATTCAAGGAAAGTGCTCTTCATCAGCCACTGTTGTCACCACTTAAGCCTTTGATAGTGGTATTGTCACAGTTTTTAAGATTTGTCTAGTCAATACAAAACTGTCATATTCATTGTGAATGGTATAGTGACAGTGATACAGTGACAAGCCCCTACTGCTTGAATAACATCATTAATCCATTCATGGTGACTCTTAATGAGCCAATGTGTTCATTGCTGATAACGCTCCAGCTCATTGTGTCACATAATTGGGCAATAGCTGCTGGAGACTAGAGTACCTCAAATGTAGTGACCTTCTAAAGACTCCAGTCAAACTTGGTATCAGGTGCACGGGTGGTTCTCTCTGCCTCTGCCCATGCCCCTAGGGCTCCCTCTGCCTCCCTTGCTGTCTGTTGAGCAGCGAGGAGCTCGTCCTAGATCGCGGAACAAGTCATCCGGGTCCTCACTCATTGCTGCTCTCTTCTCTCTCTCCTTCACTAACTTCCCACCTAACACTCTCCTTCCCTCCATCCCCTGACTGAGCCCTCCCTCGATCTGGTCTGCCTATCATCCCTGGGACCGGGTGTGTTGGGTGCTTGGTAGATGTCTCAGACTTACCATCCCATTTTCCTGAGAACAGGGATACCACACCCGTGGAATGGGTGCAGTACCCCTTGTGGCGACCAGACCACAGGGGCGCCACAAGTGTCTACTTGTAAAGGTGTTATTGACATGAATTTCTCATTAAATATTGGTGACAGGTGAATGGTTAATTTGCCAGCAACCCGGCAATTACACACAGCGCACAGTGGCTGTGTTTTTAACAATCATCTTTCACCGCTGCTGTCACATATGCTTTGACAGCAGTGGAGTTTGAAGCCATTGTAAGTTAGCACACGCATGCGACTATCGCACAGTGTGTTGTATGAGTGTGAGATTTTCTCGCACCCATATACTTACAATGGCCTCTCGTGCGGGGAAATCGTGTTTAATCGCAGCATGCTGCGATTGAACTCGCATTTCCCTCGCAATGCGAGTGTAATGCGATGAAATCACACTAATGTGACCAGTATTATTTAATGATACTGGTCCGAGTGCAATGCGAGTTCCCCTGGCATTGCACTCGCGCGAGGCATACGCACAGTGCTGCTGTCCAGACACCTCAAAGGCTGTATCAATATGACATGGCGCCCACAAACCCGTCCAGCCAAATCTGTACTCCGATATGGACCTGCATCCCTTTTGAGCTTAGCACTTTGAAAGTAGTTTTCAACCACACATGGGGCATTGCTGTCCTCAGGAAAAAATATGTAACAAATTGTGTGGCCCATTTTCTCCTGTTACTCATGCAAAACATTTTAACACCTGCTGTCATCATCATTTTTGTTTAAAAAAACGTAATATTTCATTTTCAAGGCCCAATATTATAATATTCTGTGAAGCACCAATGGATTCAAGATGCTCACCACACCTTTAGATAAGTTCCATGAGGGGTGTAGTTTCCAAAATAGTGTCCCCTTTGGGGGTTTCTGTTGTTTTGGAAACCCGACAACTCTTCACAGTCTATTCCAGACAATTTTGCACTTGATAAATCAAATAGCGCTCCTGTAATGCTCACGGAGTGACTGTAGGGAAGTGGAACAACTGCACCACAGAGGGAGCTGTTGTAGCTAACCCCCAGGGCATGGACTGACTCAGGCACAGTCTCTGGTACAGCATGCTGGTGACCCATGGATAAACACAAGCACAGACACTGTTGTAAGTGTAGGCTAGGCCTGCTGCATCAGAAGGGGTTGCAGGAGAAGGAGAGTACAGGAAGCATGGCAGGGCAGACAGGTATGGAAAGGCAGGACACAAGAACAGACACAGGGACAGGGCCTGACAACTAGCCCTCCAGACAGGAAAATTAACTGACTAATGACGTTGATCGGGCACCTGCCCTAATGGGAGGATGCCTTGTATACCCAGTGCTTCCCAGCCACAGGCTGAGGGGTACTTCCTGGTAATGGAATGCTGGCCCTTTAAGAACAGAGCAAGATTGTGGCTGCGCAACTTAGGCGCACTCCCGGGAAAACTGTGTGGCCTGCATAGGCCCTGGGAGCAAGACAGTAGAAGACCACATGGACAGCTGAGGAGGAGGAAGGAGGTGTGAGGCCAGGTGTAGTAATCCGATGTCCATGCTGCAGGGAGGAAGCATAGCATGTTGATATCGCCATTACAGCTCACTGGTTCACTGGAGGGCTAGGCCAGGACGACCAGAGAGCTGGCTCTGTAGAGGTGACTGGGGAGACTTCACGACCCTAATCACGAGACAACCCGGCGTGGTATGTGGACTCTATGCCCCGTGACCTACCTACCGCCACAGAGTAGGAACACAGCAATCGTACTAAGGCTAGTGACCCTAAAGCAGAGAGAATCATCACTAAAGAGCCTGTGACGGCCAGACCAAACCCGTGAGCGAGGATAGAGAGAGAAACAAGCAGGGCCTGAAAGGTATCTTGAGGGAAGCGACGCAGAGGAACCGTCTGAGCTGCAGTAGAACCCGGGTCCCCGATAAAGTGTAAGAACTTTAACTGTGAACTGTGCTGTAACTTGCTTTTAAGAACAATGGAAAGTAAAGTACCTGGTCAGCTCAAAAGTGCCTGAGACTGTTTATTGCTAAACTGCAGCAGAATCCCTACCTGTGGAGCCGCCTTGCTGTCCCTGCTTGCTGGCTTGAGAAGCTGCAGGAGATACAGCATCCAGAGTAAGCAGCTCCCACTACACCTGCCACAGGGACACCCAGCTTACCCCTCATCACCGTCCCCAACAGGAAAATGGCAGCGGTGGTCACCCTGACCACATACTACGGGTGTTGTCACGGAATACTCTTTCAACTTCCTTGTAAATATCCATTTTTTTTGCTGCATCTGGCACAACGGGACTGGGCAATGGCACCTTGATACCCCAGAGACAGTAGAGCCCGTTCCTGAGTACCCCGATCCCTGTGGATTTCACACACACGCTAAAAGTGGTTTGTGGTGCAGAAAATTCTGCCGCAACACTGCATCCGTTTTCAGAAAAAAAATGCACCAAAACCACATTGTGTTTTTTATGTGTATTATGTGCTGCAATTTTGCACTCTAATAGACAAATGGTGCTCCTTCTCTTCAAAGCCCTACTGTGCGCCCAAACAGTGGTTTTCCACCTATGAGGTTGCGGTGTGCCTGGGCGAAATTAACAATGAAAATGCACAGTATAATTTGATGTGCAGAGTTTGTGCACATGCTGAGTATTTGGTGCAGAAATTTTCTGAAGCAAAACAGCATCCTCTGGCAGGAGAACGCACCATGTTTTTGGTGGAGATTGCTGCCGTGAATTTTTTTTACTAGTCAATGGCTGGGTTGACTACAAAATGCAGCAAACAATTGACATGCTCATTCTTTTTGCTTAGACCACAATTTGCACCAAAACTGTAAGGAAAAAAATAAGCACTGTTCACACAACAATTCTGAATTTTTCATAGACCTTGCATGCAGTTTTGTGACAAAAGGTGGCTCAACATTATAAAATTCTGTGAAGCACCTGTGGGATTAAAGTGGTCATCACACATCTAATTCGTTAAGGGTTGTAGTTTCCAAAATGGGGTGTCTTTTTGGGTACATCAGGGTATCTACAAACACGAGATGACATGTGCTATCGATTCCAGCCGTTTTTGCTTTCCAAAAGTCAAATGGCACTCCTTCTCTTCCGAACCCTGCCGTGGACCCAAACAGTACTTTTCCACCACATACAGAGTGTCTGCGAAATTTCATAATTTGTATGGTCCATTTTATTCTTTTACCCTTCTGAAAATGCTAAATTTGGGGTGACAAAAAATGTCCATGTTTTCCTTCCACACTTCTTTAATTCCTGTGAAGCACTTGAAGGGTTAATAAACTTCTTAAAGGGAACCTGCCACCTGGAATTAACCCCCTGACCTATCACTAGCTGCCCCTACACCTTCCTAGCTGCTTCCTAACTATCCCTCTCTTACTGTGTGTCACTCACTCTGGAGACGGGAAAGGCGGGTCCAGGCTCCTTTCTCCCCTCCTCGCTGCTTCACTGCACGCCCCGCTGGGTGGCATTCCAAATTAAGGGCGGGAGATTCCAAATTCAGGAGGAGAGGAAGAAAGAATAATGCCGCCCAGCGGGGCGTGCAGTGAAGCAGCGAGGAGGGGAGAAAGGAGCCTGAACCCGCCTTTCCAGTCTCCAGAGAGAGTGACACAAAGTAAGTTCAAAGTTATTTTTCTACATTGTTACAGGGCGTATTTACAGCAGAGAGGGATAGTTAGAAAGCAGCTAGGAAGGTGTAGGGACAGCTAGTGAAAGGTCAGGGGTTAATTCCTGGTGACAGGTTCCCTTTAAACATGGTTTTGAGCAGTCTGAGGTGTGCAGTTTTTGGAATGGTGTCACTTTTGAGTGTTTTCTTTCACATAGGCCCGTCAAGGTGCCAAAATGTAATGTGGTCCATAAGCAAATGGTTTTGTAAATTTTGTTGGAAAAATGCTGTTAAACTTTTAATCTTTTTAATTTCCTACAAAAAATGATGTTTCAAAAATGGTGCTGATGAAAAGTAGAGATGGGGTAAAAATTACTTATTAACCATTTTGGGTGGTACATTTTCAAATTTTTGCTCAATTTTTGATTATTTCATATAAATAAATGCTAATAATATTGACCAAAATTTGCTACTAACAAGAAGTCCAACGTGTCACAAAAAATGTCTCAGAATCACTGGGATATGCTCAAGCGTTCCAGAGTAATTACCCTATACCTTGAGAGGTTGAGAGTGTGGAAGTGAAAAACTCTAATTCCACCCAATAAGGTTAGCAATCCTAAAAGTCATAATTGACTCTTTAACAAGCCTTTTAATGTGACTTAAGTTTTGCCCTAGGTCAGAACCCCAAACTGCAGATGCTGCGTTTCGCGGTGACTGCCCCTCGTCAGTGCAGTGTGTGGAAATTCTGATCTGGCTGTATGAGAGGATATGACGAGGTCTGGGGACTGGCTATTCTCCTTATGGAGAGGAATCTGCCTGCTGGCATAGGGAGAACTGATAAGAAGACTTATAGCCACAATGGTCCTCTGGGAAATATGCCAATTGTCACTTCAGTGAGGAAGTGAAAAACTATAATGTCACCCAATAAGGGTAGCAATCCTTAAAGTCATAATCAACTGTTAAACAAGCCTTTTAATATGACAGGACTTGTGCCAGATCAGAATCCCAAACTGCAGATGCTGTGTTTCAGCATTGTAGCTATAAGTCTCCTTATTAGTTCTCCTTATGCTGGCAGCGTTATACTCAAGAGAACAGCTAAAAAATAATACTAATGGATAAGTCAAACCGAAATACTGTCGACCAAAACTATAAATATATTGTTCTACAATCCTAAATATTGTATACAGTCGGAATAGAAATTAATGGTGTGAAAGTTTTCCTGCGAAGATTGGACCAAACATTTTTGGAAATACACCGTTCTCAAGACCTGCACATTTTGACAGTAGTTATAACTAGAATTTGGCAAAAGTCTTAATTATACTAGGAGCACTACCAATATACAGTTGAAACCAGAAGTTTACATACATTATATAAAAAGACACATATGCATGTTTTTCTCACAATCTGACATGAAATCAAAATAAACCTTTCTCGTTTTAGTTTAATTAGGATTACCATAATCCACTTACATAATTGCTTTGGGAGTGGAAGTGTTGAGATGCCACTATTTTATTCGCCACCTGATTGGTCCACATTACTGGCACCTGATTGGTCCGCCTGAAACAGGAAAAAAAAATGGCTGCCATATTGGCACACCCAAGTGATGTGCCAATATGCCGTCCACATACTGATTCCCACTCATGGATCCGCTCCTCAGTCCACTGCCGCCGCCTCCTCTTCTCCATCGCCACCTCCTCCTTTGTTGCCGCACGTTCCCACAGTCTTGTGAATGAGCTCACTGCCCTGCCCCAGCACCTCAGAGCCCGCCCCCATTCACGTCCTCATAAGCCTGCCCCATCCTTATGTTCCCACAGTACTGTACTAATAAATGAGGCTACCGTCCCACCCCCAGCACCAGAGAGCCTGCCCCCCACTGACGTCACCATGATCCTGCACCCATCCTCATATCTCCGTATTGCTGTTCTAATGAATGAGGCTACCACCCCACGTCCAGCACCACAGAGCCCGCCCCCACTGACATCACCATAAGCCCATCCCCATGCTCACCTCACTGCAGCTTTCACTACTGTTGCCACTGCAGCACTGACTTGGAACCCACCACACGCCCACATCCAGCAAGTCTGCCCCGTACTTACCTTACCGCAGCTTCCTCTCATTTGCATCGTTCCACTGTGGAACGCATAGAGGACAAACTGTTCCTCTATGCGTTCCACAGTGGAACGCACAGAACATGGGGGCAGAGAGACTGCACCAAAGGGGCAGAGAAACAGAACAAAAGGGGGCAGAGAGACAGCATCAAAGGGTGCAGAGAGACAGCGCACAAGGGGGAAGAGAGTCAGCGGACAAGGAGGGCAGAGACATCATACAAGGGAGCAGAGACAGCGCACAAGGGGCAGAGACAGTGCACAAGGGGGAAAGAGACAGCGCACAAGGGGGCAGAGAGACAGCGCACAAGGGGGCAGAGACAGTGCACAAGGGGGCAGAGACAGTGCACAAGGAGGAAAGAGACAGTGCATAAGGGGGGCAGAGACAGCACACATGGGGGAGTAGAGACCGTGCATAAGGGGGAAAGAGACAGTGCACAAGGGGGAAAAAGACAGTGTACAAGGGGTAAAGAGAGAGCACACAAGGGGGCAGGGAGACAGCGCATAAAGGGTAGAGACACAGCTCACAAGGGGGCAGAGATACCGCATAAGGGGGCCAGAGAGAGCACAAGGGGGGCAGAGACAACATACAGGGGGTGCAGAGACAGCGTACAAGGAGGAAAGAGACAGTGCACAAGGCGGTAAGAGACAGTGCACAAGGGAGGAAAGAGGCACAGGGGGAAAGGGCGCACAAGGGGGGCAGTGAGACAACACACAAGGGAGGAAAGAGACAGGGCACAAGGGGAAAAGAGAGCGCACAAGGGGAGACAAAGACAGTGCACATGGGGAGCAGAGACAGAACACAAGGAGGAAAAGACAGTGCACAAGGCAATAAAGAGACAATACAAGGGGTAAAAGAGAGAGAGCTTAAGGGGGAAAAAGACAGTGCCCAAGGGGGGAAAGAGACTGCGCCCAAGGGGGACAGATACATAACACAAGGGTGGCAGAGAGATAGCATGCAAGGGGGAAGGAGAAATAATCACCGCAGTAGGACAAAAATACTCAGAAAAAACTCACTGAAAAGTAGACATGTCAAACATCCATTGCACCTAGCAGGAGGCTGCTAGCTTCACTGAGAGGCAACACAGGTGTCTGAACACCGGTGCTCAATCTCCTGCAACCTAAGCAATGGAGGCGGTTGTGGCACCTGCGTCCAGCCATGCTTCAGGGACGTGACTGGTGGTATTTATAGACACAAGGTTACCTTAGGGCGTCAGCCACACTGGTACATGTGACACAAAGTGGCAGACTGCAGCCTATTTGTCATGCCCATGCTGTCAGATCAGGCGAGCTGCTCCGCACCATACACATGCATCACAAATGACAGATGCCCCCCAGAGGGCACAGCCACAAACTGCTAAAAGATAAAAAGTTGCAACGAAACACTATATATATATATGAAGATGTGAGGTGTTAGTGGATATTTTGGCCAAAATATGTAAGCACGTAACCCACATCAAGGGCCCCCACGCTTACGAGTCTTAACCATATGTCTCCCAGCCATATGTTTGTTTAGTGAAAAATCACCAAACATTTTTAAAAAGTCACCGAAGTAGGACAAAAAAAACTCAGAAAAAACTCACCGAAAAGTAGCCATGCCAAACATCCATTGCACCTAGCAGGAGGCTGCTAGCTCCACTGAGAGGCGACACAGGTGTCTGAACACCAGTGCTCAATCTCCTGCAACCTAAGCAATGAGGGCGGTTGTGGTACCTGCATCCATCCATGCTTCAGGGAGGTGACTAGTGGTATTTATAGACACAAGTTTACCTTAGGGCATCAGCCACACTGGTATATGTGACGCATAGTGTCAGAATGCAGCATTTTTGTCACTCCCATGCTGTCAGATCAGGCGGGCTGCTCCGCACCATACACATGCATCACAAATGACAGACGCCCCCAGAGAGCACAGCCACAAACTGCTAAAAAGGTGCAACAAAACACTATAGATAAAGATGTGAGGTGTTAGTGGATATTCTGGCCAACAGGGGGGAAGGAGACAACGCACAAGAGGGAAAGGGACAGTGCACAAGTGGGCAGAAAAACAGTGCACAAGGGGACAGAGAAACAGTGCACAAGGAGGAAAGAGTGCACAAGGAGCGAAAGAGACAGTGTACAAGGGAGAAAGAGACAGCGCAAAAGGAGGAGGAGAGAGTATACTCAGAGAGAGACAGCACAGGCAGAAGAGAGTGCACAGGGGGGAAACAGCTCAAAGGTGAGAGCACAAGAGAAAAGAAGACAGCACAGGGGCGGAGAGAGAACGCATACAGGGGGGAGAGCACACAGGGGGAAGACATCTCAAAGGAGAGAGCACAAAAGGAAAGAAGACAGCACGATTAGAGAAGTCAATACACGGGGGACAGAGCATGGGGAGAAAGACAGCACACAGGGGGGAGGCAGTGGGAAGAAGATAGCGCAAGGGGGAGACAGAGAGTGGAGGGGGTAGAGATGGCTGCTGCTCCCAGGGTCACAGAGCATGCCCCAATCATAATGACACCGCCCTTCTGAAATGATAGCATCGGGCCCACATCTAGTTATTTATATTTGCTTAATGCCAGAATAATGAGAGAGAGACAATGTTTTAAGGCATTTTTATTACTTTCTGCAAAGTCACATGTTTACATACATTTCATTGATATTTGGAACAATCGTTCTTGGGTCAAACGTTTTGGATATCCTTCCACAAGTTTCTCATAATAGTTGGTAGGAATTTGCACCCATTCCTTCTGAGAAAACTGGTGTAACTAAGCTATGATTCTACGTCGCCATGCACCTGACTTTTCTGCTTTGCCCATAAATTTTCAATAGAATGGAGGTCAGGGCTTTGTGATGCCCACTCCAAAACATTGACTTTTTTAATCCTTATGCTACTTTGTAACCATATTGACAGTATGCTTTGGGTCATTGCCTTTTGGAAGACCCATTTCCACCCAAGATTTAACTTCCTGGCTGATGCCATAAGATGTTGCTTCAGTATTGCCATATAATTTTCTTTCCTCATGATGGCATCTATTTTGTGAAATGCACCAGTCCCTCCTGCAGTTCTTAGGCTTCCAAGCTTCACCTGTTTTACTCCAAGTGTAAAGATGGCAATTACTGCCAAACCGTTCAATTTTAGTTTCGTCAAACAGCAGGACATGTCTCCAAAAATGTAGGTCTTTGTTCCTGTATGCATTTGCAAAAATGAATCTGGCTTTTTATGTTTCTTTTTTAAACCCATCAAAAGCTTTTAAACACATGTCATCATTATATGGGCTGTCCCAAATTGTTTATTAGGAATAGTAACTTTATGTAAGCTCACAAGTTTATATACACTAAAGTAATAAAAATGCCTTAAAACATTCTCTCTCTTTCTCCCCTCTCTCATTATTCTGGCATTTGGCAAATATAAATAATTGTGGGATTTCTAATTGACCTAAAACAGGATTTATTCTGATTTAATGTCACCTAGTGAGAAAAACATATACATGTGTGTCTTTTTATATAGTATATGTAAACAACTGGTTTCAACTGTAACTGTGAACAGTGTTTCTTCTCGATTCTCCAAAACCATTTTTTCTAACTATTTTGGCTCTACTCAGGCAGCAGATAGTCTTGTCATGTGGTATTTCCTGCTTTACCGTCAAAGACTGGTATATTTGAACAAGCACGTTATTGTTATTAGCATAGTGTCATATTTAATCTTACCTACTTGACTTTCCTAGCACTGACGTGTTAAAATTAAACACTAAAATGTCAGGACATATTCTTCGTAATACTCCTTCCAATGAAAACACTAAATATTCATGTCTCAAATATAGTTTTTTTTTGTTCCCTATAGGTTGGCTTACAGTATATGCATGAGTCCTATAATGTGTCCCACAGAGTCCCTGTTAGTCCCTAATACAGATCTGTATGGAGTCTATGTGCCTCTCTATGACACCTCTATAAAGCTCCATATTTTGTCGTAGACAACGATCTTTGTAACACTGCATGGCATGACATACAATTGGTGGCACATGGGAGTGTAGAATGAACCCATGGCAGTCTATATGCGCTGTACTATAGATTTGTAAATCCATTATCATCTACAGTACATAATTACTTAGCCTCAGTTTAGAAAAGACTAGTTGGGTTATAAAATTGGCCCTTGATCTTTAAAAATATGTGTAACATGAAAATTGTGCCTATGTAAAACCTGCAAGCCAATTGGTTTAAAGGCTTTGTCTCCTTTAAAGCACGACTCCAATGTTTTGGTTTTTTTTTTAGCGCTGAAGTGGCACTTTAAACACAAGTTCCCTGACCCCTTTAATATACTCACCCTCTGGCGGCTTACATTTTTGGTGCCACTCCTGTTCCATGGCGCCACCTTGTGCCAGTAACTTCTGACTGGCTAGAAGTTACATCAAAGGTAACATCAATGCAACTCTATGAGAGCCATGATGAGGCCAGAAAAAGGCGCTCATAAAGTTGCAATAATTTGTAACCTCCGGCTTTCTTCATGAAACACTGTTACAAATCACAGGAGACTGAAAGAAGCTCCCATAGGAAAAGATAAAGATGGTAGGTGGTGAGTATAAGACAAAGGCTGATGACTTCCATTTAAAGCACCCCTCCAGTGGTGCAATAAAAAAACCGATGTAAAGGTGCTTTAAAAGAAAACTTTTTTTATAAGCTCCTTTAGTTAATGAAATGACAAACTGCTTTTGTCACCTTCCTTGCATCCAGTGCTCTGTCTCCACTGCCATTCTTGGTGTCTGTTGTTTTCTGCAGTGCTGATATCCTGTGAACAGCGCTGCAGATAATAACTGAGCTAAGCAGCTCTATGACTGTAGATGGCATGAGTCCTTAGAGCTGCTGAGCTCAGTTGTTGGGTACAAAGAACAGACATCAGGAGCCGTGGTGGAGATTACTTGCTTGGTTTTTTTTTCTTGCTACTAATGGAATTCACAGAAAAAAGCATTTCCTTACTGGTATATAGTCACGGATATTTTCAGGGTTAAAGAAATAGCCTAAGACTAGTAGGGATATTTACAGAGCTCTATTCACACTTGCATTAACGTGGTGTCAACTATTCACACAACCCAGTCATTATATATTTCCCATGTAAAATAATAACTGTGATACCTCCGGAGTGGGCGTAGTTCTTGTGATGCCAACACCTTCTCTCCTGGGGCTCACATGACATTATTCCTGATTCTTACTTCCTTTGGATCTAACTGACACCTGGAAGTGGTGAGACCTGATTTCCTACAAGGGGCAGCTTCATCCGAATGAAGTGAGAGTGATTTGGCTGTTGATTGATTACAGAGCTCTCATGATATAACAATGTCACATGAGCCCCAGGAGAGGAAGCGCCAACATCACAGGAACGGCATTGACTCCGCAGGCGAGAATAGATTTTATTATTTTACATGAGGACATATAGTGATTTAAAAGAGGTTGTCTGAGTAGTGGACAACTCCTTTAAAGGGCCCGTCACACAGGGACATATCGCCGGCGATGTTGCTGGCAACTGAGGGGCGTGGCCAGGTTGCGGCAACATCGCCGGCGAGTTGCCTCGTGTGACAGGGCGATAATCATGCGATGAATCGCCTGAGTCACATCGCCAGGTTTCCCAACAATGTTGGGAAACCTGGCGATGTTGCTCAGGCGATCCTGCCTGATCGCCCTGTGTAACGCGGCAACCTGCAATGTTGCGGGCGATTCCGCCTATATCCAACATTGCGAGTGATCGCTTGCTGGGTTGCTGGGCAACCCAGCGAGCGATAGCCGCGGCAACTAGCCGGATACATCGCCGGTAAGTTGCTCAGTGTGACATCTCACCGGCGATGTTGTCAGGGATGCGCGCTCCCGCGATCCCCGGCAATATCGCCGGCGATATGTCCCTGTGTGACGGTACCTTAAGAGATTCCCAGGAAATAAACTTATATAAACATAAAAAAGCAATATATTTCATTAAGCGATCTTTATTTTTTGCAAGTGTCTTAAAAAAAGTAGATGTTCTCCCCATAACATTTATTACCATAATTAACTTACATATGGTCCTTTTTCCTTACACATATATATGTGCTGTAGTATATAAGGAGCACATGACACTCGGCTCAGTTATTTAATAGGAATATATTTAACTTTTATTCTTTTCCTTATGGCAGTTGGTTCAGTTATATAAAAGCTTTGATGTTTCATATGATGATGCTGAAATACATTGTGTCGAAAAAATGTTTTTTGCTTTTTATGTTTTATATCATACGATTTAAATTTACAATATGCCTGCAAGATGCACAAAACTGGTCCAGGATTGTGTAATCATTCTAGTCTTTCACAATGATAAAGTTAATAACGGTTATATTAGATGATTTTGGAGACGTGAGATGATATAATTTCATTGTCTTCATTTATAACATCCTGGAGCCTCCCTCTGGGCAAATATAACCTGGAGACAGGTGCGGCATAAGGATATACCAACAATTTCCTGTTAACATATACTGTGACTCATCCAAGAGCAGATTTTGAAGCTTGAGAAAATCAGAATAAAGTTGTACATAGACAAGACATTTGCCTTGTAAGAACTCGACAGATTGGATTCCTACCTATTATTATTACTACCTGTTTAATTGTTGTTGTTCTTAGATAAATGGTGACATTGCTGTCTCACAGGCCATTATGCTTCTAATAACACAGAAATCTCTGTTTGACATAAAACAGGTATATGTGCTTATGAAGGAGTGAAGAAGTCCTTTTTGTAGGAGAACCTGTAACCAGCACTTGCTATGAAGTAGGGAAGCCATATTAGCAAATCAGCCATATGCATATGGGATTGTTCTAGGACTAGGAACAGGGTCACAAAGAGGCAAGGCTTATGTTTAATATTTAAAGGGGTTATCCGGGTGTTTGCTTTTTTTTTTACTAAGGGGCTAAGAACTTAAAGCAGGCAGCTGCTAACTGCTTTTTCCGCCTGATGCTGATCTCTGCCGGCTCCGAACAGTCATTGCCCACTCCTATCAGTAGTTCTGCTGTTTCATTACAACTTACCTCACTCAAGAATTTCATCCTCATCTCTCCATCAATGGGATGTCACTGCCAACGTCATGCTGCTAGTTAGGCAGCAGGGAGTCTGGTGTCAATCAGCATGACATCGGCAGGGATTCCCCATCAACAGAGCAGACCAGCTGCAGAATTGCTGGCAGAAGCGGTTTGTGAAGGCTGTGAGCTGGCAGTGATCGGTGTCAATCAGAATAGGTGTCAAGGTTGGGGAGAAGTGCAGCTGCTAGTCTCCAACCACCTTCATTCCCTGCCTACTTGCATGATCCGCACTAAGCAGCGGTCCAAACTGGACAACATAACCTGCTCTTCCTAAGTCTGTTCCTACAGAAATAGAGAAAGGGAGAAAGGGAGAAAACTAACCGTGACCAAGCAGACACAAATACGAGGGGACAATGGTATAAACACATATCAGTACTGGAAAAACAGAAACCCAGCAGGGAAAAAGCACCAGGGGTGAAGTTAAACTGAGCTACAGTCCTAGGAGGGAAAAGAACATCCATTTCCAGAAAGTAAGGAAGCATGAGTTAGGTAATGCAAAATGAAAATGGATGAGCAAATTTAAAAACCTTCCTAACAGATCACGTGATTCCTCCAGAACACGTGATCCAAAGGGTGTGGTGAATGCTAATATGAACACACAGCACCACTCGCTCTAGAACAAGGCAAACCCAAATCAGCCAGGAGCCTTACCAAGAGAACTCCTGATAAACCACATGGAACGACAATCAAACGTAGACAAGAAGCAAGTAATTAGCAACTACCCACCTATAAGTTCTTAGCTTCATAGAGAAAAATCAGTCATTGACAACCCCTTTAAGCACTGTTCTTGGATCTTAATAGATGTTGATGGTCCTCTGTGAAGGGGTGAGCCTATAGATTCCTTCTTTTACATACAGTAGTGTTCAAAATAATAGCAGTCCAATATGACTAATTAGATTATTCACTGTTTTTGGTATAAATTATATTACCACATGTCAAACAATTTTCCAGTTGGTTTAGTAGATTCTTGGAAAACCAACAGACTCAGCATTCATGATCTGCATGTTTTTGAGTCATGCATTTGTATAATTAATTGAAAGGGGGGTGTTCAAAATAATAGCAGTGTGGAGTGGAGTTCAATTAGTGAGGTCAATCATTCTGTGAAGAAACAGGTATGATTCAGGTGGCCCTTATTTAAGGATGAAGCCAGCACATGTTGTATATGCATTTCTTCTTGAAAGCCTGTGAAATATGGGTCATTTGAGACACTGTTCAAAAGAACAACATACTTTTTTTTTTATCAGATGTATTTTATTAAACTAATCATTCAATTACAGCGCATATCAGAAAACAATGATATAATATTTTACATTTTGAAACCCCAAAGAAACAAACCCCTCACCCTTTATTCCCATAGATTGACTAATAGCATACGCTGCTGCACAAACAAATAACATCTACACCAAAAACCACTATATGGATATCTTCTTATCAATTTCTTCATCCAGAGATCCAGCAGTATAAAGGAAAGCAATTACCTTATTTATTGCTAAGAACAACATACTTTGATTAAAAAGTTGATTGGAGAAAAGCACATAAAGAAGTGCAGACAATGATTCAGCTAAAATAATCGTCAATGCTTTAAAATGGAAAGCAAAACCAGAGAGATGTGGAAGAAAACAGAAGACTACCATTCCAATCTATATACATAATCACCAATCGCCCCTGTCACATTTCCGGCGATTGTGTCGCTATCCCACAATCCACCGCAGCACCGTTAGCTGTGGTGGATTGTGGCAAGTGACAAAACTAGCTATTCACATAGCTATTCCGTTAGCCACGGCTCATCTCCCGCCGCAGGGAGGTCAGCGGTGGGAGATGAGCGTAGCCAGCTGCACATCCCCGGCTGCTCGCATCGGAAGTACGCCGACCACCATATTGGAACACCCAAGTTATGGGTATTCTCATATGGCGGCCAGGATTCAAATCCTCTGCCTCTGCCAAGCCGTGCGGCATTGCTCATTGGCTGAGCGGCCCAGGATTCAAATCCAACACCAAAACCGTGCCACACTGAGCCAATGAGCCCGCCGCTGATATCCCAGTGGTCAGCCACTCACTGCTATTGCACCAGAAGATCAGCGGCGGGCGCCGCTGATCTCCTAAAGTGTAGCAGCGGGCAGACATTTTGAAATTTCCTGCCAATAATGTGCTGCCCGGCTTGCGACCAATCAGCTGAGCAGCACATTATTGGCGGGAGATTTAAAAAAAAAACAAAACTGTATGGTGGCTCAGTGGTTAGAACTGTACAGTGGCCCAGTGGTTAGCATTGTGCGGTGGCTCGGTGGTTAGCACTGTGCGGGGGCTCAGTGGTTAGCACTGTGCGGTGGCTCAGTGGTTAGCACTGTGCAGTTGCTCAGTGGTTAGCACTGTGCGGTGGCTCAGTGGTTAGCACTGTGCAGTGGCTCTGTGGTTAGCACTGTATGGTGGCTCAGTGGTTAGCACTGTATGGTGGCTCAGTGGTGAGCACTGTATGATGGCTCAGTGGTGAGCACTGTATGGTGCCTCAGCGGTGAGCACTTATGGTGGCTCAGTGGTGAGCATTGTATGGTGGCTCAGGGATGGGACACAGGGACACAGGAGGCAGAAGACACAGGGTAGGCATGGGCACAGGGGGAGGCAGAGTCATAGGGAGAGATGGCGCACACAGGGCTGAAAGCACACAGAGCAGAGAGAAAGGCACAAATTAGGCTGAAGGCACACAGTCCATGTGCCTCACGCAAGTGTAATGCGAGGGAGACTCGCATTGCACTCGGACCAGTATCATTAAATGATACTGGTCCCATTAGTGCGAGTTCCCCGCATTACTCTCGCATTGCGAGGGAAATGCGAGTTCAATGGCAGCATGCTGCAATTGAATGAGATTTCCCTGTGCGAGGGGACAATGAAAGTCTATGGGTGAGAGAAAATCTCACACCCATACAGCGCATGGTGCGATAGTCTCACACGTGTGCATTAAAAATTGCTTCAAACTCTGCAGCTGTCAAAGTCACGGGGTTTGAATTTGCCGGTTTCCCGGTACGGTAACCAATCATCTTGCTGTCACAGCGGTTATTAGTTAAAACACAGCTGATGTGTAACATTTAAAACGTTTCGCTGCATAGTAACCCCATCTGCAGCCTCTGTGCGGCATGTCAGCACAGAGACTGCAGATGTGGCTAATAACCCGGTGTTTGAAGGGTTAAAACGATGTTGCTGTGGTGGCAGCTTGTGTCCAGGGAGTGTCCTGGCTGTGAGCTGACATCACACCCTGGCTGTGCAGGGGTTAATACATTGTTTAAATCAAAGCTGGCAATTGTCGGGTTTTATAAATTCACTTTAAATGCCGGCGGCGGCAATTTGCGTACAGTATATTGGTTCAGTCTCCTAAAGTCAGGAGCTGTCCGAGGTGCTGTACGCAATTTGCGTACAGTACATACCCGGCATCTCCTGACAGGAGCTGTCTGAGGTGCTGTACACAATTTGCGTACAGTACATACCCGGCATCTCCTCACAGGTGCTGTCCAAGGTGCTAAATGAAGGTGGAAATGCTCGATGTGTAAGGTAGGCATGGCGAGAACCCTATGGATGCAAGTGTGGTACCCCTGCGGTCTGGTTGCCACAGAGGTACTGCACCTAAGCCAAAGGTGTGGTATCCCACTCCCAGGTATGGAGGGAACACGAATCTGAGACACACACACCTGCACCCAACACCCATCCTAATTCCTGGCCAGGAAAGAAAAGGGGCGAAAGTGACCTCATACGAGGAGCCCCATATGCTGGTAGGAGGAGGGAATAGGCAGAGGGGGTGAGAACAGAAGGTAGGAAAAGCAGAGAGGAAGAGGAGACAGAGACATAACAGTTTAGGACAGTCAGTCAGAGGAAGTGAAGCTGATAGGAACCCCTAGAAAGAATGGAGTTCTAGGGCAGGTTAGCGCCAGGGGAGGAGTGGGACCAGTAAGAAGGTCACCACGGAACCCTGGCCAGAGGGACCCCGTTTCAGTAACCATCCCGAGGTGACTGCTGAAAGAACTCGGTTACAAGATTGGACCAGCCCCGATCTAGCAACACACTCCAAGGTGAAGCTAAGAAACCGGAGGCTACTGAGCTGTATGCCCAGTAGTCATCAGCCGTGGATATTCTGCGAAATGGTGGCTATGTCTAGAGTCAGGGGACGTATCGCCCGTCGAGGTCCGCAGCCATCTGCACGGAACACTGTGCACAAAGACGCAGGGCAGGAGAGGAGAAAAGCCAGCGTTGGAAGTCAACCAGGAGAGGCCAAATACTACAGTTGGCGTCACAAAAAGACTTCTAAATCCCCTGTACATAACCCCTTCACTGCACGGCCAGGGCCACGGAGCCGGGCCACAGCCACTATGACCTCTCCAAAGAATCATCCGGGCAGCTACCGAGTTCCCCCAGTCCTTGCGGCCGTTGCACAAGTATACTGTCACAATGTGATTTATATGGGGAAACTTTCTCATATACCAGTAATGGGGGTTCTGGGTGTCACTACTGGAAGTGAAGGGACCTTGATGATACCTCTCACAGGACATGTGACTTGATACTTTCTAAAAGAGCTGAAATTTGGCTTTTAAGCAAAAAAGGTTGGTGACCACTGATGCTGCAGAGTAGAATAGTTTTATAGTTTTCAAAATAGAGGCAAAGTTCCTCTTCCTAAACTCTCCTAGTGTCTCTATTACTTTTAAAAGGAAAAGTTTAGGCTGGTTTTCAATGTTCTCAGTTGTCCTGTTTCAGACATCCTTAATCCCAATGTTTGTGTAATGGAAGCTCTCATTATGTAGAAACTGTATAAGTAAACTTAGTGATGTTCAATCCCTCAGTCATGGTGCATTTCCTTCTGATCTCCAGACACATGGATAACATAATTATTTAACAGTGTTGATTTCCGATGATTGATTCTCTTGAAAGTATTCCATTCATTTTAGTTTTTCTTTCCATATTTACTTACTTAACAATGTTACTTTTTGGTAGTTGACTGTCTCCTGGAAAATTGTTGAAGTGTTGACGTACTTTGAAATGTAAAAGCACAAATGGAGTGCTTTAACTTTCCAATACTATAGCATGCTGATTTACCTATGGACATCACCACTAAGTGCTTTCCATGCACCGGTTATACATATATACCAGGGATGCCAACTTGACTTTTTTTTGGACAACTTTTACCAAGAAATGGGGTCCATACAAAAAATTTAACAGGCACATTGGAAAACCATATTAAATTAACATGATAGATGTCTAAAGCCTATAATTCTGATATGAAGACAAGAACTTAATTCACTGCAAATTGTAAAATAATGATCATTACAATCAAATTAATATTTCTGCTTCCAAAAAATTATTGAGGTGTTTGGAAGCTTTTGTCACCAACAAAGGCTTTTGTATGAAATGTTAAATACATTTCAGTAAGTGTGTTCAATACCTTTTTCTTGTGTCATTTCTCATAATTGCACATAACTTAATTTATGGACATCTATGGTTTAAAGGGATCCAGTCATCCCCAAATCGTCTCCTAAGCGATCAAATCATGTCCCTGCAGCATAGTATCACTAATCTCACACTCCTTTTGGCGCAGAAATGCATCCTGTGAAAGTGGAGAAAAATGTTTTATAACTTACTCATTAGTGATGATAATGAGCTGGGGCTATATTCTTTAGTCACCAAGGCGGGCCCTCTTCGTCACAATATCACGCCTTAATAGGCGTGATCTTCTATACATATTGTATTCAGCGCCTCCCTGTTCTCCTCGGCGCTGCCTGGGCTGCAATGGGGCTGTAATGACGCGAATCGCTACACCCGCACCGCTCAGTAGGCTTCAAGCCCCACACTGCGCATGTGGCGTGGGTGTACTGACGTCACCTGATGCTGGGAATGACGCGATTCGCGTCATTGCAGCCCAGGCAGCGCCGAGGAGAGCAGGAAGGCGCTGATTACAATATGCATAGAAGATTACACCTATTAAGGCTTGATATTGTGACGAAGATGGCCCGCCTTGGTGACTAAAGAATATAGCCCCAGCTCATTTTCATCACTAATGAGTATGTTAAAAAACATTTTTCTCCACTTTCACAGGATGCATTTCTGCGCCAAAAGGAGTGTGGGATTAGTGATGGGATGCTGCAGGGACATGATTTGATAGCTTAGGAGACGATTTGGGGTGACAGGATCCCTTTAATTTCTTTGCCTCTGTGGATGTGTGGATTGAATAGATTGTCACCATCATTTCTTGAGAAATTCATGTCAATAGCACCTATACTAAAATATTAACATAGAAATTAACGTACCGTATATACTCGTGTATAAGCCGACCCGTGTATAAGCCGACCCCCCTACTTTTGCCCCCAAAACCTGGGAAAATCTAATGACTCGCGTATAAGCCGAGGGTGGACCCCAGCACAGGTATACAGCCCCCAGCAGTGGTATACAGGCCCCAGCAGTATGATATACAGCAGCCCCCAGTGGTATATACAGCAGCCCCAGTGGTATTGTAGCCCCTATATACAGCTGCCCCAGTGGTATTGCAGCCCCAGTGGTGTATACAGCAGCCCCTATATACAGCAGCCCCAGTGGTATTGCAGCCCCAGTGGTATTGCAGCCCCTATATGCAGCAGCCCCAGTGGTATTGCAGCCCCAGTGGTGTATACAGCAGCCCCTATATACAGCAGCCCCAGTGGTATTGCAGCCCCTGTATACAGCAGCCCCAGTGGTATTGCAGCCCCAGTGGTGTATACAGCAGCCCCTATATACAGCAGCCCCAGTGGTATTGCAGCCCCAGTGGTATTGCAGCCCCTGTATACAGCAGCCCCAGTGGTATTGCAGCCCCAGTGGTGTATACAGCAGCCCCTATATACAGCAGCCCCAGTAGAATTGCAGCCCCAGTGGTATTGCAGCCCCTGTATACAGCAGCCCCAGTGGTATTGCAGCCCCAGTGGTGTATACAGCAGCCCCTATATACAGCAGCCCCAGTGGTATTGCAGCCCCAGTGGTATTGCAGCCCCTGTATACAGCAGCCCCAGTGGTATTGCAGCCCCAGTGGTGTATACAGCAGCCCCTATATACAACAGCCCCAGTGGTATTGCAGCCCCAGTGGTATTGCAGCCCCTATATACAGCAGCCCCAGTGGTATTGCAGCCCCAGTGGTATTGCAGCCCCTATATACAGCAGCCCCAGTGGTATTGCAGCCCCAGTGGTAGTATACAGCCCCAGTGTAGTATCCAGCAGCCCCAGTAGTAATAAACAGCCCCCCCCTCCTTATCACGTCCCCCCCAGGCTGCGGCAGCTGTGAAAATAACAAACAGTTTATACATCACCTTCCGACGCAGCTCTCCGCTCCTCCGGTCCTCTGCCCTCCGCTCGCCGGCTTCTTCTTCCTTGATGTGCCGACTTCTGTGACCGCGCGCAGGAAATGACGTCATTTCCTGCGCCCGGTCACATGACACCGGCACAACAAGGAAGAAGAAGCCGGCGAGCGGAGGGCAGAGGACCGGAGGAGCGGAGAGCTGCGTCGGAAGGTGATGTATAAACTGTTTGTTATTTTCACAGCTGCCGCAGCCTGGGGGAACGTGATAAGGAGGGGGGGCTGTTTATTACTACTGGGGGACCCATATTAAGGAGGGGGCTGTGTAGTGCAATATGCACGGCATCCCCCCGCCGCTGATGGACGGGGGGATGCCGTGCATATTCATTGCACTAATGAGGCGGCCCCACGTGACCGCCTGCGGTCACCGCGGCCCCCTCCTGCCTCCTCCAGCCCCCGGTCACAGCCCCCCCCCCCACAGCATACCGTATGACCCGTGTATAAGCCGAGGGGGGACTTTTCAGCCCAATTTTTGGGCTGAAAAACTCGGCTTATACACGAGTATATACGGTATTCAATATTTATGTCACCTGGTGTATTATATCTATATATCTATCTATATATAATCCACAATATATATATGTATATATATATATATATATACTGTATTTTTGGGAGTATAAGACTCACTTTCCCCAAAAAAAATTTTGGAGGAGAGGAGGGGGTGCATATTATAATCCTGCTGTACCTGGCTGAGTTTATGGGGGCAGTGGTGTCGGAGTGGGACACAGGAGGCAGGATCAGGGTCACTTAAGGCAGGAGTCATCACTGGAGAAACACATGTACCCACTATTAAAGAAAATTAATATTCACTGCTCCCAATACCCATAATCTCGCCCACCTCTCTGCACTGAAGCCGGCGCCAAGAGGGGGTTGGGATTATGGGTGTGGGGAGCAGTGAATATTAGTTATCTTTAATAATGCAAACACGTGATCACTCAGCGCCAGGATTACTGCAATGGCTGGGTGGTCACCTTTTTCCGATATTAAAGAGAATAAATACTCACTTTTTCACATGCCCAACATCCTGGGCATGGGGAGCAGGGAACATTATTATGGCATCTGATGTCAGTGTAACTGTATGTGCATGGCAGTGTCATCATGTCCTGCGCCACTTACACACTGAAGTCAGTTGCCAGTATCAGAAAAGGACACCTTACAACAATGGAGTGGGGGGAAGTTGAGAATCATTTATTTTATGTGTGCGGCATGATGGGGAACATATACACCAGGATGGGTGAATGATGGGGATCATATATGCCAGGATTAGGGACATAACTACCAGAATGGGGATAATATATATCAGGATGAGGAACATATCTACCAGAATGGGTAACATATATACATATACCTGGATGAGGGCCATATATATCAGGATGGGGTGCATATAAACCAGAATGGGGATCATATATAGTAGTATGGGCCCAGTGCAGTGAGGGCCAAATATGCGTGTCACAAGTAGACTGCTCTGCAGTCTCTGTGAATTGGTCTGCAGTAGTTAAATGGAGTTAATTTCCTTGAGTCTATTAAGGGTTAACTTCTGTGGCTCTCCAGGTGAGCTGCTGCTGTGTGTGTCAGGTGATGCAGTAGTCCACTTGGGGAAACCTTAAATAATCCTATTACCCATCACCTGGTGTTGTTGAAAGAGTTCATTCCCTCTATAACCTGTGAGCTGTGCTATGCTATGTACGGTTTTTGCTGGAGTTTTCAAAAGCTGTCTCTTCCTTGGAGTTGCTGTGACTATCCTGGTCTCTGGGTGGAGCTGAGGTGGTTATAGTCTAGGGGTGGTCAGGAGCAGGACAAGGTTGTCAACCTAGATATCCTCACCTTTTAGACGTACCTCTGGGAACAGGGTCAGATAGGGACCCCAGTTTAAGGGTCAGTCTAGTTCCCCTGTTGGCCTTTAGCCCATCACTGCCATCCTGCTTCCATACCCCTTTGTCCTTTATGGCCACCCTTGACAATACGAGGATGGGAACATATATACCAGTATGGGAATCATATATACCACTATGGGCCCAGGATGATGGTCATATATACCAGGATGGGGACATATATACTAAGATAAGGGCCATATATACCAGGATGGAGGACATATACACCAGAATGGGGGACATATATACCTGGAAGGGGCCCAGAATGGGGGACATTAGTGCAAAATTGCATCATTATAATATTTTTTTCTTCAGTTTTTTCTTACTTTCCTCCTCTAAAACCTGGGTGCCTCTTATGGTCCGTTGCGTCTGTATAGTCGGAAATTACGGAATATAGGACTAAGAAAAGCCAGAATATATGCTAAACTCCCCGGTTCCTCTGCAGATGCCTTTACACATCCTTCTAATTCACACACCAAGTGGAATCACTGTCCAACTGTTTGGAAGGCATTCCAAGGGGAAAGCCTCTACTTTATAAAAAGAACATGATAGCACTGTTTGCAAAATTGCATCTGAACACCCCACAAGACTTCTGGAACAAGGCTCCTTGAAAAAATCAGACCAAAATGAAAAAGCTTGGCCATAATATCCTGCGCCATGTCTGGTGAAAAACAAACTCAACTTATCAGAAAAACACCTCTAACCAACTATCAAGCATGCAGATGCTTGGTGATGATTTGGGCTTATTTTGCAGCCACAGGATCTAGTCATAATGCAGTCAATGATTCCACCATGACATCCTCTCTTTACCAAATATTATAGTGTCAAATATGTAGCCATCAATCTAAAAGCTAAAACGTGGCCACAACTGGGTCATGCAACAGGAAAATGATCCGGAGAAAACCAGAAAATCTGTATCAGAAGGGCTGAAGAGCAGATGTAATGACCCAGTTAAAATTCAGATGTCAACCCAAATGACATGCTGCAGAAGGACTTTAGGAGAGCAGATGTCCATAAACTTAAGCAATGAGGTAAAGAAGAGAGGGCCAAAATTACTCCAGAATGATGTGAGCGACTGATAATGTTATACAGAGAATTATTGCTGACAAAGTTGATTCTATGCATTATTGATTCATAGAGTTTAATTAGGTTTTCACATATTGCTTCTGCTTATTGGTCCAGTTTATTGTTGAGGACACAGTATAATTTTATGTGTTGTTCTTCTGTCTGAGGTTGTAGTTATCTAATTTTAAGACCTTTTAAGTACCAGATTTTCTTTTTTTTTTTTTTTAATAGGGTGTACTTTGTTTTTCTTATGATTGTATATTTGTCAAATTAAATTCTGTAGGCATATAGTCTGTTTCAGTATGGAAGGAGAAGGAAAGTAATGAGAATGTTTCAATGGTCTCAGGGAGACCAGTGAGTGCTTTGTGATATTGGTCTACCAGGCATTGTTCCCACCTAGCCAGAATCCTACTCCACCCTGATGAGGGCAATACCCCGAAACAGCTGTCTGTGGATGGATACCTGGCTCTGTTAATTCCCTTGTCTTATCCTTAACTCGTAACTGAGTTGGATATTGACTAAAAGGGCCACTTAATATGGTGGTTATGGTGGTCTCCTCAAAGAGCCACCCCATGGCTAGGTCCTTCTCTGGAGGGATATCTGGCTAGTCCTGTGTTTGAGACTCTTAATCGAGGCTCCATGGACTCCATTTGCATACATTTCTTTGTGTCTGAGAAAACATGGGACTTTTTTTTATCAGTTTCTAGATCGATTTGATCCATTTTGGTCTTTGTCAGTTTGTACAATCAGTGTAGCATCTGTTTCTCATTTACAAAAACAAAACAAATTCAAACTTCTCCATCCCACTGACCAGTAACAATCGAGCAGTATTTAGATGACATGTTGATGACATCCATGTGTTGTCCGTTTTCTTCATGGACCGAATCATTTTCGTTCTTCAAAAAATATTTAAAAAACTGACATGTAAATATACTAGTAGATCATTATGGGTACATGTTCTATCAGTGAAAAATATGGAAAGAAGACGTACATGAGACATGGGATGTCTGAATAAGGCCCAAGTGGGAATCGCAATATATTATGCTCCAATTCTTACTACATTTTATTCATACTGTTGTACACACGATGAAGGGGAAAGCAAGATAAAGAAAATCATAGAAAAGTTGGAAGGACAGACAAAGGGTAAAGATATGAGATATATTGTATTTAAACAATAGCAAGAAATGATTTGAGCAGCTTACTTAAAGGGGAATTAGATTCGATTTTAAGAACTTGTTTATGAAATCAATGAAGTTAATAACTGCTCTATGACTAAGATCACATATGTCCTCATTAATATAAATTTTATGAGAAAAAGTGTACATTTGAAACCAGTCGTTTCCATACACTATATAAAAAGACGCATATGCATGTTTTTTTCATTATCTGACAAACATACACTTTTTAAAAAATGATGGCCTATCGAAATAACAGGGTAAAGAGCTTCTCGAGGGAGTGTCGGGTATGGGAGACAGCCCTAAGGTGCATATATCAGGGGACTAGGTGAGAGACTTCAGAAAGCATGTTCCTGAACTACTTGTTTACCATTCATAAGGAAATGATATTGTCATTCAGTCTAGTGCTATGTTCTACCTAATGGAATGGAATGTGCAGTGTAAAACTTCACTGTGTTTTGTTGTAAATGTTGCCATCATTGGCGGTTTGTAAAAACAATAAAAAATGTATTGATTTAAATAAAAAAAAATAAACCTTTCCCGTTTTAGGTCAATCAGGACTAACATAATTATTAATATTTGCCAAATGTCATAATAATGAGAGAGAATGTTTTAAGGCATTTTTATTACTTTCTGCGAAGTCACAAGTTTACATACACTATGATGATGATGTCATGTGTTTGTAAGCTTCTGATAGGTCTACTGGCAACATTTGAGTTAATTAGAGACACAGCTGTGGATGTATTTTAATACACACCTGAAACACACTGCTTCTTTGTGTAACATCATGACAAAATCTAAAGAAATCAGCCAAGATATCAGAAAGAGAATTGTGGACTTGCACAAGTCCAGTTCATCCTTCGGTGCAGTTTCCAGATACCTGTACATGCCTCATTCATCTGTATAAACAATTATATGCAAGTAAAAACAAGATGGGAATGTCCAGCCATCATACCGCTCAGGAAGGAGACGGGTTCTGGGTCCCAGAGATGAAGGTTCTTTGGTACGATGTGTATATCAACCCAAGAACAAAAGCAAAAGAACTTGTGAAGATGATGGCAGAAGCTGGTAAGGTTGTGTCATAATCCACACTGTATCAACAAGGGCTGAAAGGCCACTCTGCCAAGAAGAATCCATTACTCTAAAAGAAACATAAAAAAGCCAGATTAATTTTTGTAAATGCACACAGGTAAAAGACCTACATTTTTGGAGACATGTCTTGTGGTCTGATGAAACTATAATTGAACTGTTTGGCCATAATGACCATCGTTACATTTGGAGGAAAAGGGGAGAAGCTTGGAAGCCTAAGAACACCATCCCAACTGTGAAACAAGTGGGTGGCAGCATCATGTTGTGGGGTTGTTTTGCTGCAAGAGGAACTGGTGCACTTCACAAAATAGATAGTATCATGAGGAAAGAAGATTATGTGGTAATACTGAAGCAACATCTCAAGACATCAGCCAGAAAGTTTAAGCTTGGGGAGAAATGGGTCTTCCAAATGGACAATGACCCGAAGCATACTGCCAAACTGTTACATTTTTACTGCTTTGTAGTGTGGAAGTGCTGCTGCTGTGATTTAAATGAAGCCTTTTTTTTCCCTGCTCAGTGTGGAGACAGGAACCTAATGAGCGGGACCAGGTTGTAGCAGGTGTGTGTGATGAATGTGATTCATGCTTGGGTGAGCTGAGGGGTGTATCTGGGCTGGTTGCTCCCCACCCCTCAGACATAAATGGGTCAGCTGATGTCCATCTGTTGTTGCTGATTTCAGTTCACTTCTGGACTGTGACCTGGTGTGAGCAGAAGCTGATCTGAAGCTGCTGTGTTTTTTTTTCCCTTGGAAGTTGCTGGGTTCCATGGTCCATGGGTGGAGGTAGGGCTTAGGCCTAAGGCTTCTCAGGAGCTGTAGGGACTTAGGCTGGTGGCTCGAACCTCCTCACCTTTAGAGGTAACTTCGAGTTCAGGGCGAGCCAGGGACCCCAGTATCAGGGCCAGAACAGGCTCCCCTGATCCCCTTTGTCCAGCTCCTGGCTACCCCGAACCCTCCCAGCGAAACATAATCAGCAACCCACTATTTTTTCCCCGAAGCCGCTATGTCAACACGAGCTTTTGTGCACCTGGTGGAAGAACTCTCTCAGGAGGATTCTACCTTGCGAAACCAGGTGGTGCATCAGCTTCAAGAAGCAGTTGGGTATCTGGCTGCAGTTCACACACTGGCTGTACCAGAACCCAATATCTCCCTCCCTGACCGATTTTCAGGAGGGAGTGATAATTTTTTTGTGTTTAGAGAAGCCTGCAAATTATATTTCAGGCTGTGTCCTCATTCTTTGGGGAGCGAGGAACAGAGTGTGGGGATTATACTCTCCCTTCTTAAAGGGGATCCCCAGGCCTGGGCCTTCTCTCTGCCGACCGACTCTCCATCTATGCGGTCGGTGGACGGGTTTTTTGCAGCGCTTGCCCTGGTGTATGGCGACCCTGATGCCGTCTCCCTTGCTGAGTCTAAACTATGTAAGCTCAGGCAGGGAGCACGACCGGCCGAGGAGTATTGCTCCGAGTTCAGGTGGGCCACTGACACTCAATGGAATGACCCTGCTCTGAGGAGTCAGTTCTATCTAGGCTTTTCAGATCGGTTACAAGACACCATGACTCAGTACGCTGCTCTGGAGATGCTGGAAACTGCAATGGCGCTTGCTATCAGGTTGGACAGACGCCTAAGAGAGAGATCGGATCCGACCCTGCCCCTGGTGACCATCCCTGCTGTGGAGGTTACATGTGTGGGTTCTGATGTTCCTAAGCAGTTGGGGTGTAACCACTTGGGGGTCTGCCGCAGAGCTCCAGCGCCCTCTGCTTGAATAGCGCCGCTCATCTCCTCACTCCCGGGGCTACTGCTTGAGCACATGAAACTCCATCTCCAAATCAGTGAATGCTGGAGAAGCTGCAGGGATCATGCTCCTCCCCTCAGCCAATCACCAAGCCTCTGTGTCCTGCCAATCAGGAGTGCCCTGCTGTAATATAAACTTCCTGTTTCCTGTCAGTCTTGGCCAGGGCAACTTCTACCTAGTGAAGTTGCTATTCCTGGTCTGGTCAGGTTGTTCCTTATTTTTCTTGATATCTGATTTCTGTGTGTTCCTTCCTGCAGATCTCCTTCCTGCCGGCTCCTTGCTGACTCCCGTGTTCTGGGCCTTCCACCTGGATCTCTTCCAAGCTGAAATTGCTGATTCAGGTCCTGCTCCGGATTCTCCATGTTTCCGGTTCTTCGTGTCCTATCTTATACCTGGTTGCTGTGTTGTTTCCACGTTGCCTTGGGTCGGTTTAACACCCGTGTCCGCTTCATTGGTCCTTCCGAGGTTGGTACCGGTGGTATCCCTGTTTAGGGATCAAGCGCTCCGGGGCCTCCTTCGGTGTGTTCCGATGCTGTGGCCGTGTGGCCCTCCCCTGGGGCGTGGGTTCTTGTGTTGTTCAATAAACCTGTTGACTCTACTGTACTGGTCCGTCTCTCTATCATCCTGGTATCAGCATCCGCACTACGCGGTCCAGTGGGTCCACGTGTGGGGTCCGTCAGTAGGACGTGACATGGGGACTGTGTAGTCTTGTACTAACCCATCTGCAAGTCAACAGGTTGGCAAGTCTTGTTTCTTTTGCGATCAACCTGATCACTTTATTAGGGTCTGTCTTTACCATGTGAACCCCACTTCTCAGCTGCAGACGTCCCATGTGGATAATCATGTGAGTGCTGCTGTGTCTGCCGTGTTGGTCAGGCCTGCTTCTATGTTTACATCGGTGGTGGTTAATCACCCACCGAAGGATAGGAGTGGAACCCGGCCTGCACCTCAGATCGATGCTGGACTCAGGTGTTATCTGAAGAAGCGTGTTAGGAGGAAGGCGATAACCCCCATTAAGCCCTTGGTGAGGACAGTCCCCAAGACAAAACCAGGAACCATTTCTGCCGTTTGCCCCGCTGAGAGTAAACCTTCTGTCTGTGACCGTGTGCATGACAATAAACGGTCAGGTCCAGACCTGATGTGAGAGTGCTGTCAAAGCACGTAAGATGGAAGTGTGCGGCTGGAGCTCCTGCTACGGGAGTTATTTTATGGCAGTTACTGGTCCATTCAGGACAGTGGCCATTTTCAACCCTGTATTGTTCCAGTTGACCATCCCCCCAGTGCTCTGTACCCGTACTATCATCCATAGGTCATCGCTCAGGAGGTTCAAGCCATTGCCGGACGTGTCCGGGTTAGAGTCCAGAGGCCTCTTGTAAAAGGGGGGTACTGTTACGTATTGACTGCCTTGTAGTGTGGAAGTGCTGCTGCTGTGATTGAAATGAAGCCTTTTTTTTTCCCTGCTCAGTGTGGAGAGAGGAACCTAATGAGCGGGAGCAGGTTGTAGCAGGTGTGTGTGATGAATGTGATTCATGCTTGGGTGAGCTGAGGGGTGTGTCTGGGCTGGTTGCTCCCCACCTCTCGGCCACAAATGGGTCAGCAGACATCCACCTGTTGTTGCTGATTTCAGTTCATTTCTGGACTGTGACCTGGTGTGAGAAGACGCTGATCTGATCTGCTGTGTTTTTTTCCCTTGGAAGTTGCTGGGCTCCGTGGTCCATGGGTGGAGGTAGGGGCTTGGGCCTAGGGCTTCTCATGAGCTGTAGGGACTTAGGCTGGCGGCTCGAACCTCCTCACCTTTAGAGGTAACTTCGAGATCAGGGTGAGCCAGGGAACCCAGTATCAGGGTCAGAGCAGGCTCCCCTGATCTCCTTCGTCCAGCTCCTAGCTACCCCGATCCCTCTCAGCGTGACACAAACTGGTTACAAAGTGGCTTAACGATAACAAAGTCAATGTTTTGGAGTGCCCATCACAAAGCTCTGATCTCAATCCTAGGCTAGGGTCACACATGCGGCAGGATTTATAAATTCTGATCCAGTTTTGAGCTGTCAAAAAGGCTAGGGTCACACATGCGTCAGGATTTTTAAATCCTGATCCGGTTTTGAGCTGTCAGAAAGCTCAAAACCGGATCAGGAACCGCTCCCCATAGGAGCCCATTATGGTAATCGGATTGCTCTACATGCAATCCGGTTACCGGCTCCGGATCTGCAGCCTGCGCTAAAAATCATGCAGGTTGCAGTTTCCAGAGCGATTCTGTCCACCGCAATGCGGTAACCAGATTGCTCAGGATGTGTAATCCTGAGCAATGCGGTTACCATATACTTTGTTTATCCCTACTGCCGCAGGGATGAACAAAGTGTTAAATGTGTATTAGCACTGTAAATATTAATAGTAGCTGTGGGCAACATGTCTCTAGGGGGTGCCCACCCCCCCTAGAGACATGCTGTCCACTCCTGTGGGCATGTGAGGGGTTAATGCCGGCAGTTATACTATTACTGGCCTTTGCCGTCTTTGTACAAATTTATGAATGAAGCCGCGGCTCCTGACAGTAGAGTAGATACTATACGTATGTCCAGGCTCCTGTAAGCAGTTACAGTAGGTCTATGAGCAGCGCACCGCCATAGACCTACTGTAACTGCTTACAGGACCCTGGAGAGCGGCTGATACTATACGTACATTACGTACAGTATCTCCAGTACTGTCAGAAACCGCGGCTTCATGTATAAATGTGTACAAAGCCGGCAATAGTATAAGTGCAGCATTAACCCCTCACATGCCCACAGAAGTGGACAGCATGTCTCTGGGGGGGTGGGCACCCCCTATAGACATGTTGCCCACAGCTACTATTAATATTTAATGTCTTAATAAACATTTAACACTTTACTTATCTCTTACACATCCGGAGCAATCCGATTACCGCATTGCGGTTCACAGAACACACTTTGGAAAAAAATGTGTGTGAAGGCAATTGCGTTCACCGCATCCGGATCTCGATGCGGTGAACGTAATTGCCTGGCCAAATGTGACCGCCAGCCCTATTGAAAATTTATGAGCAAAGCAGAAAAGGCAGGTGTGAGCAAGGCAACCAACAAGCATGGCTCAGTTACACCAGTTCTAACTGGAGGAATGGGCCCAAATTCCTACCAACAATTGTGAAAAGCTTATAGAAGGATATCCAAAATGTTTTATCCAAGTCATGCAGTTTAAGGACAATGGTACTAATGGTACCAAATACTAATTAAATATATGTAAACTTGTTACTTTGCAGAAAGTACCATATATACTCGAGTATAAGCCGACCCGAGTATAAGCCGAGGCCCCTAATTTTACCCTCCAAAACTAGGGAAACTTATTGACTCGAGTATAAGCCTAGGGGGAAAAATGAAGCAGACTCTCATCACGGTATATAGCCCCTCTCATCATAATAAATGGCCCCCCATTACTGGTATATAATCCCCCATCACTGGTATATAGGACCTCCATCACTGGTATACAGTTCCCCCCATCAGAGGTTACAACCCCCATCAGTGGAATACAGGCCCGCCATTAGTGGTATATACAGGCCCCCCATCAGTGGTTACAGCCCCCATCAGTGGTATATACAGGCCCCCCTCAGTGGTATATACAGGCCCCCCATCAGTGATATATACAGGCCCCCCATCAGTGATTTATACAGGCCCCTCCATCAGTGATATATACAGGCCCCCTCAGTGGTATATACAGGCCCCCCATCAGTGGTATATGCAGGCTCCCCATCAGTGGTATATACAGGCCTCCCATCAGTGGCATATACAGGCTCCCCTTCAGTGGTATATACAGGCCCCCCATCAGAGGTTACAGCCCCATCAGTGGTATATACAGGCCCCCTCAGTGGTATATACAGGCCCCCCATCAGTGGTATATGCAGGCTCCCCATCAGTGGTATATACAGGCCTCCCATCAGTGGCATATACAGGCTCCCCTTCAGTGGTATATACAGGCCCCCCATCAGAGGTTACAGCCCCATCAGTGGTATATACAGGCCCCCCTCAGTGGTATATACAGGCCCCCCATCAGTGATATATACAGGCCCCCCCATCAGTGATTTATACAGGCCCCTCCATCAGTGATATATACAGGCCCCCTCAGTGGTATATACAGGCCCCCCCATCAGTGGTATATACAGGCTCCCCATCAGTGGTATATACAGGCCTCCCATCAGTGGTATATACAGGCCTCCCATCAGTGGCATATACAGGCCCCCCCTCAGTGGTATATACAGGCCCCCCATCAGTGATATATACAGGCCCCCATCAGTGATATATACAGGCCCCCCATCAGTGGTATATACAGGCCCCTCCATCAGTGGTATATACAGGCCCCCATCAGAGGTTACAGCCCCCATCAGTGGTATATACAGGTCTTCCATCAGTGGTATATACAGGCTCCCCATCAGTGGTATATATAGGGCCCCCATCAGAGGTTACAGCCCCCCTCAGTGGTATATACAGGCCCCCATTAGTGGTATATACAGGCCCCCTTCAGTGGTATATACAGGCCCCCCAGTGGTATGGTATACACAGGCCCCCTTCAGTGGTATATACAGGCCTCCCCATGGTATATACAGGCTCCACCAGTAGTATATACAGGCCCCCATTAGTGGTATATGCAGGCCTCCCAGTGGTATATACAGGCCCCCATCAGTGATATATACAGGCCCCCCCAGTGGTATATACAGGCCCCTCCAGTAGTATATACAGGCCCCCCAGTGGTATATACAGGCCCCCAGTGGTATATACAGGCTCCCCCCAGTTGTATATACAGGCGTCCCCCAGCAGTGGTATATACAGGTCCCCCGTTGCTGCCGCACACCTGTAAAAGAATAACTTTCATACTTATCCTCGTCGCTGTCACCGCGCGTCCTCCAATCTTCTCCCTGCTTCTACCCGGCATCATGTGACCGGCGCAGAAGCAATGACGTCATTGCAGCTGCGCCGGCCGGGTAAAAGCAGGAAGGAGACCGGAGGACCGCGGTGACAGCGAGGAGGCTAAGTATGAAAGCTATTCTTTTACAGGTGTGCAGCAGCAACGGGGGACCTGTATATACCACGGGGGGGGCGCCTGTATATACCACTGGGGGGGGCGCCTGTATATACCACTGGGGTGGGAGCGCTGACAGTGCAATGTAATATGCACCGCTCCCCCTGCCGCTGTTGGACAGGGGGATGCAGTGCATATTGCATTGCACTAATGAGCGGCCCCACGTGACCGGCCGCTCCTATTACAGCCTCCCCCGCCTGCTCCAGCCCCCGGACACCGCCCCCCCACTCTGAGCCCTCACTAACTCGAGTATAAGCTGAGGGGGGCACTTTTCAGCACAATTTTTGTGCTGAAAAACTCGGCTTATACTCGAGTATATACGGTAATCAAAATGCATTAAAACATTCTCTCTCATTATTCTGGAATTTCGCAAATATTAATTATTATGGTAGTCCTAGTTGACCTAAAACGGGAAAGGTTTATTCTGATTTCATGTCAGATAGTGAGAAAAACATGTATATGTGTCTTTTTATATAGTGTATGTAAACTTCTGGTTCAGCTGTATGTAATATCTTAAACCATACCTAATCGAGCACAACAGGAAATCTTCCCTACAAACCATTGTTCTGATGTTTCTGTTAGATCATGAGTTCCCATGTGCGGAATTACTGAGTTTGTTCTCATATTTTCCTGCAAGAAAATATGTTCTTATAAGGGTGTGTGCACATGCATCTTTTTCAGGCGGATTAATAAAACGATAATGAAAACGGCTCAAAAATGCTTACAAAATGCTCAAAAGGAACATTTTTCTTTTTACCCTTTCTTCGTCTATTGTGAAGTATTGTGTGGGTTCATGGAGGAAAATGTCTCAAGAATGATCAGTTCACTACTTATAAACGCTTGATCTTTTAAAAAATCTAAATACAAACTATCAAAGGACTGAAACGTTTTTCAATAAAAATTAACATAGTTGTTTCATCTTTTTTTTTTTTTTTTTTGAATAGACAATACCCAAAAGTCTCCTAAATAAAACCTCTGTGTGCACATACCCTTATATTATATGCAAATGCCATGGTTCACACAAAAAAATGTAAGCAGTGTCAAATATCTACATTTAGATTCAGCTTATTCTTTAGACTATTATCCATTAGTGCATTGATTTTATTCACATAATGGTTATCATTGGCAATTTAAACAAAGCTGTCATTTACTAAGTAATATAGTTGTACAGTATTTCTGTATACAGAGAATATTTAATCCTACGTAAGTCATTGGTAGAATTTATACACTACATTTTGCAAATAGCTTTTTTACTATTTGTTATGTGAAAGGTTAACCTGAGAAATGAGACAATGCCAAGCTATCACTTGGCTTCTGTTAGTCACTATAGATAATTACCCTTTTAACATTGGGTGCTTGGTCAGCAGTGAGCACAAGTGTTATGTGCAAGGCGGCACTAGAATGAGAGGAAATTCTGACATTGATTCAGGTCAGTGCTATTGTGAGGGTGGCCCAGTGCAGTAGCCGTGGTCGGGACTTGGTCCTCGGATGCCCAATCCATCTCCACATTGAGGGGGATATTGAGTTTGGTGGTGTGGTGGATCTGGTTGGTTGCGAGGGTTTGCTTTGTGCAGGTCCTACATTTAGAGCGGCTGCATATCGCCAATGTCTATAGCTTTTCAGGCCCTTCCACTCGAAGCCCTACCATCCTTAGAAAAGAAGGGGGATAAGGGGGGGCGCCATAGTCCCAGCGAAGAGCTGTCTATTTCTGGTCACTGCCAGATGTTCCACACAGAAAGATAGATCCCTGTTGTATTGGAGTTGATGCTTACTCCTGTCAAGAAGGGCCAGAGCATTACGTTAACTAAAATAGTCTCTAGTCTTGGTGCCATTCATACATTACTAGCCCTTAGTTCCAATCATTATGAGTAATTCACACTACGTCACAGTCATTCTGCTGCTTCCGAGCTTATGAGATCATCGACTAACTGCAGCCTTTTTAGGTGGAACTCGACCTGCACATCCAAACTAACCTGTGGTCAAACCCTATCTGAATCTAACATGGAGTTGGTCCTGTTCTCCTAGTGCAGGGGTGGGAAACCTTTTCTGTGGCCCCAGGGCAGATTGTCAGAGACCACAGTGCTGGGGCTGCTGGCTCATTAAACCAGCACTTTTCCTGTCAGAATGCACACACGGTGTTGACTAATGAAGGCTGTGTGCATATTTGTTGAAGGATTATATCATCATGCTGGCTAGTGCCAGCGTGAGGATGTAGTCTGTAGGCGGAGTTAGCGCACAATGTGCTATCCCACAGATGGAGAGGAGCAGCAACCATTATGATCCCCCCAGTATTATATGTGCCCCCCAGTACTGCATGTGCCCCCCAAGTATTGTATGTGCCCCCACAGTAATACATGTGCCCCTCTCAGTACTATATATGCCCCTCCATACTATATGTGTTTTCCAGTGTGTACATGCCCTTAGCCTCTGCAGTGATATATAGGTCCCCACCCTGGAAATACTGAGTTAAAAATATTTTTTTTAGTTGGTCTTATATAATATTCTAATTTTCTGAGATAATGACTTTTGGGATAATGACTTTTGTTTTACAGAAATAAACAATTGAAATAGATCACTCTTTTTGTAATGACTCTATATATTACATACGTTTCACTTTTTCTTATTGAATTACTGTAATAAATTATCTTTTTAATGAGTCTGTAATTTATTGAGATGCTCTTGTATATATTTCAGTTCCAGCATCTCCTATGTAATATATACCATATACAGCAGTCCCAGTGTCTCCTATATTATGTGTATACAGCAGTCATAGTGTCTCCTATGTGATGCATATACGGCAGTCGCAGCATCTCCTACAAAACTTAGTATCAGAGACGGTTGACTGCTCTCCAGACTGTTGTAAACCTGGAAAGGTAGTTGTGAGAACAAATTAATCAATATAGCCACAGCCGGGTAGGGATGATTGTTTGTCCAAACATAGCAGGGAAATTTTAGAGTTTATAAGCTTGTGCAGACCATGAATGATCTTAGAAATTTTAAAATAGCCCTTGGCAGGAAAACGTTCCCCATCACTGGCCTAGGACCTGGCTTCCCCCTTGGGCTAATACCACTATTTAATTACTTCTTGCTCTGCTGTCACATAATCGCTGAGCAGTTCCTATCTTAACAACAACCTATTATACTGCTACATTTTGCACTACTCTCTGCACCAGGGGTCTCAAACTCAGCTGGGTTGGTGGGCCGCACATAGAAAAAAATTGATATCAGGGGGACGCATTGCTTGTAGGACTCAAGGTACTGTAACACGTTGCAACGTCGAAGCGATGTCGGCAGCAATTCCGCGGGTGCTCGCTCGCTGCCGACGTCGCTTACTTAGGTGTCACATGGAGAGATGTAAGCGACTCAGCCACGATGTTGTAGCAGCAAGAGCACGATGTTGTGCACAACCCAGCGAGCAATACGCATCAATGTTGTAAATAGGTGAAATTACTTGCAACATTGTTATCGCCGTGTCACACAGCGATGTTAGCAGATCGCTGGAACAACATCGCCAGGTTTTCCAACATGTTGGTAAACCTGTCAACTGAGATCTAGCGATTTATCGCAGTTGCATCGTGCTGTTACACGGCACAATGTACTTGCGATGTCGCTTCAACATCGCTGAACCCGGGACTTTTCAGTGATGTTTCTTGCAACATCGCCCCATGTGACGGTACCTTAAGTGACATTTTTAGTAATACCAGCACTTTTTGCTCAATGTAGTAATGTCCAAATCCTGATCTTCTTCTTTTAGTAATGTTCCCACCCTGGTTCCCATTTTATAGTAATCTCCCATCCTTCTCCCCTTTTTGTGGTAATGTCCCCATCCTATAGTAATGTCCCACATCCTAGTCCCAATATTGTACTAATTTCCCCATCCTGATCTCCATCTTGTAGTGATGTCCCCCTCCTGGTCCCCATCTTGTAGTAATGCCCCCATCTTTAGTAATGTCCCCATCCTGATCATCATGTAGTAATGTCCCCATCCTAGTCCCCATCATGTAGTAATGTCCCCATCCTTGTCCTCATCATGCAGTAATGTCCCCATCCTGGTCCTCGTCATGTAGTAATGTCCCCATCCTGGTCCTCATCATGCAGTAATGTCCCCATCCTGGACCTCATCATGTAGTAATGTCCCCATTCATGTCCTCATCATGTTATAATGTCCCCATCCTGGTCCTCATCATGTAGTAATGCCCCCATCCTGGTCCTCATCATGTAGTAATGTCAGCATCCTGATCCTCTTTCTTTTAGTAATGTTCTCTCCCTGGGCTTCATCTTGTAGTAATGTCCCCATATGGTTCCCTTGTAGTAATGTCCCATCCTGGTCCCCATATTGTATTAATGTCCCAGACCCTGATCCCCTTCTTGTAGTAATGTCCCCATCCTGGTCATAATGTAGTAATGTCCCCATCCTTGTTCCCTTCTTGTAGTAATGCCCTCATCCTAGTCCTCATATTGTAGTAATGTCCCATCCTGATCCCCTTTTGTACAAATATTCTCTTTCCTGGCCCTCTTCTTGTAGTAATGTTCCCCATCGTGGTCCCCATATTGTAGTAATGTCCCCATCCTGGTCCTGATATTGTCATGTCCCCCATACTGATCCCCTTTTGTAGTAATAGTCCTATACTGATCCCCTTTTTGTAGTAATGTTCCCCATCGTGGTCCTCTTTTGTAGTGCTGTCCCCCATCCTGATGCCATTTTGTAGTATTATCCCTACTGATCCCCTTTTTGTAGTAATGTCCCCCATCCTTTTCCCCTTTTGTAGTAATGTCCCCCCATACAGATCCCTTTTGTAGTAATGTCCCCATACTGATCCCCTTTATGTAGTAATGTCCCCCATCCTGGTCCCCTTTTGTAGTGATGTTGTCACACTCCTAGATTGCTCTGACCTTGCTGAATGCTGCTGTGTGTGTTGTGTTTGCATTTCTTCATGAGCTGCATGAGGTACAGTTGTGAAGGTCTTGGTCCTGACTTGCCTCTTGTGTTGTACTCCAGAGCTGCACTCACTATTATGTTCAGCTGTTGGTTGAGGGGTTGATGTGAGGCTTAGGTGTGACTCACCTGGAATCCCCTACCCTCTGGGTTTAAATAGCTTTCCCCCTCCTCTTTCAGACGCCGCTGATAGAGTTAGTTTACTCTTGGTTATTGTGCTGTGCAGATGCTTGCTGCTGGGCTTAAATATTTGCCCTGGGAGTAGCTGAGATTCCGAATCCGTGGGTGGAGGTAGGGGCCTCAGCCTAGGGCTATTCAGGAGCTCAGGAAAATAGGGTGGAGACTTGAACCGCCTCACCTTCAGAGGTACCTCCAAGAGCAGGGCAAGCCAGGGATCCCCAATGTAAGGGTTAGTTTGGCTTCCCTGGATCCCTTTGCCAATTACATCATTCAGTTACCTGATTCCCTGTCCTCCTAAGCGTGACAGATGTCCCCCATCCTGGCCCCCTTTTGCAGTGATGTCCCCATCCTGATCCCCTTTTGTAGTAATGTCCACATCCTAGTCCCCTTTCGTAGTGATGTCCCCCATCCTGGACACTTTTGTAGTGATGTCCCCCAACCAGGACCCCTTTTGTAGGGATGACCCCCATACTGATCCCCTTTTGTACTGAGGTTCTCCCACTTGGTCCCCTTTTTTAGTGATGTCCCACATCCTTTTCCCCCATAGTGTAGTAATGTCCCCAATGCTGGTCCCCTTTTGTGCTGATGTCCCCAACCCGGTCTACCTTCTTTTTACACACACACACATTCTCACTCACACACAAACACACACAGCGCGAGCACACACACACACACTCTCTCTCTTATACATTCTCTCACACACTCACATACACACACTCACAAACACACACTCACAAAGACACTCATTCTCACAAACATTCACTCTGACACACATACTCACTCTCACACATTCTCTCACACACTCTCACACATTCTCACACACTCACATTCTCTCACACCCTCACATTCTCACACACACACACACACACACAATCACTCACACACAAACACACACATTCACTCTCACACACACATTCTCTCACACACTCACACACACTCACTCTCACATACACACACATTTTCACACTGTCACACACATTCTCTCACACACACTCACACATTCTCAAACACTCACTCTCACATACACACTATCTCTCACACACTTGCTCTCACACACTCACTCTCACGCACACTCACTTTCATGCACTCATTCTCACACACATTTTCTCACACACACACTCACTTTCACACACATTCTCTCACATACTCACTCTCACACATTCTCTCACACACTCACATTCTCTTACACACTTACAAACACACACACTAACTCTCACATACACACACATTCTCTCGCACACACTCACTCTCACATGTTCTATCACACTCACAGTCACACACAGCAACTCTCACACGCACACCCACTCGCACACTCACAAACACACTCACAGATACACACATTCTCTCACACACTCACACATTCTCTCACACATATGCATTCTCACACACTCACTCTCAAATACATACTGTCACACCCACAGTCACTCTCACACTCTCACAAACACACACACTCACTCTCACATACACACACATTCTCTCTCTCTCACACACACACTCACACACTCACTGTCACACAGTCAGTCTCACACACATACTCTCACTTACAAACACTCACTCTCACATTCTTGCACTTACTCTCACATACACACTCACTGTCACACTCTTATACACTTACACACACACACCCACACACACTTTCTCACTTTCACACAATCACAAACACTCTCACATTCTCTCTCACACACTCTCTCACACACAGTTTTCTAACCTTCAATATGCCGACTGTACAGTGCAGGGGCCGCCGTGGTCCCCGCTGTGTTATGATTTCCGGCCACGGGACTGACAAGCTCTGCCGCTCAGCAAGATCAATGCAAGCCGCCAGCCAATGAGAGCCCGCATGTGATGTCATATCTCGACAGCAGCTGCGGGCCTCTCATTGGCTGGCACTTGCATTGATCTTACTGAGTAGCAGAGCGTGTCAGTCCTGCGGTTGGAAGTTATAACACAGCGGGGACCGTGGCGGCCCCCTGCACTGTACTGACAGCATGTTGAAGTTGTCCAAGGTTCCACGGGCCGCACAGTTAAGCCCAAGGGACTGCATGCAGCCCACGGGCCGCGTGTTTGAGACCCCTGCTTTACAATATCTCATCCTTCCTTACAGTCTTGTGTTACACTTATATTCCTACATAGATTCATCTACTCAATATATTAATATGCTTATGTGTCACTGCCGCAGCCTCCAATCAGGTTTGCAGGGTGTGGGATATTGTAACTGAATCCTGTCATGATGTGTCCCATGGCTTGGGCGATCCTCAGATTGGGAGGCAAATGTAAAAAGGGGGTAGATAACTAGGTGGATCGCACGGGCTAGTTTCTTAGTCTAGCTATGGATTAGTAGCAGGGGTGCTTACAGCCCTATAAGAAACATGGACACCATAGGTTACTTGAACGATTAAGACCTTTTACTCCATATTAATCTCTTCACCCCCAACGATTTTCCGTTTTATGTTTTTCATGTTTCCCTCCCCTTCTTCCAAGAGCTATAACCTTTTTTCTGTTAATATAGACGTATGAGGGCTTGTTTTTGTGACACTAGTTTACCTTTCAGATCAAATAATTTATTTTACCATATAGTGTATGGGAAAATGGGGAAAAAAATGGCAAGTGTGGTGAAATTGCAAAAAAAAAAGTGCAATTACATATTTATTTTTGGGGGGGAGGTTTATTTACCGTGTTCACTATATGGTAAAACTGACATATCAGTATGATGCCTTGGCTCAGTACGAGTTCGGAGATACCAAACATGTATAATTTAACTGTTATCTAAGTGGTGAAAAAAAATACAGAAACTTTTGCAGAAAAAGAATTGCATTTTTGGCACCACTTTCCGTGGCCCGTAGATTTCTCAGTTTTTGGGATCTGGAGCTGTGTGATAGCTTATGTTTTGCGGCTTGAGCTGATGTTTTTATTGCTATCATATTTTGTAGATGTGATGTTTTGATCGCCCGATATTGCATTTTATTGCAATGTTGCGGCGACCAAAATAACGTAATTTTGGTGCTTGGATTTCTTTTCCGCTAAAATTAATTGATTTTATACTTTGATAGAATGAGCATTCCTGAACGCGGTGATACCACTTGTGTATAATAAAAAAAAAAATTAATAATTTTATTTTCAATGGTGCAAAAGGAGGGTGATTGTTATTGTTATTTTTTCCTACTTTTAAATACTTAATTTTAAAAAATATATTTTACACTGGCCACTAGAGGGCCTCAGTGCTCCACAGTCTGATTGCTTTCTTTGTCTTTAGATGAGCTGCTGCTCATCTAAAGACAGGGGAAATGATCACTCCCTGTTTGTGATGTCACTGGGACTTCACAGGCAGGAAGTGAATCAAGATAGCTTCCGGGGTCATTACAGGACGATCACTTCATGGGACCTGCGATCCCAAAGGGGATCAGCGCGAACCCTACTTGTGCTTTGGATCATGCTGTCAGTCACTGACAAAGGGTTAACAGCGCCAATCGGATCACAGACCTGATTGACACTGTTAAGATACACATATGAGCTGGTGACATCAGCTGAGATGTCGGTGGGAGGATGCGGGCTCATCGCAGGAGCTCACATCAAACGATGTACATGTACGTCAAAGGTCATGAATGGGCTAAATGTAAAGTCAACAGTGTATATTTAATTAACTCTCCCTCTTATTTAGCTCTGAGAGTTTCTTAGCAGCAGGGATCTATATAAAGTTCTCTGTATAAAGGGTATCCTTCCTATTCTTTACCGCTAGTATAGCAACAGATGTTGTCATTTCTCCTAAAAACACAGTGCTCGCATTGTCACAATTGAATCTACGCTCATGCGTCTTCAGAAGTTACATACAACTGCCACAAAACTCCTAACTGTTGTTAAATGACCTTTGACCATGAGGAAATTTTAGTTTAGAGAGACACCAGTAGAGGGCACATATGAGATTAGACATGCTACTACTCTCAGAGCCAAGGTGTAGAAGTTACAAACCACAAGATTATACATTATAAAACAACACCTGGCATACTCTGGGTCACTACATAACCGCCGGCGTCACTCTTCTTAGGACGTATAAGTACAGTTAGGGCCAGAAATATTTGGACAGTGACACAAGTTTTGTTATTTTAGCTGTTTACAAAAACATGTTCAGAAATACAATTATATATATAATATGGGCTGAAAGTGCACACTCCCAGCTGCAATATGAGAGTTTCCACATCCAAATCGGAGAAAGGGTTTAGGAATTATAGCTCTGTAATGCATAGCCTCCTCTTTTTCAAGGGACCAAAAGTAATTGGACAATGGACTCTAAGGGCTGCAATTAACTCTGAAGGCGTCTCCCTCGTTAACTTGTAATCAATGAAGTAGTTAAAAGGTCAGGGGTGGATTCCAGGTGTGTGGTTTTGCATTTGCTGTGACCAGACAACATGCGGTCAAAAGTACTCTCAATTGAGGTGAAGCAGAACATCCTGAGGCTGAAAAAAAAGAAAAAATCCATCAGAGAGATAGCAGACATGCTTGGAGTAGCAAAATCAACAGTTGGGTACATTCTGAGAAAAAAGGAATTGACTGGTGAGCTTGGGAACTCTAAAAGGCCTGGGCATCCACGGATGACAACAGTGGTGGATGATCGCCGCATACTTTATTTGGTGAAGAAGAACCCGTTCACAACATCAACTGAAGTCCAGAACACTCTCAGTGAAGTAGGTGTATCTGTCTCTAAGTCAACAGTAAAGAGAAGACTCCATGACAGTAAATACAAAGGGTTCACATCTAGATGCAAACCATTCATCAATTCCAAAAATAGACAGGCCAGAGTTAAATTTGCTGAAAAACACCTCAAGAAGCCAACTCAATTCTGGAAAAGTATTCTATGGACAGATGAAACAAAGATCAACCTGTACCAGAATGATGGGAAGAAAAAAGTTTGGAGAAGAAAGGGAACGGCACATGATCCAAGGCACACCACATCCTCTGTAAAACATGGTGGAGGCAACGTGATGGCATGGGCATGCATGGCTTTCAATGGCACTGGGCCACCTGTGTTTATTGATGACATAACAGCAGACAAGAGTAGCCGGATGAATTCTGAAGTGTACCGGGATATACTTTCAGCCCAGATTCAGCCAAATGCTGCGAAGTATATTGGACGGCGCTTCATAGTACAGATGGACAATGACCCCAAGCATACAGCCAAAGCTACCCAGGAGTTCATGAGTGCAAAAAAGTGGAACATTCTGCAGTGGCCAAGTCAATCACCAGATCTTAACCCAATTTGAGCATGCATTTCACTTGCTGAAATCCAGACTTAAGACGGAAAGACCCACAAACAAGCAAGACCTGAAGGCTGCGGCTGTAAAGGCCTGGCAAAGCATTAAGAAGGAGGAAACCCAGCGTTTGGTGATGTCCATGGGTTCCAGACTTAAGGCAGTGATTGCCTCCAAAGGATTCGCAACAAAATATTGAAAATAAAAATATTTTGTTTGGGTTATGTTTATTTGTCCAATTACTTTTGACCTCCTAAAATGTGGAGTGTTTGTAAAGAAATGTGTACAATTCCTACATTTTCTATCTGATATTTTTGTTCAACCCTTCAAATTAAACGTTACAATCTGCACTTGAATTCTGTTGTAGAGGTTTCATTTCAAATCCAATGTGGTGGCGTGCAGAGCCCAACTCGCGAAAATTGTGTCACTGTCCAAATATTTCTGGCCCTAACTGTAATTACCAGTAAGTCAGCAGCAACTTCCTGTTGAATACTCAAGCGTGTGAAGGCGAAGAGAGAGAAGCTGGCAGTGATTGGGCATGGGGCTCGCATCGCATGATGTAACAACCTCACTTGAGCCCCAGGAACATGAGCACTGACACTGCTGGAATCTTGCCAGCACTGGAAGGAGAAGAATGTAAGCTTTTATATTTTAACTAGCTGTGAGCCCGATGCGATTGCATCGGGATTCTAGAATCTGTGTATAGGGCATTGCTCGGGCTGCTGCAACGACTCGCAACGCCCGCTTCGCGGAAGTAGCGCCATGTGTGAGGGAAGTCGCTATGGCAATTATATAATAGATTATCAGTATCTATTATATAATTGCTGTAGCGACTTCCATCGCACACGGCGCTACTTCCGTGGCTTTGTTCATGGGCGCGCAGCACCCACGCGACTCACTCGCAATGGCCGCGAAGCGAATCGTTGCAGAATAGGCACCACTGACTCACAATGGCTCACTTGCAATGCCCGCGAAGTGGCCGTTGCGAGTCCTTGCAGAATAGGCGCCACTGACTTGCAATGCCTCACTCGCAATGCCCGCGAAGCGGCCGTTGCGAGTCCTTGCAGAATAGGCACGACTCACTAATTCATACATAATCATATAGATAATACTGATAATCTAATATATAATTCCCCTAACGCACTTCCGTAAGTTTCGGCGCTGCTCCCGTCGTTGTGGCCGTGGGCGCGCGGCGCCCACGCGACCTGTGAAGCATTGCCCGCGCAGCGGGCATTGCGAGCCGTTGCGAGTCCTTGCAGAATAGGCGCCACTGACTCGCAAAGCCTCACTCACAATGGCGTTGCGAGTCCTTGCAGAATAGGAGCGACTCACTAATTCATACATAATCACATAGATAATACTGATAATTCCTATATAATCACATATATAATACAGGCATTGTTCACACACAATTTGCGTTTTTTTTGGCAGTAAAAAAAACACATGCGTTTTTGGACTTAGTCACTTTTTCACCAAATGACCAAAAAAAAAACAAATTTCCTTTTGGCTGACCACTTTCCAAAAACGCTATGGGCTGTGGGAAAAAAAAAGCAAGTGGAGCTGAAAAACGCATGTGCACTCAAATGCGTGTGAGGCTTTGCGAGTCAGTGGCGCCTATTCTGCAAGGACTCGCAACGCCATTGCGAGTGAGGCTTTGCGAGTAAGTCGCGTGCGCGTCGCGCACCTGCGGACACAACGACGGAAACAGTGCCGAAACTTACGGAAGTGCGTTAGGGGAATTATATATTATATAGGGACAAATATTGGGACAACCCCTTTAAGGCTGGGGCTACATGAAGACATGTTGTGTGGCAATGAGATTGTAGTGTCGCAATGCAGCAATGCATGATGACTTGTGGTGTCGCATTGTGTCCTGCCATCTACTGCAACTGCAAAAGAAGTGCACACCTTTCCAAAATACAAGACACAGTTTTCAAATTGCAAAATTTCATGACTTCTCTTTGATTGGGATATGTTTTACAGCAAAATTGTCAATTGTCATAGAAATCAGAGTATGTTGTCAGACTCAGATATCAGAGTCACTTATCAGAGTTACATGTAATGTGTCAGAGTCAGGTATCAGGTATTAGAGTCTGGATATAATATAAAAACAGAGAGTGGGGAGAGCGCAGATTCTAAGTGCATCAGCTAGATTCAGATGTATATGAAACAAGTGTTATTTGCACTCACCTTTTTGGTGTCTTTATAAACTTGTCTATAGTTCTACTGAGTGGATTAGTTGTTGATTCCTCCTTTTTCCAGTTTGTAGCGCAATCCTGGGCACTCATGAAAGCACTCAAGGTGTTTCCATAGGAAGCCGCATATGTAGTTATTCTCCAAGTAATATGCTCTCCCGATACAGAGTAGGTGGGATATGATGATATATTCTAAAACCAAATGTTATTAACTCTGCTGTTCTGTTCAGTCAAAAATGACCAAATTTGAATTTTTTTATTTCCTTTTTCATTTGTTTATTAACAACCATGTTCATATACAGTATAATAATGCAACAGGTATTCAAATAAACACTTACCGTAAATTAGCTTAAAAAAATCAAGGCTTTAATAGGTCAGGTCAAACATTACTGGAACATTATAAGCGTATAGTAAACCCGAACAGAACAGCAGGGTTAACACAACATACAAGGTGTTTCAACTCTTATGACCCTTCTTCAGGTATAACATATAACCTATTACTGGTTAGGGTATTTTATATATAAAGGAAGTCAGTGCACATCATTTTTGGGGCGGGTGTCATACCAAGAATTAACCCTTTTCCAACAAACCCATACTCCAACTTTATCCAGAGTTTTACATGCATTAAAACATAGAACCTAAAAAAAAAATCAAATTTAAAAAAAAAAATCCAACCCACTTTTAAAAGATGTAAAAAAAATGTTCAAATACTTAAACGAAATTCAGAAATAAATATTATATATCTCATTAACATCTACATACAATTATTTTCTTTTTTAAAAGTATTAAAAAATGTTTTTATAAAAAAAAATTATATTTTCTAAAGGAAACACAAGGGATAAAAAACTTTTTTTGTTGTTTGTTTTCTTGGAGGTGGCAAAAAAGCAGATGTGGTATAATGGGGTTTCAAATTTTTCTTTTAATTTTTTTTCTATTTTCTTTAAAAAAAAAAAAAAAAAATTTAAAAACTGTTCAAAACTTTTTATTAATTTTTATTATTACACCCTTCTACTACATCAGAAAAAGATATTAAAGGATGGAAAATAGACTGCAAAAAAGGAAAAGCCCGGTGCAGAAAAATACACCCACGAAAAATGAATATCTCTAGAGATGAAAGAATAGCGATGAAACAATTAAAATAGAATAAAGCAATAGTGATTAGGGAAGCTGATAAGGGCGGAGGAATCGTCCTACGAAATCAAGACGACTACCTAAGGGAGGCATATAATATACTCTCAGATGAGAGATATTATAGTAAATTGAATATAGATCCCTCAACAATTTTAAGGAGGATTATGACAGCACGCCTTCAAACAAAACATCTTAAACTAAAGTGGAAAATGATTTTTGACAAATAATGGCCACGTCACACACACAGATATCTGGGCAGATATTGTTCGCAGATCTCTGCTTGCAGTGAAATCATGGACACATTGCTCCATTTTGTGGCCGTGTACAAATGTAACAATGTGTCCATGATTTCACTGCAACCAGAGATCTGCGAACAATATCTGCACAAATATCTGTGTGTGTGACGTGGCCCTTACTATGTAACAGGAATAACCGATATGCCAGAAAAACAAAAGGAGTTTTTGTTGGATGGTCTAAAGTTTATTTTGGAGCATATTTGTTCACTTCTCAGGAACATCAGTATCCACAGCGGCTTAACAGCACGATGGGAACTTGGGTGGCCACAAATTTTGTAAATCTTTGTATGGGGCGCTTCGAGTCCTCAACGTCAATCAGCCAGCTGCCATATTGCCATCATATAATATATTACTATCGCTATATAGACGATTTGATCTTCTTTTGTAAGAGTGACGAGAAGGGGCCACAAGAGTTAGAGCAACGAATATAAACACCTGGGGGATCTCATTCTCTGCAGAGTTGAACAAATAAAAAATTAATTTTTGGGACCTAGAAAGTAGCCATCAAAACGAAAAAAATCATTAGTAAAACCTTTTTCAAAAAAACTGATACTAATGGCTTTCTGGATTATCGCCGTTCCGATTATCCAAAATGGAAACAAAATATTCCTTTTAGTCAGTTCCCCATATTAGAAGAAACAATATCAGTGACAAAGACTATATAGAACTATATAAAATATTGTGCAATAGATTCATGGATAAAAAATGTCCTAAAAAAAATTTGTTATGGGATATATAAATCCAATTTGAAAAAAAATCAGGATGAATGCCTCAGCAAGAAAGGGGATAAAGAATGCCGAAAAACAGATGACAAATGGAAGAAAATTTGTGAAGGTTGGTGATATAATTTTATTACAGCCGTCAATAGTGACAATATCCAAATAGGAAAAATTTTAAACAAATATTGGTATTTCCATTTTCAAAAAATTGTATAGCAGAAAATCCTGGGGCCATAAGGTAAAGAGTAGTGATGAGCGAGCATGCTCGCCACTACTCGGTACTCGCACGAGTATCACTGTACTCGGGCTACTCGGCGAGCACCGAGTAATCTCGCGATACTCGTGCTGTGCTCGTGGTCGTCATCTCTGCATGTTGGCGCTCTTTTGAGAGCCAGCCCACGTGCAGGGATTGGCTGGCAGACCACTGCAATGCCACAGCCCTGTTAGTTGTGGCATAGCAGTGATTGGCCGCCCTGCACAGCGTGACCGAGCCTTTATAACTCCCGGCGCGCTGTGCTCGGCACACAGCCATCCAGACAGTCAGTGTAGGGAGAGTGTCTGCTGCTGCTTAGGGACAGATTTGCGGCCCTTATAGGTAGATCCGGAGCAGGGCTGCAAACTGCTGCTGACCACAACAGTCCTTCTCAGGACTAATCTAGGAGGATATAGGCAGGGTGATCCAGATCGGAGTCCAAGCTTTCCAGTGACCAGAACAGTCCTTCTCAGGACTAATCTAGGAGGATATAGGCAGGGTGATACAGATCGGAATCCAAGCTTTTCTGTGACCATTAGAGTCACCAGACTGTTGTACTTACTACCTTAATACAGGTTAGGGACTAAAATCCTCTCCTGACACCATTACAGTCACCAGACTGTTGTACTTACTACCTTGATACAGGTTAGGGACTAAAATCCTCTCCTGAAACCATTACAGTCACCAGACTGTTGTACTTACTACCTTGATACAGGTTAGGGACTAAAATCCTCTCCTGACACCATTACAGTCACCAGACTGTTGTACTTACTACCTTGATACAGGTTAGGGACTAAAATCCTCTCCTGACACCATTACAGTCACCAGACTGTTGTACTTACTACCTTGATACAGGTTAGGGACTAAAATCCTCTCCTGAAACCATTACAGTCACCAGACTGTTGTAATTACTACCTTCATACAGGTTAGGGACTAAAATCCTAATCTCTTGTGATCTGAACAGTCACCAGACTGGTGTACGTACTACCTTGATACAGGTTAGGGACTAAAATCCTAATCTCCTGTGAACTGACCAGTCACCAGACTGGTGTACGTCATACCTTGATACAGGTTAGGGCCTAAAATCCTAATCTCCTGTCACCATTACAGTCACCAGACTGGTGTAATTACTACCTTGATACAGGTTAGGGACTAAAATCCTAATCTCCTGTGACCATTACAGTCACCAGACTGTTGTAATTACTACCTTGATACAGGTTAGGGACTAAAATCCTCTCCTGAAACCATTACAGTCACCAGACTGTTGTAATTACTTCCTTCATACAGGTTAGGGACTAAAATCCTAATCTCTTGTGATCTGAACAGTCACCAGACTGGTGTACGTACTACCTTGATACAGGTTAGGGACTAAAATCCTAATCTCCTGTGATCTGACCAGTCACCAGACTGGTGTACGTCATACCTTGATACAGGTTAGGGCCTAAAATCCTAATCTCCTGTCACCATTACAGTCACCAGACTGGTGTAATTACTACCTTGATACAGGTTAGGGACTAAAATCCTAATCTCCTGTCACCATTACAGTCACCAGACTGGTGAAATTACTACCTTGATACAGGTTAGGGACTAAAATCCTCTCCTGAAACCATTACAGTCACCAGACTGTTGTACTTACTACCTTAATACAGGTTAGGGACTAAAATCCTCTCCTGAAACCATTACAGTCACCAGACTGTTGTACTTACTACCTTGGTACAGGTTAGGGCCTAAAATCCTAATCTCCTGTCACCATTACAGTCACCAGACTGTTGTCGCTGTATACAAGCAAAATGTGCAAGGGCGTTGCAAGGGCAAGGAACAATGAAGTGAACGTGATGGTGGTGCAGGCAGAGGCCGAGGTCGTGTGCAAGCACTAATTTCGCAACAACAAAGGGGCACATCTACTCGCTCACACGTCCTGTCCCAAATTCTTGGGGCCCGCTCCAGTACACCGCTCTTGAACCAACACCTGTGTCAACAGGTTGTTACTTGGATTGCGGATAATGCTTCAAGTCAGATTGGCACCTCCACCAACACCCTGTCTTCCACACGGTCAAGCGTCAGTAGCCGTGATACTGCACCGCACATTTCCCAACCTGAACCCCCTTCCTACCACCAGGCCGAGTACACGTCCACGGACATTACTGATCCCACACTTGGACACTCGGAAGTCCAGAAGTGTGTACCCATGGGTGAGTGGAGGTACATGGCAAATTCCCATAACAAAATTTAAATTCATTTGTCATTTGTTGGTGGTGTGGTGAAGTCTGGCCCAATCCAACCCTTGTTCATCTTGATCAGAGTCAGCCTGTCAGCATTTTCAGTTGACAGGCGGGTGCGTTTATCAGTAATGATTCCACCTGCGGCACTGAAAACACGCTCGGACAAAAGGCTAGCAGCAGGGCAGGCCAGGACTTCCAAGGCGTAGACAGCCAATTCATGCCACGTGTCCAGCTTGGAGACCCAATAATTGTAAGGCACAGAGGAATCTCGCAGTACAGTTGTTCGATCTGCAAGGTACTCCTTCAGCATCTGGCCAAACTTAGCATTTCTTGTGGCACTACCCCGCACCTCAGGGGCTGTGGTACGTGAGCGGCTGAGAAAACTGTCCCACATCGTAAAGACTGTTCCACTACCTATGGCGGATTGGACTTGTGCCCCTCTCAGTCGTACGCCTTGGTTCTCCACTGATTCCTGACCTATGCCACTAGCGTTTTGTGAGGGGAATGATTTGCCTACTTCCGTGACTATGGCCTTCTGGAACTGCTGCATTTTGGCTGACCTCTCCTACTCAGGAATGAGAGACATAAAGTTCTCCTTGTAGCGTGGGTCTAAGATTGTTGCCAACCAGTACTGATTGTCGGCCAAGATGTTCTGAATGCGAGGGTCACGAGCCAGGCAGCCTACCATAAAGTCAGCCATCACTTCAGTATCCAGACCAACACGATGACTGAACATGCTGTCCTCCTCCTCCTCCTCCTCCTCCTCATCTTCCCTGTCCTCTGGCCAGCCACGCTGAATCGAGGGTATGACTGGTGTGCATGTCATATCCTCAATTTGGCCAGAGAGTTGCTTCATGTCTTCATCCTCCTCCTCCTCGTCATAGTCCTCCACTGCACGTTGTGATGAGATGAGGCTGGGCTGTGTGTTTTCACTCACACCCACTACTGTTTCTTGCTCCAAGTCATCGCGCTCGGCCTGCAATGCATCCTCTTTGCCTTCTAAAACGGTCTCTGCTGAAAAACAGAGTAGTGGTATGGTGACGCTAATCTTGGTGGAGTCCTCAAAGTTTTGGAGGACGGTACATAGGTCGGACATCCATCTCCACTCCTCAGGTGTTATGTCTGGAGTTTGACCCATTTCCCGACGGCTTAGGTGATGCAGGTAGTCAACAACTGCCCTCTTCTGCTCACATATCCTGACCAACATGTGCAGAGTTGAATTCCAACGCGTGGGGACATCACACACCAGTCTGTGGGCCGGAAGACGCAAACGGCGCTGAAAGCCGGCAAAGCCGGCTGAAGCAGCAGGTGACTTGCGAAAATGTGCAGACAGACGGCGAACTTTTACCAGAAGTTCAGACAGCTCTGGGTATGACTTTAGAAACCTCTGAACCACCAGGCTGAGCACATGGCCCACGCATGGAACATGCATCAGCTGGCCTCGCATCAAAGCTGCCACCAGGTTCCGGCCATTGTCACACACGACCTCTCCTGGCTTTAGGTTCAGAGGTGTGAGCCAGTGATCTGCCTGCTGTTTCAGAGCTGTCCACACCTCTTCTGCTTTGTGGGGTTTGTCACCTATGCAGACTAGCTTCAGCACAGCCTGTTGCCGCTTCGCAGAGGCAGTGCTGCAGTGCTTCCAGCTTGGGACTGGTGTGGAGGGTACAGTGGATGAGGATGCGCAGAAGGAGGAGGAGGAGGCTGAAGAGCATGACATTCCTTAGCTGTAGAGTGTCGGTGAAACCCTGACAGAGGTAGGGCCTGCTATCCTTGGTGTGGGAAGGACTGTGTTCTGTCCCTCGCTCAGACTGGGTCCCAGCCTCCACAATATTAACCCAGTGTTTTGTCAAGGAGATGTAGCGCCCTTGCCCACAAGCACTTGTCCTCGTGTCTGTGGTTAGATGGACTTTGGCTGAAACAGCATTGTTCAGGGCACGTGTGATGCTGTTGGACACGTGGTTATGCAATGCGGGGACGGCACATCTGGAGAAATAGTGGCGGCTGGGGACCGAGTAACGTGGGACAGCAGCCGCCATCAGGTCGCGGAATGCTTCCGTCTCCACCAGCCGTAAAGGCAACATTTCTAGCGCTAAGAGTCGCGAAATGTGAGAATTCAGGACTGTGGCATGTGGGGCGTCGGCAGTATATTTGCGCCTGCATTCAAAGGTTTGCTGAATGGATAATTGAACGCTGCGCTGGGACAAGGACGTGCTTGATGGTGGTGTTATTTGTGCGTGGGCAACTTCAGGTGCAGGGCCGGAGGCTTATTCGCGGCCAGCATGTACAGGGGATTGGCTCGCACGCACAACACGCGAAGACGTAGCAGTGACATCAGCAAGCACCGCTCCTCGACTCTGTTGTACTTCCCACAAAGTCGGTGTAAGGTTTTCAGTCTTTTTTGCTATATCTGTTGTTATGTTTGCATTTAGTGTATTTTGTCGGCCATCTTGTTTCCTGTCCTGTGCATTGACTTTTGCCCTCAAACAATATGGAGTCCTCAGCTTTGATGTCCCTGCCCTGTTTCTTGCCAATTGCCCTTTTAATCAGTTTGAGATGATTTACCTGTGCTCCTGAATCAGGTCTGCAATCTGTCTGTGACTTGCTCTCTGAAGCCTGGATTCACTCTGCCTGGAATCATTTATGGACACAGAATCCTCCTGTTTGCCAGTAACATCTGACAGGGAAGTAATAGACTCTGAATGCTTTCCTTGAGACTTGTACTATGCTTTAATGCTCTGATGTCCTTGGTTGTTTGCCTTGCACTCTGCAACTTACATTTACGTTATCCTGTTGATGCACTAACTTGTATGAAGCAATACAAGAGCTGCTTAAGAAGCGTATGTCTCTTGTGTCTCATTATACCCATGCATTAGACTCTATATAGACTGTATCATATATGACAGTCGGGTGCTTGGCTGATATGTGCCTGATCATGCTGGTGGTGGTCATGCTGCTAGTTTTCATACCCCTGTTGATGCTGGCATGGCAGGTGTTGCAAATGGCCTTTTTAGAGTCATCTGGAGCCAACTTAAAATACTGCCAGACTCGGGAAGACCTAACATTTGCGCAGGCACCTTGTGTCGTGTTGTTGTTCCGGGGAACGGTTCCCTGCCTTCTGCCTGCGGACCCGACCCTGCTTCGTACTGCCTGTTGGGATGCTACGCCTCCCTCCCCCTGTGCACTGCTGTCCTCGCTCTGCATATCCTCCTGCCAGGTTGGGTCAGCTACTGGATCATCCACCACGTCGTCTTCCTCTTCCTTGGCTAATCGCTGGACTGCTCCTCCTTCTCTCTATGTGCCACCATGATGACCGTTACAATACTTAGGCTGTTGTTTCAGGTATACCCCCAGTGGTAAATTTTTACGCCCATTCTTTTTGAATGGGCATTACAACGACAGGATACCCGCTCCTTTTCAATGGGAAAAATGTTTTGAGGCCCTCCTGCACGTCTCTATCCAGGGACAATGTGGAGCCTCCCAATTTTTGGCTGCCCTGCCAAAGGGCTATACTACAATACACCCACTTGAGGTTTACAGGCCCTACTGCATGTCTGTATGCATGGGTCATTGTTGAACCTCCCAATTTTTGGCTGCCCTGGCCAAAGGCCTATACTACAATACACCCACTTGAGGGTTACAGGCCCTACTACATGTCTGTATGCATGGGTCATTGTTGAACCTTCCAATTTTTGGCTGCCCTGACCAAAGGGCTATACTACAATACACCCACTTGAGGGTTACAGGCCCTACTACATGTCTGTATGCATGGGTCATTGTTGAACCTCCCAACTTTTTGGCTGCCCTGACCAAAGGGCTATACTACAATACACCCACTTGAGGGTTACAGGCCCTCTACATTTCTGAATGCATGGGTCATTGTTGAACCTCCCAATTTTTGGCTGCCCTGGCCAAAGGGCTATACTACAATACACCCAGTTCTTGTTTACAGGCCCTCCTGCATGTCTGTATGCATGGGTCATTGTTGAACCTTCCAATTTTTGGCTGCCCTGACCAAAGGGCTATACTACAATACACCCACTTGAGGGTTACAGGCCCTCTACATTTCTGAATGCATGGGTCATTGTTGAACCTCCCAATTTTTGGCTGCCCTGGCCAAAGGGCTATACTACAATACACCCAGTTCTTGTTTACAGGCCCTACTACATGTCTGTATGCATGGGTCATTGTTGAACCTTCCAATTTTTGGCTGCCCTGACCAAAGGGATATACTACAATACACCCACTTGAGGGTTAAAGGCCCTACTACATGTCTGTATGCATGGGTCATTGTTGAACCTTCCAATTTTTGGCTGCCCTGGCCAAAGGGCTATACTACAATACACCCACTTGAGGGTTACAGGCCTTACTACATGTCTGAATGCATGGGTCATTGTTGAACCTCCCAATTTTTGGCTGCCCTGACCAAAGGGCTATACTACAATACACCCACTTGAGGGTTACAGGCCCTACTGTATGTCTGTATGCATGGGTCATTGTTGAACCTCCCAATTTTTGGCTGCCCTGACCAAAGGGCTATACTACAATACACCCAGTTCTTGTTTACAGGCCCTCCTGCACGTCTCTATCCAGGGACAATGAGGAGCCTCCCAATTTTTGGCTGCCCTGGCCAAAGGCCTATACTACAATACACCCACTTGAGGGTTACAGGCCCTACTACATGTCTGTATGCATGGGTTATTGTTGAACCTTCCAATTTTTGGCTGCCCTGGCCAAAGGGCTATACTACAATACACCCAGTTCTTGTTTACAGGCCCTCCTGCATGTCTGTATCCAGGGGCATTGGTGAACCTCCCAATTTTGGACTGCCCTGGCAAAGGAAGATACTACAATAGACCCAGTTCCTCAAAATGTGCACATTATTTCAAGACAGGGCTTCATGTTCGTCTCTTCTCAGGGTCATCGGAGTGCCGCACAATGTTTTCACGTAAAATGTTTCATGTAATCACAAAAAGTAACATACACCAGCTGTATCTCACTATTGGGTATGTGCCCTTAACATTTCCACCCTAAATATTCATTTTGGTGTCATTTTGGAAGGTTTTCTGGAGACTCCGTAAAATTGGCGTGAAACTCGGACAACATTGTTCATAGCTGTGACTTTTGAGTGAGAAATGCTTCCAGGGGTCTTCCCCATGGTGTTGCCATGTCATTTGAGCACTCTTCTGAGACTTTTGTGACATTTTTAGGGTTTTTCCATGCTGCCGGCAGTCGTTTCATAAAAATACTCGTGTCTCCCATAGGATAACATTGGGCTCGGTACTCGGGCTGAGTACACGAGTATCTCGGGATGCTCGGCCCGAGCTTCGAGCACCCGAGCATTTTAGTAGTCGCTCATCACTAGTAAAGAGTATTATAGCACCAAGTAACCTCAGAAAAACACCGAACAAGGGACAAAAACCAATAGACAAAACATTCTAAAAAACATATGGATGTAAAACCAGGGGTGTATAGATGTGATTCTAGGAAATGCTGTAGTTGTAACATCATTGGACATAATAGCAGATCTATCACATCCATCCTACAGCACTGGTAAGATGAACGAAATCACACAAAAGACTATGCCATATATGTGATTACTTGTGCCTTTGGCCAACAATATGTGGGCCGCACAACACAATCCTAGTGGGCCCGCATGAATGGCCACAGGCACAATGCAAAAAATGGAATACTGGAACAGTCTATCTAGACATCAATGTTTAAAACATAATAAACAATTCAACATCATTGTCACCCCAGTTGAACAAATAGCTCCAAATTGTTTAAGCAGAATGCAAACTCTTAATCGAAAATAATCCTTTTGGATCTGTTGATTGAGAACACTATACCCTGATGGGCTGAATGATGTTGTAGAAGGGTGTAATAATAAAAATTAATAAAAAATGTTTTAAAAGTTTTTAAACAAAAAAAATGTTTGGGGGGGAAAGAAAAGAGAGAAAAAATCAAAAAGAAAAAATTGAAACCCCATTATACCACAATTGCTTTGCTTTTGCCATCTCCCAAAAAAAGAGATAAATAACAAATAAAAGATAACGTAAGGATTTTTTATCCCTTTGGTTTCCTTTAGAAGATATAAAGACATTTTATAAAAAAAATGTAAATACATTTTTAAAAAAGAAAATAATTTTATTCTGTTATAAATAGATGTTAATGAGATACATACTATTTTCTTTATGAGTTTCATGTATGCTATTAGAATTTTTTTTTACTAATTGTTTAAAAGTAGATGTGATTTTAAAAAACATTTTTTTTTTTTTTAGTGTGTATGATTTTATGCGTGTAAAACTCCAGATAAAGTTGGAGTGATATGGGTGTGTCGGAAAAGGGTTAATCCATGGTATGGCTCCGTCCCAAAATTGACGTGCACTGACTTCCTGTATGTATAAAAGGCACAAAGCAGTAATAGCTTATATGTAATACCTGAAGAAGGCTCATAAGAGTTGAAATGCGCTGTATGCTGTGTCAATTAAATTTGGTTTTGGAATATATCATTGTATCCCACCTACTGTGTACCGGCAGTGTATATTACCTGGACCTCACTACATATATATATCAGAGTCTGATATCAAATATCAGAGTTAGGTATCAAAATTGGGTTTCAGCTAAAATAGACACTGTACTAAAGAGAATCTGACAGCAGTAACATGTCTATCTTAGTGAATACTTGTATTTTCTGTTAAATAATTCTGGTGCATCCTTATTTCAGACATCTGCATAGTGTGATAAAGCCAATAAAAACCTCACATTTGATGGAAGATCTGCTCTCTTAGCAAAATGATACATACATCTATACCAAATATAAGGAAAGGTGAAGACTGGTATATAGATATAAAAGCTTAATATTTATTAGAATTACATAATGAATATTCAGATACAATATAATGTACAGTGAACAGAAAGAAGGGCTAAGAAAAGGAGGACTAACCTCCACAAACACAGAAAACATATACCGTACTTCACACAAGGTATGTCCTTAAGAAGTTCAAATATGGCAAATGGAGAAGGAACCGGGCACTGACCTGCTTAGAGTCTCTCGTGTCGTACAGCGGCGTTAGTGAAATCCTGTTACTCAGCTGAAGGGTTAATCTTGCAAACAAAAAGTGAGGAGAGCAGTGGCACTCAGGAGATCTTTTTTACATACCGGCTTTATTGTGCTTTTTCAAGTTACATCTTAGGTGCAGGGCAGGGAGGTGCAGGGGGAGCAACGGTCCGTTTCGCGGACTAGCCTGTTGAAGTGGAAGTCCGCGAAACGGACCGTTGCTCCCCATGCACCTCCCTGCCGTGCACCTAAGATGTAACTTGAAAAAGCACAATAAAGCCTGTATGTAAAAAAGATCTCCTGAGTGCCGCTGCTCTCCTCACTTTTTGTCCTTAAGAAGTAGTTGGTAAGTATTCACACAGAGGTGTGGTATACACTATCGTAATTGGTACGTGTTCACACAGTGGTGCAGTGTGAACCTAGCTCCACTGAGGTAATGGAATGGAACAGTAAACAATTTGGTAGCGATTTACAATGCTCATAAAGGATAAATGGATACATATCATACAAATATGACATGAATACACAAAATACCGTAATCATTATGTAAATAGCAGTAGGAGAAAAAACTCTGTATTATAGTGTATAGCCAGGGACATCCTACTCCTTTGTGCGTAGAAGCACAGCCTAATGCCTTACACAAGCGATGTTCTATCAAGTATACGTTGGTATGTATTCACACAATTGTGCGGTGTACACTGAAGTACTTGTAAAGTATTCATACAGGGGTGTAGTATGCCCTGAAGTAACAGGATACCACAATAAACAATTTGCCAGCCATTCACAATGCACATGTAAAATGGCTAAATATCACATAAATATAAAAAATGGCATGTCACCACTGTAGCACCGGCCTGAAGAGAGCCTGACAGCTGTAACATATCTATTGTAGTGAATACTTGCATTTTCCATGAAATATGAATTCTAGCATATCCTTTATTCAGACCTCTGCCTAATGTGAGCCCTGTGTTATAGCACTTAGATATGTATGAATCGGTTGGCAACTTGGTGTTACCTTTCCCTTGTCAAAAGGTCATGTTCCTAATCACTCTTGACAGTTTCCAATCAGAGCTACCAGTTCATCAATCTTCATAGTATTGTGAGATGTGCATTTCGTGTTATCGAGATAACAAATATCAATCATGTATTCTAATCTATCTATCTATCTATCTATCTATCTATCTATCTATCTATCTATCTATCTAATTTAAAGCTTTATTGGCAGGACTAAGTACACTTCGGTTTTGCCAAAGCAAGTGTACAATAGGGAATAGGGAGTGTAGGGATGTTGGGTAGAGCTGTAGGAAAGGTGGATGGGGGCACAAGTGTGTGTGCTGTAGGAGCAATGGATGGAGACAGATCCAGGGTTGGGGATATAAGAACAATGGATGGGACAGATCCAGGGTGAGGGCTTTAAGAATAATGGATGGGGCAGATCCAGAGGAGGCTATGGAAGTCAATGTCATATCATAGTTTATTTCCTCAAAATCTATGACATGCCCTCACATACCGCTCTGCTATCTCCTCTGCTCTCTCTTCTTCCACCAGCAGAATATATGTTTTCTCTTTCTCCTTCATGGTTATGAAATCTGGGAAGAGATGTGAGAGTCTCGTGAAGTGAGTGCCCCCCACTGCTGCGTATTTGGAGCAGTGTAGTAGTAAGTGGGTTACCTCCTCTATGGCCTCCTGATCACAGTGTTGGCACAGTCTTTCCTCCCTGGGCTTGTAGCTCTGCCTGTGTCGGCCAGATTCGATGGTCAGACTGTGGGCACTGAGTCTATATTGGCTCAGGATCTTGCAGTCTCTGGGGTCCAAGAGTTTCTCCAGATATGGGGCCAGTCTGTAGTCTCTCTGTAGACTCCGGTACATGGTCTGGTCCTCTGAGGTGTTTATATCGTTCTTCCAGTCACTGACATACCTCTCCTGGCCCTCGTCTACTATCTTCCTGATTCCGTGGCAGAAATGGAGGATATAGGACTGTGTATACTGGACCCGCGCTACTTATAGAAGAGGTGGCCAAGAAGTTGTTTGTAGTAAGTGGCTTTTTAATTACATCCAACATAATAGGTATTGTGTGCTCCCTGAGGAAGGAGTCAGGTCTGACTCCAAAACGCATCAGATGTAATTAAAAAGCTACTTGCTACAAACAACACCTTGGCCGCCTCCTCAATGAGCAGCGCGGGTATGGTATACACAGTCCTATATCCTCCATTTCTGCTACGGTTTCCATTGATGTGTGGACCCTGCAACAACCATTTTGTGTGCATACCGGTTGTATGCTACACAATCCGTCCAGGTGAGCAATGCTCATTTATTTCTTGTGATACTTGTGAGATAAGACCCTATTGCGCTCTCTTTCCTTGTAGTTCTACGTATTGCGATTGCATCTTCCCGATTCTGGCTTTTGTCAGGTTGTTGTATTTGATGTTCTGGGCCGGTTGGGTTTGGGTGAGCTGTTCCGAGGGTCCTGGTTTTTTTGTTTCACCTACATGTATAAGGGCTTTATACTGATGGGACCTTGGATTGCTCCAATGTAGGTGAGCCTGAAATGACAGCGCCCTCTTCAGAACCGTTAGCTGTAGAGGGAATCTGCCCAGCTCGGCCCGACATGCACTATTGGAGGTGCTCCAATGGACCTGGAGAAGGTACTTATGTGGTGCCCCTGCAGTCCGGTCGCCACTATTAGTTTGCGGCAACTGGGATTGGCAAGTCCAGTCACCCACAAACACACCCAACACACCCCGGTCCCAGAGTGAGTGGGTGAACCCAGGTAGTGGGACGGCTCAGGCTGCTGTGGGACGGCGGGGGGGAGAATGGTGGAGGGTGGGAAGTTAGGAAGAGCAGTCAGGAAGTTGGAGAAGGACCAAAGTGACAGAGCACAGGAAGTGGTCAGGCAGTCCAGAGAGGGAGTTGAGAAGAGAGCACGAAGGAGAAGGACCCGGAGGGCTTGAGCAGCATGTGGCTCACCCTGGGTCCGAGGAAATCAGACTGCAGTGAGGCAGAGAGCGCCCTAGGGGTGTGGGAAGTAAGCGATCCACCCATTAGCCCGAATCTGCCGTGATGTGGAGGGGCAGGGCGAGAACTAGGGGCCCGGCCCTGAAGGTGGCGAGGAGGCTCCAATCTCCAACCACAGAACCGGGGGCCAGGAGATCTCCAAGAGCTATGGCCAACTCCCGACACAGCGCAGAGAAGGCAGCCGTACTAGGGCCAGGGGACCCAGCTGTTTGCCCAAGAAGGCCCGTGGCTGCTGGATCAGGGCTCTGTGTGCAGAGGTGCAGCAGGAAGGAGGAGAACAGGCAGCGCAGAGAAAAGAAGGCCCGAGAGGAAAGGAGCACAAAAGGGGTGTACTGGATAAGCCATCCTGGTTGCTAAGGATTACCCGGATTGCTACTGAAACAACAGCTGTACCCTGTAGTGCCTGCAAAGAGAAGCTAAGTAAACGGGGTTTTGGAACTCAGAACTGTGTGTGACTCTTCCTTTCCCGCCTGAGGAGCGGTAGACTGCTGCCAAACTGCACAGACTGCAGGGCCCTGCAGGTGAGCCGCCCTGACCCTACCAGCAGCCAGCTCTGCCCCACTGGCCCTCCATTACCCAATTCCCTTCTAATATAGATGACCTGGGGACCTGCTTCTCTCGTGCGGAGCAAAACCATCACAGATGCAGCTCCATCATTCCAGAGTTCCCGGCCCGCAGTAGCGACCGCTATGGGCCGCCTTCCACGGGTGGAGTACTGACAAACTCTTAAACTTTTACTTTTTCTTTTTATCCCTTTTTCAAATCCAGATTTTAACTGACCGCCCAACCGGATGGCCCCTGACCGGGTCACGCCACCATGACAGCCCCCAGACTCTCAAGGTCTTCGAGAGGGCCTGGCTCCATGTACCCCACGGCCCCCACTGGGTCGAGTCACTAACAGAATTCCAGCTGGAGTATTTCTGTTGGCCTGGAATTCAACCTTGACCAGTCTGGGTAGGTGTGAGGACCACAGACTTCGCTGCCATACAGGAGGATTGGGGTGATGATAGAGTCGAAGATTTTTATCCAGACCCTCACTGGTGGCTTCAGATGGTAGAGTTTCCTTCGGATGGCATTGAATGTTTTGTAGGCCTTGTCTTTCAGAGAATCTATGGCTTGTTTGAAGCTCCCTGACCAGTGAATCTCTATGCCCAGGTAGGTATATTTCTTTGTTACTGTAAGGGCATAGTTGTTTAGGACAAATGAAGGGTGCTCATCTGATCATCTCTTTCTCTTCTGGAACACCATGATGTTAGTTTTCTTTAGGTTGACTGGTAGTGCCCAGGTGGAGCGGAATTTCTCTAAGATTTTCAGGTTGTCTTGGAGGCCTTTCTTGGTTGCTGACAGCAGCAGGTCATCTGCGTACAGCAAGAATTTCACCTCGGCGTCATATAGGGTGAGACGTGGTGCTGTGGAAGATTCCAGAGCGGTAGCCAGCTCATTGATGTAAACATTGAAGAGTGTTGGACATAGGCTGCAGCCTTGTCTGACTCCACGGCTCTGCTGGAAATAAGCCGTTCTTCTACCGTTCACACTCACGTTGCAGAGGTTCTTGGTGTAGGAGTTTTTCATGACATCATAGGCCTTTCCTCCTATTCCACTCTCTAGCAGTTTCAGGAATGAGACCTTGTGCCACACTGAATCAAAGGCCTTTTTAAGGTCCACGAAACAGGCGTATATCTTCCCATTCTTTGTATTGTGAACGTGTCTCTGAATGACGTTGTGCAGAGTATAGATGTGGTTACTTGTGCGGTGGTTCGGCATGAACCCTGCTTGGCTCTTGCTGACGACGTTGTGCTAGGTGAGGAAACTGAGGATCCTCTTGTTCAGGATGCTGTTGAACAGTTTTCCCAGGTTGCTGCTATCTATCTACAGTGCCTTGTGAAAGTATTTCGCCCCCTTGAACTTTTCAACCTTTGCCACATTTCAGGCTTCTAACATAAAGATATAAATTTTAATTTTTTTTGTGAAGAATCAACAAGTGGGACACAATCGTGAAGTGGAACAAAATTTATTGGATATTTTGAACTTTTTTAACAAATAAAAAACTGAAAAATGGTAGTGCCACCTTTTGCTGGGATTACAGCTGCAAGTCACTTGGGGTATGTCTCTATCAGTTTTGCACATCAAGAGACTGAAATTCATGCCCATTCTTCCTTGCAAAACAGCTCAAGCTCAGTGAGGTTGGATGGAGAGCGTTTGTAAACAGCAGTTTTCAGGTCTTTCCACAGATTCTCGATTGGATTCAGGTCTGAACTTTGACTTGGCCATTCTAACACCTGGATATGTTTACCATACCATTGTAGATTTTGCTTTATGTTTGGGATCATTGTCTTGTTGATAAATCTCCGTCCCAGTCTCAAGTCTTCTGCAGATTCCAAAAGGTTTTCTTCCAGAATGGTCCTGTGTTTGGCTCCATCCATATTCCCATCAATTTTAATCATCTTCCCTGTCCCTTCTGCAGAAAAGCAGGCCCAAACCATGATGCTGCCACCACCATGTTTTACAGTGGGGATGGTGTTTTGAGGGTGATGAGCTGTGTTGCTTTTACGCCAAACATATCATTTTACATTGTGGCCAAAAAGTTTGATTTTGGTTTCATCTGACCAGAGCACCTTATTCCACATGTTTGGTGTGTCTCCCAGATGGCTTGTGGCAAATTTCAAACAAGACTTTTTATGGATATCTTTGAGAAATGGCCTTCTTCTTGCCACTCTTCCATAAAGGCCAAATTTGTGCATTGTATGACTGATTGTTGTCCTATGGACAAACTCTCCCACCTCAGCTGTAGAGCTCTGCAGTTCATCCAGAGTGATCATGGGCCTTTTTGACGCATCTCTGATCAGTCTTCTCCTTGTTCGAGATGAAAGTTTAGAGGGACGGCCGGGTCTTGGTAGATTTGCAGTGGTCTGATACTCCTTCCATTTCAATATGATTGTTTGCACAGTGCTCCTTAAGGGTACCATCACACGCCGCAATCTCGCCTGGGAATCCTAAAGGCGATATGTTGCCCTGGAACAATCGCCGTGAAATTGCCTCACAGTTGCGGTGTATTATTGGGGAATTTCGTGACGATTAATTGCCTCTCGCCTGATTCTTGAGCACTGCTCTGAAATCAGCCTCAATCATGAAGGCGATATTTCCGTGTTGTGGCGTGTGATAGGGCAATAGTGATGGAATCAGCGTTACTTATGATTTCCCGTAGGCATGCCACAGCGTGATGTAGTCCGTGCCCCGTCTGTGATGATTGGTGTTGGCTACTGTGTTCCCATTGGCTGTCGGTTGACAGGGCGCCATATTTGAAGAGCTGTCTGTTCAGCAACACACACATCTTCAATGGCGTCATGTATTAGCCAGCCTTCCAGAGGAGGCTGCCCAATTGCAATGCTGTTGCGTTGTCCACTGAGCGCGTATGGAGCGCGGTGTAAACCACTGTGGCACGTCTATCTCCTCGCAGTGCTGACCATGTATGCCCACATTGGCTTTGGAATTGCGGCGTGTGAAGAGATGATGGAATGAGGCAGGATTGGTTCCGCTGTAGGTGAGGCGATTTCTGGAGCGACACATCGTCTTACTTTCAGGGCGAGATTGCGGCCTGTCATGCCGCCATCGGCGATCTGAGGAGACCATGAAAAACGTGCACGCGTACGTTAGATCGCCTTAATCGCCAGCCGATATTGCGGTGTGTGAAGGTACCATTAGATGTTTAAACTTGGGAACTCTTTTTGTATCCAAATCCAGCTTTAAACTTCGCCACAACAGTATCTCGGACCTGCCTGGTGTGTTCCTCGGTTTTCATGATGCTCTCTGCACTTGATACAGAACCCTGAGACTATCACAGAGCAGGTGCATTTATACGGAGACTTGATTACACACAGGTGGATTCTATTTATCATTACCAGTCATTTAGGAGAACATTGGATCATTCAGAGATCCTCACTGAACTTCTGGAGTGAGTTTGCTGCACTGAAAGTAACGGGGCCGAATAATATTACACGCCCCATTTTTCAGTTTTTTATTTGTTAAAATAGTTTAAAATATCCAATAAATTTTGTTCCACTTCACGATTGTGTCCCACTTGTTGTTGATTTTTCACAAAAAAATTTGAATTTATATCTTTATGTTTGAAGCCTGAAATGTGGCAAAAGGTTGAAAAGTTCAAGGGGGGCGAATACTTTCACAAGGCACTGTATCTATCTATCTATCTATCTATCTACAGAAAAAAAACTGCACAGCACTCAAAGACATAATGTAAACTGGTGCTCGCAGTGACGCTGGGTCAAATACCAAGAAAAAAATCTCCCTGCAGCACACAGCTTCTACCAATATTGTACACATGCTACCAAGCATTAAATGAGGAAAAATAATTTAAAAACTTACGTTTTTTTCAAAAAACTCATTATTCTTAATTTTTATTTTCTGGGGGTCTTAGCACATACATTGGCCAATGTCTGCTTGCTCATCAACCACGACACGGTGCCCCCAGGTTAAATGTTTACGTGTGTGTTTAAAAAACGCACAGGATAACGCGAAGTGCAGCGTTAACTTGTGTGTTTAAAAACACATACTTTCAAATGCAAGCACATTTTGGCTTGCATTTGACATGCATTTGGATGCAGTCAGCAATGCATCTCTATGGCAGCATTAACGCTACCAATTGCAAGTGTTACATTGCGTTACCGCTACTGTTAAGCGCATCTGTCCAGAGAGAAAGCCAAAACGTGATGTGAACTTGGCCTTACACATAGGTCTTGAAGGAACTTGGCAGCTTACATTCACAGATCTTGATGTATATTATGGGAGTCAGGATAAATAGCTTTTTACCAAACTAGTGCTCGCACCACCGTCATTACACATGGACCCTAATTATGACTGAAAGTGAAAACTGTGAAGTGCATATGTTGACATAGGCTAGGGTCACATTTGCGGTTGCAATTGCAGATCCTGATCCGGTTTTGAGCATGAAAAATGCTCAAAACCGGATCCGAATCCGCACCCATAGGCAGCAATACAAAAATCGGATCGCCTCAACAGCGTTGCATTTCCCGGGTCCGGATTTCTGATGTGTGGTAAAATCATGCAAGCAACGTTTTTTGGACAGGTTTCTAATCCATATCCGGATTTCAATTGGAAACCGCAAATGTGAGTGGAGCTGGGTACGGTAACCGGTACCGCAACACACATGAATGACAGTATTGCCGCAATCTTTTCCTATGGCTCCGGATTCACCCGGATGGAAGTGTATTGGCGTCCGGTTTTGTGCTGTCCGGGTGGATCCGGGTGAATCCGTTTTCAGTCCGCGAGACCAAAAGGATCATGGATGATTCCTGTAGTCCCTTGCAAAAATTGGACGAAACCGGATTTTCCCGGATTCGCCCGGTCCGGGACAATCCTTGACAATCCGATTTCAACCGATTTAATTCCCAGAGAACAAAAACCATGCTGGGAAGCCGGGGAACGTTTGTATTACCACAACATCTACTGCATCCGGCAACCGGATGCCACATTAAGTAGCAATCCGGTTACCGCATGCGGATTTAGGGACACACTTGGAGGGCAAAATTAGTCTGACGGGACATGAGTTCTGGATGCGGTGACCGCATTTTGCCTTCTGAATGTGACCGTAGCCATAGGTGTAGCTTGCATCCTACTTTATTATTGGGCCAGCCTTACACAGAATTTTAATATCTAGCATTTATCTCTGCCCTTTTGGCTTGTTAAGAAATGGGCGCCTGGCATAGGATAAATTACATTTAAACTTCTGTGTATAAAGGGTGTAGCCCTGTTCTTTTTTCTTAATGATCTTATTATTTTTCTATCCATAGACTGAAGCTGTGTTTGTTCAGTTTGTTGATTTGTTCACTCACCATCTCATTGGTATTCGCCATTATTCCATTTTGTGATCATGTTGGTGTTCTTGCAATGGTTATGGCAGTGGCTGGTCTGGCCATGGGCAACATTGATACCATCTCTAACATGCAGCTTGTGAAAATCTATCAGCAGGACTCAGCAGTTTTCTTACAGGTAAGAGATTTATGGAAATTGCATAGAGATATGAAGACATTTAATACATCGCTAAAAATTACAGTGATCTATAAGGCTACGTTCACACATTGCGTATTTTGCTGCTTCTCTGCGCTTTTTACTGCATTTCCCGCTTTTTCCTGCGTTTTTTGTTGCGTTTTTTTACGCGCGCTTTTTGCAGTGAAAACGCAATTCTGGATACACAGTCCAGCAAAACCTATGGGTTTTCACAAAATCCATTCACTCACTGCATATTTGTGCTTTTTGTTACACGTGCGTTTTCACTGCAAAAACGCGCACGTAAAAAGAATCACCATGTCAATTCTTTCTGCAGTTTTTCTCTGCGCTTATACATTGCCCACATGATAAATGGGCTCTGAAAAAGCGCAGAGAAAATCGCAGAAAAAAACAGTGTGTGAAAGGAGCTGCGTATTTCACAAAATACGCGCGTAAAATGACGCAGTGTGTGAACGTAGCCTTACTTTGTGATTGTACAATAGCAATCATGTAGAAAGAAAGAAATTTAATATAACCTAGATCAGAGAATGTCTGAAAATCTGGTGCTACTGCAACCCTAATATTCCATCCCTCCAGAGGTCTAAGAAAGTGGGTTATGGGATTCTGTTTGGCAGGGTACTATTATTTTGATTAATGAAACAAAATCAGCAGTGATCATTAACTCTTAAGTGTAAGGCTAGGGCCACACTAGTGTTGTGGCCTCCATCATGGGGGGGTCTGCCAAAGAGCAGGATTCCGGGAGCATTAATGCCGCCCATAGTGTAACGCTGCCTTAACGCTGCCTTAACGCTGCCAATAGAGTCCTATGGGTGACGAACTCCATAGCGCATGCAAACTCCGGCACAAAAGTGGTGGAGTTTGAAATATCGTATTATTACGTAGCGCACAGGAAAATGTGACAAGGAGCGGTTTCCTGTGCGCTACGAAATAGCCCGAGATTTCAAACTCTGGCACTTTAGTGCCAGCGTTTGTACGCACTATGGAATCCGTCATCCATAGGACTATATTGGCAGCGTTAAGGCAGTGTTACACTACGGTACCGCTGCGTTAATGCTGTGGGAATTCAGGTCTTTGGCGGACCCCTATGACGGAGGCCACAACGCTAGTGTGGTCCTAGCCTTAGGGAACGTGCACACGGTCAGGAGTGTCAGCGTTCTGGACGTACCGTGTTTTCTCTTGTGGTGAAGCTAATGTGGGACAATGCGCTGAACGTGCCCACAATCAGGATTACTGACAGTATTTTCACTGTGTTCTCCTGCTGAGAACAGTAGCATCTCCACAAGAATAAATTGACATGCTCGGGAAGTCGTCCCACATGTCAGTTTATGGACTGTCTAGAAGCACAGGGGGCACAGAATCTCTGTACAGCCTAGGATCTCTATAAGGCTAGGGTCACACATAGCAATCCGTTTTTGGAAGTGTTTTCCATGACCACTCCGTTTTTTTTGGGTGCTTTTTGAGCCTCCTGTGTCCCTGAACGTTTTTGGACTTTTGCCAAAAAATGCTAGAAAAAACGGATCCGTTTTTTAAGGCACCAAAAAAACGTTGCTAGCAATGTTTTTGGGTGCAGAAAAAAACAAATAGGGTGTTTATTACATCAAATCCATTTTTCCATCAGTTTTTGGATTTAGAAAAAAAAAATGCAAAAACTGATGCCAAAAATGGACCAAGGGCTTATCTGTGACCCTAGCCTAAGTCCCATCTACTGTGCTTCTACTGTGCAACGCAGCATTTTGGACAGAGCAAAAAAC